>LR991037.1:7190823-7790823 GCA_905163495.3 Cosmia trapezina | reverse complement strand
CTTTAGTCGCGAATTCGCGATACACGAGAGGTGGATCGATGAAGCGAACCGTAAAACTTGCCGGTCTATGTGCTTGCCTGAAGATAATAAGTCAGTAGTAACAATGACGTCATCACAATGTGTTGATTATGATCGATTATTTGAGCATATATGTTGCCAACGTCCATACTACGTTGAATACACCGGTTCTCGTCCGATCACCGAAATTAAGCAACATCGGGCGTGGTCAGTACTTGGATGGGTGACCGCCTGGGAACACCACGTGACGTTGGCTTTTTGCGTTTTAGAAATAAAAACTCATAAAGCCATTTAATTATTTTTATATTTTCGTGTTAAATTTATAATAATAAATATATTATATTCCCCTCACTTCCATGCAGCTGAGTATTTTTTTTGGGTTGAAGATGATGGGTTTTGTTACAGTTGGCGAGGTATAAAATTACTTTTTTCATAAGTTTTTTTTACAACTTTGACATGGTCTAACTTTGGACTCCCCCACTACTGGAGCATGACGCTGATCTCATATGCACTAAGGAAAAACTGTTTTTGGTAGATATAATCATACCAAAAACAGTTTTTCAGTCAGTCAGGCGGTATAAAATTACTTTTTCAAACTAACGCCACTGCCCGTACTATAAAGAAAAACTTATGTTTAATTTAATCAAATGACGTCATAAACTTGATATGGAACAAAAATTTCGACAAGGAATTCGCCAACGTCCATACTACGTTGAATACACCGGTTCTCGTCCGATCACCGAAGTTAAGCAACATCGGGCGTGGTCAGTACTTGGATGGGTGACCGCCTGGGAACACCACGTGACGTTGGCTTTTTGCTTTTTAGCAATAAAATTGTAAAAACTCATCAAGTCATAATTATTTTTATAGTGTACATACCCATTTTTACCCGACTACGGCAAAACCAAAGGAGGGTTATGATTTTAAAGGCTTTGTTTGTATGTATGTGGTTGTGGTCATGGTTCCTTTGACGGTTTTGCCATAAAGTTTCGAATTTAGACCTGTTGTGCCAGTTCACGCAAAACTGTTATTATTGATAGAAGCAAAACTATCATTCCCCCCACTTCCATGCAGCTGACTTTTTTTTTTTGGGTTGGAGATGATCCCAAAAACCGTCCCATATGGTTTTGGCGCGGTATGAAATTACTGTTTTCATAAGTATTTTTACAACTTTAGCATGCTCTAACTTTGGACTCGGGATCACTACTGTAGCAGATGACGCTCTGATCTCTTTGCACTAAGGAAACACTATTTTTTTATGATTTTCACCCGCTATAAAATTACTTTTTCAAACTAATCAAAACCTAAGTATAGAGTACTCCCCGTTGACCTAGAATCATAAAATTTGGCAAGAAGCAAGATCTAACAGCACAAGTAAAGGAAAAAGTCGGTTAAAAAATCTGAAAACGGTTACTAATTTAAAAAATTTCGTTTGCACTAAGAAAAATCTGTGTTTAATCGAATGACGTCATAAACTTGATATGGAACGAAAAATTTCGACTCAACATTCGCCAACGTCCATACTACGTTGAATACACCGGTTCTCGTCCGATCACCGAAGTTAAGCAACATCGGGCGTGGTCAGTACTTGGATGGGTGACCGCCTGGGAACACCACGTGACGTTGGCTTTTGCTTAGAATCAAAACATTATTTTACTTTTTTTTTTAATGTTCCTATTATTTAGATTAAATATTATACAGCTTCGTTAGAATAATGCCCCAGCCCCCAGTTATTTAAAATCTTCATTAGAACGTACTATAAACCGCGCAAGCGAATCATTTTTCAAACGTTCAATGATGCTATGACGAATAAGTAATTTTTGAATGATAGTTTTTTATAAAGTATTGATAAATACTAGAGTAAATGAAAAAAATCCGACGCAATATTCGCCAACGTCCATACTACTTTGAATACACCGGTTCTCGTCAGATAAACATCGGGCGTGGTCAGTACTTGGATGGGTGACCGCCTGGGAACACCACTTTTTTTAAATAAGAATTCATCATGCCATTGCCAGCTTTGTTTTGTATTATAGACATATAGTACAAAATTTTATTGCAATAGAGTAGCTTGTCATACTCACAAAATTGAAAGATTTGTATTGACATAGTAGCTTATTTGATTTGATTTTTTTTTTTTTTTTGTTTGTTAATGTTAATTTACAATGGATTATTTTATTATTTTTTTTTGCATCTTTAAATTATTTTTTATTTGTATTGTTGACATGATTATTCTCTAACAGTCCTAATAACTTATTTTTGTTTTAACGTTGATTGATTTTTATTAAATTAAATTTATTACAATATTATTATTACTCTATAATGTATTGTTTTTTTAATGTATTGTTATTTTAAGAGAATGTTTTAATTAACTCTTAAAATGTCGATCACACCATGTGTGCAGATAACAATATTCTATTGTGTCTGCTAATTGGCGTTTCTTGACATTTGCACGTCACATCAAGTGGCAAACAGGGCAAACATGCTGAAGACACATGTAAATGACGTCACAAAGTTGATACGAAACGAAAGATTCGATCTAATAATCGCCAACGTCCATACTACGTTGAATACACCGGTTCTCGTCCGATCACCGAAGTTAAGCAACATCGGGCGTGGTCAGTACTTGGATGGGTGACCGCCTGGGAACACCACGTGACGTTGGCTTTTTGCCTTTTATATTTATTTTTACATTATTTTCTTACATTAGAATCACCTAAAATTAATAATTATATATATATGTAACTAATGTATAAAACATATTGTAAAAAAACGTTTTAAAAGAGTTATGGAGTTGTATTAATCTCCATACGAAACAATCTTTTGGAAGAGAAACAAATTATTTGACTTTATATAATAAAATATATGGAGGGGCTCGTAGCTAAGTAATAACAGCCGAACGGGTCGATATCAACGCTTGCCGCGGTCGGTCTATGGATGGGTCAGATGGGTGATCATCTTTACATACCGAGACCCCTCCGTGCCTCGGAAAGCACGTTAAGGTGACATGTAAAAAGCTAATAAGAAAGTGACGGAGTCAATTACTTCCACATGCGACAAAAAGAGAGCGCAACAATGCGCTGGAACCAAAATAACAGCGCCAAATTAAATAAAAATTGTTTAAAAATAAGTTAAGCTATCTATCAAAAATATATTCAGCCAGAATTTTCAATTAGCCATAAGCACATTCCGAATTCAATTTTGCAATGATATTACTTAGGATATTAGAATTACAGAAAACATATAAAAAGTAGAGGTCTTTTCGAAATTAAATTCTATCGAGGAAGTTTCACCCAATTGTGTTTTCCTTCAGTCACATTATTAATCAATAAACATATATCCAAAAATTAAATACATACATGCTGCAATAGTGAAATAAATGGTTACGAAAAAGCCCCCAATCTATTTTGGTAGCGCCGAGCCAGGCTGTCATTCTTGGGACTTTGACAGTCGTTACCTCAGAAGCCCGAAAGTCTGACAACCAGTCTTACCAAGGGGTCATATCGATCGTATTACCCCTAGGTTGTGGTCAGATAGACAGTAGCTCCATGTAAAATACTGATATTCAGCTGCATCCAGTTAGACTGGAAGCTGAGCCCAACAGTTGGGAAAAGGCAGGCTTATGATGACTGACTTTTGAATTGAAAATTGTATAAAACATGACCCTTCGTTTTGGCTACAATTTGTTTGCAAGGCATTTATCTATTTCGTTTAATGTTTTGTCGAAATGAGGGTGTGCAAGTTCGCGTTGTTTCTAAAAATAGACTTATAACATGTGTTTCTAAATTCAACTGAATAACGTCATAGATTAAATTCTTATTAATTTATTTTAGTTGTTACTTTGTTAGTGATGTTGAAGCCATAAGTACAGTTAGGCCATAAGTAAAATTACAATACTGCATGATGAGGCGTTGGAAGAACATTTTTTTTTTATTTACCGATTGTATTTAAAATTTCCAATTTGACAAGTGCGAAGTAGATAGATTTTTTTATTTCACTTTTATTGGTCAATCATAATTATGTCGCTGCTAAGTTACTATCACAACATTATGTTCCGTGTTTATCCGTCCAATTTGTACTCGCATTTAGAAAACCCAAAGATATTTTCATTGGTTTTCTTTTACTTTTATATTGTTTCCGTGTTTAAAATTGTATGTATCGTTTTAGTGATTATAGTGCAAGGCTGTGTAATTTAGAGTGAGTGGCACCAATACATTCCACTGTTGTGATTTTTAGAATAGTGCATCCATTCTAAAAATCACAACAGTGGAATGTATTGGTGCCACTCACTCTAAATTACACAGCCTTGCACTATAATCACTAAAACGATAGATGCACCTTATGAAGGTATTGCCTTGTTATACTTTATTATTAGCACTTTTAATCTATCTAAAATATTTTAATCTTCGTTTCTATATTTTTTAATTGTATTGAATACACGAAAGGTTAATTAATTGTCTGGTTTGGTACTTTTCTACGATTCTTTGGTTTTCTAAAGTATAAGTTGATTTATAAAATGAGTATTATGTGATTTCTAAAGTTTCAATGCTATTGGTACTCAGATGTGTGGTTGATTTTAGATTTAACTGTTAAAAATAAAACTTTGTACTTATATAAGTAATAATGTTTTTTTTATTTTACAAAAATAAAAAGTAAAATAGAAAAAAAGCAACAGTAAATGGCACTATACAATATTTATGGAAATATACATTTTGCTTATTATAATACATACGTCGTAAGTGTTACGCATACTGGAAGACATTGGAATATAATTTCTTAGTCCTATATTTGTGTCCTACATCATTTAAAAAAAATGTAAATGCACAATATTTAGTAATGATTTCTCATACTCTAACATAACATCTTAAACGTTAACCATATTAACGCGACACGGTAGAACTTAAAAATATAAGTAGAAAAAACGTAACAAATACAGGATAGTTGATTATATTGTATTTTTTCTAATTATCTAATAACAATATGGCAAAACTGACCTAAACAAACTGATTACTAAACTAAAATAACCAGATGGACAGTCAACAGAGGAATTTTGCGAATTTATATAATTATAATTTCTTCACAGGAAACAGGAACTCGGACAGTTCATTTAGCTTTAACACCCGATATGAAAATAGCCTACATAGACGGAGTACTAAGAAATGGAGTAGTCATACAAATTTACTGAAGAATATGCCAGCAGAATGCAGAGGATTTTAACATATCAACTTTGCACATTACAACACTGTACATTAATCTCAATATCATCAGAAAACCCTCTGTGCAGAGCCCTGCTCCATGTCCTACCAATAAGTTTCTACTTTCTACAAATTAAGGAAACATTTACGAAGTCTTATCAGTAAGCTTAGTGATTACTGCCTTAACTTCGGTGTAGTTCTTAATGCCGTAGGGTCCGTTCTCGCGACCGATGCCCGACTGCTTGTAGCCGCCGAAGGGAACCTGGTTGCTGAGGACGTTGTAGTCGTTCACCCAAACTGTGCCGGCTCGAAGTCGCTGTAGACGAAATGTTGAAGTTATAAATTGAAAAGTTTTGAGTTTAAATGTCGATGGCTATAAGAATAGGGGAAGACCAAAGAAACGATGGATGGAATTTAAGCAAAAATGTTCCAAACCACACAAACCTCATGAGTCTTTGATATGTTAAAATATACCTTATTTGGAGTATATAGGTCACAAAAACTCGAAACTGTCGAGGTTGTGGGTTGGAACATTTTTGCTTAAATCGGTCCGATTGTGTGAAAGATGACATGGCTAGAAAGGGGGCCGACGACCGACGACCCCAAATATATCGGGATAAGAGCAAGCGAATGATGAAATGAAATTGACCACGAAAAAAAATATACTAGGTTTATACAAGTAAATGTAGCGTGCTGTTTTCATGTAATCTCATAGATCAGCGCAGCGCAGCACACATGAAACAGTACGACACGCGGGCGCCCGCGCCATGCGCACGCCTAACGCAGCGCACGGCCTTAGTCGTAGTTCTGATCGAGCCACTAATAGCTTACAAAGTTACAATTAATTTGACTGTAGAATTATTAACAGACGTCTTCAAGCTTTTGAAAAACGGGGAAAAGCCACTCAGAATTTAGTTGAAACTATTCTTTATTCTTTAAATATTATTTGTGTAAATTCGAAGACATGTGACATCTACCAACTCGCACTGGGCCCGCGTGGTAAGATTATATATAGGCTGATTATGTAATTTTTTATTGAGTACTAGCTTCTGCCCGCGACTTCGTCCGCGTGGAATTTCTGGTTCCCCCGACCCACCGCATCGCCTGCTAGCGCTATTATTTCGTTTTCGCCTAGCGTTCTTTCTGACTTTCTTTCATTTTGATCGGCTCCTAAAGGTAGCGACCTGATAAATAGCCTTCCTCAAGAGTTAGGATATGAAATTCAAAAATATTTTTTTAAATTCGACCGGTTGTTCCAGCGCGTTCAAATAAACAAAAAAGAAACAAACTCTTCAGCTTTACTATTAATATACATTTATTTGTTTGTCTTTTTTTTTTAATTTGTTTTTATTTTGGGTGTGTTTTGACGTCAAACTTATGCTAGTTGCGTTGCACTGATTACATAATGGCGAATGTCCTAATTCTCAGTGCTTCAGTGCAGCCGGCCTAAATTCTCCATACCATCCTTTAACGAACCTCAATGGCAATGTGTATTTTGGGTTATGGATGATACCACATACCTGCACAACATAGTTAGCCTTGTCGATGTCCTGCGTGAACACGGCAGAGGCGAGGCCGTACTCCGAGTTGTTGGCGCGCTCGATGACCTCGTCCACCTGCGAGAACTTCAGGATCTGCTGCACGGGACCGAAGATCTGGAGTGGTACAGAAAAAAACATGACATAACGTTCATCGCACGCGAGCTGGCAACGTCGCATTTTTGCAGGTTTTTCGTGATTATTTTATTAAATTTAAATCAAAGTACAATTTTTTTTCGGATTTTTGTATTTTATTATTATTGTGAACAACTTTTAGTTTAGAATACAAAAATTCACTGTGATATCGTATACCTAGGTATTTTTTATTTTCCCGCACGTGTGCGGGAATAAAAACTGCCACAGATAACTTATACCTATACTTAGTCCAAATTGGTTCAATGCCTCTATTCACAACTCTCTATTCGGAGGTGAATGTTTTTTTTAAATCTCGGCAAAGAGATATGCGTCGTTACGGCGTTAATATTTTTTGAATATTTATATATTGAAGATCATCAAAAACTATGATTATTACGATAAAAGAAACGTTTATGAACAAATTAACATTCATTTATTGTTATAAACTCAAAAATGTTTGAATTTTCTATTTTTCATATTAGGCTGTTTATCGGCTTTATACCTTTGCTTCTCCTTCAACCTGGCGAAAGCATAGCGCGGAAAAAAAAAGAAAATTTAAATCATAGTTTCATAATAATTCATGACAAAAATATTGTTCGTTATTTTATTTTATTTCTTCAAAAGTTTATTGAAAAACGTCGTTTGATACTCGTGGACATTTGTTATTGCAGTTCTCGGCTCAAAAACAACCTCGCCTACGGCTCGGGTGTTAATTCCGCCTCGAACGCAATAACAAACATTCTCCACTTGTATCAAAATGTAGTATTTTTTTACACAAATTGTTATTTTATTATTTTATTTTGTGTTATTTCTTTCTATCATGTTTACCGCGAATGAACGTATTTACTTTCTTTCTTATTTCTTTTTAAAGGTATTGAGACGACGACGAAGGCTATTTTCATTATTTCAGTGACGATCAGTTTCGGCGCTAAAGGTTTCGAGTCTGAAAAGCATGGAACAATTTTTTTTCTAGCCTTCGAATACGATAGGTATAAAAGACGAGACGGTATGAGATTTCCGTCTATAAACACAACTTCAACCATGCACTTCCATGTTTGGTACAGTTTAAGAAATACCGTGACGTTTGACTCCTTACTAATTTTGTAGTATATAAGACGTGGATAACGTCGTGAGATGCACAATAATAATTATGGTATCTCTTTTTTTCACTACCTGTTCATTATAATATTTTGTATAAAGATTTTCTGAAATGACTTTCAATAGGTGGTAGCACTGAGACGTCAGGTCCGGGCATCTGTCGAAAGTGTCAAAGCGCCTATATTTTCTTTATTCGTGAGTTCGTGACTGAATGATGAACGTTATCATTATATTTTAATATATTCACTGTCGAAATGGAAGATCTCTTGTCACAGTGGCGCCAACTGGTGGCGTGAATTTTTCTGAATACCGTCGTGGTTTGTTTTCCCGAACAAAATAAATAAATACCTCTGTGGTAGCGATATCCATATTATCCTTGACGTCGCTGAACACGGTGGGTTCTACGAAGTATCCGGTATCTGAGGCTCGGTTGCCTCCCGCGACTAGTTTAGCGCCCTGCTTCTTGCCCGTCTCGATGAGACCCAGGATGCGGGTTTGCTGCTCTAAGTCGATCTGGAAAATAAGTGTTAAATCTATACTAATATTATAAAGAGCTAAAATTTGTATGTAAGTTTGTAAGTTTGTATTTAGGGGGTAATCTCTGGAACTAATGATCCAATTCTAAAAATTTTTTCACTGGTAGAAAGCTACATTATTCCTGAGTGCTATAGGCTATAAATTATATTTATATCATGCATATTAGCCGAGCTATCACAAGTTTTGTCTAACAAGTCGGAAAGAAATACCTATCTAAACAGACTTTTTTGCATTCGCTGCCTAAACGGTTGATTAAAAATGAGAACAATGTATGGCAGTCTTAAATAATTCTACAAAAAAGTCCGCGACACCATATTTCTATCTTTTATATTTTATCTTTTATACATCTTTTATTGGTTTAAAAAAGTATTTTTTAGACATACTACCGTTTGGATGATTATTTAAACAACAAAACATTTAATCCTTATCAAAATAAGTTACTTTATGATCACAAGGACATCATGGAGATAAGATTTGGCCTTTACAGTATGGCAATTGGTCATACAGTTTCGGAGATAATATAAAATTACTAAAACGCAAAATAACTTTAATTCATACCGGTTGCTCTTGAGCAAACATGTTTAGAGCGTACGTTTTATCAATTTACCCATAGATGGCGTTGTGCAAAATGTCGGTGGAATACAGCGGAAGATTTTGTTTTTTTGTTAGTTTGTTTGAACGCGCTATATCTGGAACTACCCCAGTCGGATTTGAAAAAATCTTTTTGCATTTTATAACCCACTTCTTGAGGAGGCCTATAGGCTATTTAACATCACGCTAGGGCCCTTAGGAGCCGAGCGCGAAGTAATAGCGCGGGCAGGCGATGCGGAAGGATATAGGCTATTTAACATCACGCTAGGCCCCTTAGGAGCCGAGCGCGAAGCGCGAAGTAATAGCGCGGGGAGGCGATGCGGAAGGATATAGTCTATTTAACATCACGCTAGGGCCCTTAGGAGCCGAGCGCGAAGTAACAGCGCGGGCAGGCGATGCGGAAGTATATAGGCTATTTAAAATCACGCTAGGGCCCTTAGGAGCCGAGCGCAAAGTAATAGCGCGGGCAGGCGATGGGGAAGTATATAGGCTATTTAACATCACGCTAGGGCCCTTAGGAGCCGAGCGCGAAGTAATAGCGCGGGCAGGCGATGCGGAAGGATATAGTCTATTTAACATCACGCTAGGGCCCTTAGGAGCCGAGCGCGAAGTAACAGCGCGGGCAGGCATTGCGATGCGATGCGTCGGGGTTGGTGGGTGGGGTGTACAAGAAATTTCACGCGGATGAAGTCGCGGGCAGAAGCTAGTAGGTTATAAAGAGCAGTGGTAGCCCAGTGGTAACGGCCCCGACTTACGAGTTGTAGATAGTCGGTTCGAACCCGGGCAGGCGCTTTACTTTGTGTAAATAATTTCATCACCACTGCTCACTCTCAAAACGGTGAAGGAAAACATTGTGAGACTAAAATTCGACAACTGGGGCTTACTATGAGCTCTTATAACAGGGCAGAAGTTGAACGTTTCCAGTGAGAGAGACGGTGCTATAGGTATATTTATTAATTTTATTTTATTAATTTTAGGAAAGCTTACAGCTAATATATTTCCATATATAGAGTACAGTGTGTAAAAGATGGCCAATTACAAGCTTCCACCAACGACTAAAGTTAGTAACATTAACAAATACGAGAAAACAGCGACGTGAGAGATAACTAAAGTCTCACGCTTAAAGAGTACAATAAAAAAATTAAAAACAAAAAAAATGCTTATATATCGAAAAAACAATTATTCAAACTTCCTTACTTCCTTAATGCTACTATTAAATAAATCTAACTCGACATCCTGACACACCACATTAAAAGTACGACAAGCTCTTATCACGTACGAGTTCTGCCTGTATACCATTCTAACCTGATAACTCCTTCTCTCTCTCACTGGAAACGGTCAACTACTGCCCTGCTTGAAATAGTTAAATAAATAAATAAACTACTGCCCTGCTATAAGAGCTCATATAGTAAGCCCCCAGTTGTCACGAGCAGTAGTCTAGCTAGTATAATAAATAAATAATATTGATGTGTCATACCTGTGGTCCCTGTTCTGTTTCTGGTTTGAAAGGGTCTCCGACGACGCGTCGCTTGGCGCGCGCAGCCGACATCTCCACGAACTTGTCGTAGATCTTGTCTTCAACGAATGTGCGGGAACCTGAATAGACGACCATCTTCATTATTTTATTATGTTACACAAAACAAGAACGGTACGAACTACAGGGGCCGTACTATGACGTGAAAAAAGATCACGGATCCGTCATGGTACCAGTGTGAGAGAGAGACGGAGCTATATACGACCTATAGCACCATCCTTTATTTACAACGGAACCATGATGGATTTTTCTTCTAAAAATGGTGGTAGTATGTTCGATTGACATTCAAGTTTCTTAGTAGAAATCTCGTTGCAAGGCAGTGAAAAAACACGCATTTATAGACATAATCTTAATAAAGACATTATTAAAGGTGGTACCAGCTTTAGTCGGTTTTTCATTCAATCCTAACTAATATTATAAATTTATAATAAATGCGAAAGTGTTTGTCCACCACACCGGGAACGGGACGTTAACGAGGAAACAGATTACGGCGCCGCGCCGTAGTAAATCTACTGTCGCTACTTCGGCGCCGTCATCTGTTTTCTCGTTGACGTCCCGTTCCCGATGCGGTGGACAAACCGCTCTCACGCTAAAACGGCTGAACTGATTTGGATGAAATTTGGCATATGGGTAGACCATGACCTGGAATAGGACATAGGATACTTTTTAACCCGGTTTTACGTTCCCGTGGGATAATTTTTGAACTCCACGCGGACAAAAGCTAGTATAATATAAACGTTCCACGGCTATTTCACGGTCTTTCAGTCTTTTCTGAAATTGTAATGTCCGACGTCTCTACTAAAGTAAATAGTTTAGTTAAATATGAATAGATAATTCGTACCAGCACAGCAGCACTGCCCCATATTAAAGAACAGCGCGAAATGCGCCGCTTCGACGGCTCTTTCTAGGTCGGTGTCTGCGAAGATAATGTTCGGCGACTTCCCGCCCAGCTCCAACGTGATGCGCTTCACTGTACCCGCTGAATTGCGCTGGATTATCTTGCCTACTTCGGTTGAACCTGGGAATAAAGAAAAAAATATAGGTGGAGTTTTTTTTGGCAGTTTCCTTTACCATAGAGGACAGACTTCTATTTGCGTTGCGAGTCATTTGTAACTTTTGCTATTTTAAGCCTAGCTTGAATAGGTGATCAAAATCAAAATATTTGGATAATATTTTTGTGTTCACCAAAAATATTATCCGTACATCAAAATACTGATCGTGCACCAAATATTCCTGAATGTTACACAAACATTTGGGTTAGGTTAGAATAGTGACCATTACCTCTATTGCTGGTGAATCATTTGGGTTAGGTTAGGTTAGGTTAGAACAGTGACCCTTAACGCGCGACGGCGAGCGAGCGAAGCGAGCGGTGCCGCGGCAGCGGCCGCCGAGCGCCATATCCAATAGATGCTCGTTATGACATATTTTAATGAACATATTTTGGTGCACATTCAGTATATTTGGTGGAACACAGGCAAAATTAGGTAAATGAAATGGGAATAAATTGAAGTACTTTTAAATACCATCCAAAATATTTTATTTCACATAAACCTACTTGGGAGGAGCTCGTGGCTAAGTAATTACAGCCGTACGGGTCGATCCATCAGGTTAAGCTACGCTTGCCGGGGTTGGTCAGTGGATGGGTGACCATCTTTACATACCGAGACTCCTCCGTGCCTCGGAAAGCACGTTAAGCCGTTGGTCCCGGCTGTCATTCGTGGATCTTTGACAGTCGTTACGGGTCGTCAGAAGCCCGAAAGTCTGACAACCAGTCTTACCAAGGGGTATCGTATTACCCAGTTACTGGGTTGTGGAGGTCAGACAGGCAGTCGCTCCATGTAAAATACTGGTATTCAGCTGCATCCGGTTAGACTGGAAGCCGACCCCAACATAGTTGGGAAAAGGCTAGGCAGATTGATTGACATAAACCTACTTGGGCACTTATGAAACGTCAGAAGCTAGGTGCACGGTTCCAAATTGGTCGTTTCTTAAGGAGAAAGAGCCGGCAAGAAACTCCATGGTTACTCTTTTAAAAATAATTAGCTTTTACAATATTTTCAAATAACAGTTGTTAATAAGTATGGGACAATATAGGCCTTTCAACAACTACCAGGTACTTAACAAAATAGAAAACAAAGTACAGTCTACTAGGCCTGCAACGTTCTCACATTCACAAAATAGAAAATAGTATATTTAGAAGATTAATAAAAGAATAAAAATAAAAACCTACGATAGTTATTTTACCCAGACACTTTTGTGACAAGACATCATGCATAATATATTTTGCCGGATTCTTTATGAGAAATCCTTGGCGGTATGAAGAACAGTGTGTAAAGTTCACTCATCCTCCACAGAAAAGGGCGGATCCTCCGACCAGACGGGTGTTGTATCTGGTGGGCTACTACCCGACCGTTGATGTCGGGATGTTGTATACTTATATGCCAGTCACGCGTTAAACTCAGCTTGCGCGATGCAGGATTCAGGATTCGACGACACGGTTGGCGCAGTGGTTGAGCGATTGACTGCTGCGCAGCATGTCGCGGGTTCGATTCCCGCACGGAACAAATATTTGTACGACCTACAAGTATTTGTTCCGAGTCTGGGTGTTTTTCTATCTATAATATGTATGTATTTACAAAAAAAAAATTTATAAGTAGTTTATCAGCCATCTCGTTACCATAACACAAGCATTAAGTTGCTTAGCTTGGGACTAGATGGCGTTGTGTGAAATGTCCAAGGATATTTATTTTTTATTTTATTTTAGAATTTGTGTGACTTCAGGTCTTTGACGCGTAGTTCGCATGTGGATAGATGCCACCACAAGCCAAAATAGTATAGCATAGCGTTCTAAATATTCAATACTGGTAATGCAACAAATGCACATCGTAAAGATAAAGATATCCTTCATTGTATCAGTTTATGTAACAAGTACATAAACAAGCTAACGCGATTATATAACCTGATAAATGTATTAGCACTATAGTAATAATTATTGGAAATAAACGTTCTTTAAATTACACTTTATCAATGTAATCCGTTGCATTTCCGACCAACGGTAAGTAGCTATGTGAGAGTTGACACTTGACAAAGTTTTTGCTTGCTTTATGATAAGTTGATAACATTTCATGTGCATTCTTCTCCATAAAAAACGAATCTTTTTTTTTGTAAATACCAAGTGCAAATTGAAATAAGTGATTTGACGTTGAAATCTATATAAATAAAAAGAGAAGTCCTGACTGACTGATGACTAACAGACTGACTCATCAACGGCCAGCCCAAACCCTTGGACCTAGAAAGCTGAAATTTTGCACAGAGGTTCCCTTTACAATGTAGACAAGGAATAAGGAAGGATTTCCCGGTAGTACGTTCCCGTGGGACATTTTCCGACATCCACGCGGGCGAAGCCGCGGGCGAAAGCCCGCTAGTTAAGTCATAATTTGATAAATCATGATTGTCTGTAGTAACTTAGAAAATAATGTGTCCATGCGACATTATGATTTCAACATTATGAAATGACGCAAGCCCTTTCATAACTCATGCTTTGTTTCAGGTAATCTGACGCACACAATAAATCAGCAATATTTTATTAATGACCAGCAAATTGATTGGTTACCATTCAGTGTTTTTCTTCAAAAATTCGTGGTAGGCAAGTATTAAAAAAACTGGCCAAAAGAGCGAGTCGGGCTCACACAATTAAGGAGCTCCTAGTCGGCGCGCGGCGGCTCGAACTCGTTGGTAGCGTGGCTAATATGCATGCTATTTAGTTAAGTACTTATTTATTTATTTAGTGTTTATATTACATAGTTTGTATGTATTTAGTGTAATAGACGATTGATTTATAACGAAAACGAGCGAATAAAATTCCATGAACAGACCTTTGGGCGTTTAGATATTATGGTAACAAAATACTGGATGTATTTATTTATCTATACTAATATTATAAAGAGGTAAAATTTGTATGTAAGTTTGTATGTAGGGGGTAATCTCCGGAACTGATGATCCAATTCTAAAAATGTTTTCACTGGTAGAAAGCTACATTATTCCTGAGTGCTATAGGCTATAAATTATATTTATATCATGCATATTAGCTGAGCTATCATAATTTTTGTCTAACAAGTCGGAAAGAAATACCTCTTTAAACAGACTTTTTTGCATGCGCTGCCTAAACGGTTGTTTAAAATTGAGAACAATGTATGGCAGTCTGGTCCGTCTTAAATAATTCTACAAAAAAGTCCGCGACACCATATTTCTATCTTTTATATTTTATCTTTTATACATCTTTTATTGCTTTAAAAAAGTATTTTTTAGACATACTTACGTTTGGATGATTATTTAAACAACAAAACATTAATCCTTATCAAAATAAGTTATTTTATGATCACAAGGACATCATGGAGATAAGATTTGGCCTTTACAGTATGTCAATTGGTCATACAGTTTCGGAGATAATACAAAATTACTAAAACGCAAAATAACTTTAATTCATACCGGTCGCTCTTGAGCAAACATGTTTAGTGCGGCGGTTTATCAATTTACCCATAGATGGCGTTGTGCAAATAAGTAATTTTTCTGAATTGCGAGATTTTCCGCGGATTGACGACCCTCTCGATTTATTATTTCAATAATGTCGGTGGAATACAGCGGAAGAGTTTGTTTTTTTGTTAGTTTGTTTGAACGCGCTATATCTGGAACTACCCCAGTCGGATTTGAAAAAATCGTTTTGCATTTTATAACCCAGTTCTTGGGAGGGCTATAAGCTATTTAAAATCAAGCTAGGGCCCTTAGGAGCCGAGCGCGAAGTAATAACGTGGGCAGGCGATGCGGAAGGATATAGGCTATTTAACATAACGCTAGGGCCCTTAGGAGCCGAGCGCGAAGTAATAACGTGGGCAGGCGATGCGGAAGGATATAGGCTATTTAACATCACGCTAGGGCCCTTAGGACCCGAGCGCGAAGTAATAGCGCGGGCAGGCGATGCGGAAAGATATAGGCTATTTAACATCACGCTAGGGCCCTTACAAGCCGAGCGCGAAGTAATAACGCGGGCAGGCGATGCGGAAGGATATAGTCTATTTAACATCACGCTAGGGCCCTAGGAGCGGAGCGCGAAGTAATAGCGCGGGCAGGCGATGCGGAAGGATATAGGCTATTTAACATCACGCTAGGGCCTTAGGAGCCGAGCGCGAAGTAATAGCGCGGGCAGGCGACGCGGAAGGATATAGGCTATTTGACATCACGCTAGGGACCTTAGGAGCTGAGCAAAAAGAAAAATGTCAGAAAGGATGCTATTAAGCACAAACGAAGTAATAGCGCGGGCAGGCGTTGCGATGCGATGCGTCGGGGTTGGTGGTTGGGGGGGACAAGAAATTTCACGCGGACGAAGTCTCGGGCAGAAGCTAGTTCAAGATAAAGTCATTGAAATTTTTGAGTAAACTATCTACCCCTGTACGGTAACAATTTTGCCATTTTCATACTCCGGGAGCTATTTATTTACGCCCAAAGATGCGTTAAAATTAGACCATTTTAGTGCCAGCGCTATCGCAATAAAACAAGTTAGGAATTTGAAACTTCTGTATATCATGTACCATATACTATATTTAATCAATACAGATTAAAAACGCCGACTCTTATGGTATTTTGTTTAAATATGGGCGATTTTCTGCAACTGCAAAGTTATCTTGGCGATTGTTAAACATATACGGAACCACGAATACCACGGATATGTTACGGAACCTATCATTTTTTTCACGACCCGATATTATCGTCATAAATTGACAAATCGACGATTTTTCGATTTATGAGCTGGGCGCTGGGGGCACGGCAATTGATATAAAACCAAGCGGTCAATAGGTTAAAAAAGTTAATATTTACCAGTGAAGGCGATCTTGTCGATGTGCGGATGGTCGACGAGCGCGGCGCCCGCGTCGCCGAAGCCGGGCAGCATGTTCACTACCCCCGGGGGGAAACCGGCCTCCTGTACAAAAAACGAAAAGCTTTATGAACATCACGTTGAAACATCATAACATCACGCCTGTATTCCCCGATGGGTTAGGCAGAGGTGTACCTACAGTACACCCACATTTCGACGGTTATGTTCAAGTCCCATGCACGGAGCAAATACAAAGAGGAGACGGCCTAAGCAACTGTGCACGGTGATTCTTAACTAGGCCCTGACGTCATCATGTAGGCGTGGCCTTAGTGTATTGTTGGCGTTCGTCCTGTGCACAACTTTGTAAACGTTCCTATTTTACAAACATAATTCTACCCGACATTAGATGGCGACACTTGGTGCCATAGGAACTAAAAATATTTAGGCACGTAGAACTCAGTAATAACATATTTTAATAATCATATGTACTGTTTGTTCAACATTCATTCCTAAAGACCCTTTAGATAATGTCCAAAATATTATTTTTGTAGTTTTTATATAATTTTGTAAACATTTTCTGATTACGACCCTGTTGCATCCTACACTTAGTGACATCTACAACTGGGAGATAGTTACGTAATTACAAAGTAAAATGACGGAACGAGCAAATAGTTTGGCTATTGACCGGTAGATGGAAAAAAAGAAGTGGGCGAGATCTAACACCCCCTCACACCGCAAATTGTCACGCGGTGTTTCATAGGGAAATCTAATTACAATCTCCGCTTTGTATTTGCTCCGTGGTCCCATGTATAGAAATTTTTATCTCACGAAATGACACGCGATTTACATGGGTTACCAAGTGCACAAACACGCTGTGTGCGTGAAGACGAGTAGCGTCAGCACATAACACACACACGTAATCACACTTCCGACCTCGCCATTGTCTCGGACGGTACTGAGAGCTCCTGCGCTTACACACACATTCACAGCGTGTTAGTACACTTGGTAAACACAAGTAAAGCGCGTGTCGCTTCGTGAGATAAAAATACTGTAATAGGTGAGCCTATTGCCATCAACCGACTATAAATCCAGACTCCGCGCTGCTACTACGAAATTCCTGAAGAAAAAACTTAAGGACGCTATTACAAGTGGGTGTCAAATCATTACTTTTTTAAACAAAAGTAATAAAATGCTTTGCATTCTTCACTTCGGTACATTTGTTGAGAAACTGTACCTAAAATTATATTTATAGTTCAGAATCGTACCATGCACATCTGTCAAAAAAATAATACCTACAAAGCATTATATTTAATAAACATATTTTTAAAATAAGTTATGATTTGACTACCCACTTGTAATAGTATTTGCACGACCTGGAGAATCAAACATAAGACCCCATAATAAGCAGTAGCACTTGCTACTACGACCACTAGCCCAACGAGGCAGCGTAAAACTTTGTATGTATTTTATAATCATGTCCTATTCAAGATGTCAAGATAGATTGTTAGCAGAAGATAGTTATTGGAGTGAAAACTTATTTACAATTAGCGTAATAACAGAATGTTTATGTTATAATTATCGCTACTTATCGTGTCACTTTAACCCACAAAATTGTATGGTATCATGTGATAGTAAAAACAACATCATATCGAGCGCGTGTATGGTCGCTTTTAGTTCCACCTTAAGAGGAAATGCGAGTGCTCTTTTCTCCATACAAACGCTCTCGCCTGTTTTCTTTCTGGTTAATGACCATAAAGCAACGATTTTTTACAGAAATATAAATATCAGCTACTTGTATGCCCCTGTGTTTTCCTTTTTGATGATACATTATTTTTATAAGAACTAGAACCCTCAAAAAATGCTCAAAATTGCCTATTCAGACCGCCGTCAACAGAGGCCTAGTGTACAAATTTGACAACTATTAACGAAAAAAGAAAAACAGGGGCATAGTACATATCCTCCTTATTCAGTTTATGAAACCTCTTTTAAATTGGTCCAATATTGGAGGAGGAAATAGGCGAGAGCCAAACCTCGAAATGTGAATTTTTACATAGGCTATTCAGTCGGATCTGCAGTTGTCCTTATCGCACGAATTTGAGGGCGGAGCGCTCGCAGAGCGACAGCAATAGTTTCTTCAAATACCTAATTTTCAAAAGTCTAGCCGCCCCCATTTCCTCTTAAGAGCTTATTATTATCATGGTACTTTACCTTGATGAGTTGAGCGAGGTAGAGCGCGGTGAGCGGGGTCTGCTCCGCGGGCTTCATGACCACGGTGCAGCCGGCCGCCAGCGCCGGGCCCAGCTTCCACGCTGCCATCAGGAGAGGGAAGTTCCAGGGGATGATCTGACCGCATACTCCTACGAAATGGTCACGTTTTAATGTACAGTACTTAAATCTGTAGGAAGGTTTTTAGAGATTGCACAACGTTAGGAATACTATTACTCAGGATTAAGCGTCAGCAATACCTACACTACCTACTATTATAAAAGGGGGTGATGACATTAGGCACCGCCCCCGTTTCAGCGAGGGTGTAGAGGGGTATCGAGGTCGTTCAACATGAATTGACGTTATTTACAATACCTTTATCTTTTAAAATTTTAAGTAGCAATGATGAATCTAAAATTTAGATTTCAGATTCATCAATGATATCAGTGACGATATCTAGATTCAAAAAGTAGATTAAATTATAACAATACCTATCTGATTATCGTGTCTACGATAATCTTACATGCACACGGTGCTGAAGTAAAACACACGGTGCTCAAATATTATTTGCACACGCCTTATGACTGATGCGAATTTAATAATGTCTGTGCCTAAGGGGAAGTTTTCAAGTGGCGCAAGAGAGAAAAGTTGAAAGGAAATCGTTTGGCTTGGTATGGGCATGTGATGAGGAGGGAGGAAACGCATGTGACTAAAACAGTGATGAATATACATGTTGGTGGATGGAAAGGGAGAGGAAGGCCAAAGAAAAGATGGAAGGATTGTGTGAGGAATGATATGAAAGAGAAGGGAGTGAATGATAGCGTGACGGTTGACAGGGAAGAATGGAAGAAAAAAACGTGTTGCACTGATCCCAAGTAACATGGGATAAGGGCAGGAAGATGATAATGTATGAAGATAACTTAGCAACAACCAGGGTCTATCCGCAACAAAGTTCTGGAGTACCGGGCCAGGATTATTCATGTTTCTCATACTGAACGTATATTACAGGTTGACAAGTTAAACGAGAGACAAACCTACTTAAAGAGTATAGTACTTACTCCTGAAAATTAAAAAAAAACTGTTAAGTTAACAAATCTGAAATCGCACAAAAAAAAACATAATTTATGTTCGCAGATTTTTAACGCGGCCAGCGGTAGGAGTGAACTGGTAGAAATCGTCACGTAACGAAAAAGCGTTATGCCCCCTCCATGTGAAAGTGTGAATTTGGCCGATATGAAAATCCAAGATGGCAGCAGCGAAAATTTTAAAATTTTTGGTAATTGGTGTCGTTTTCATAGTTTTCGAGGGTGCTAAAGTCGATAGTGAGGACAAAATGTAAATCCAAGAAGGCAGCAGCGAAAATTTTGCTTTTGTTTTAAATCATAAGAAGGAACTTCGTTCTTGTTTTTTTTTTCAGTGTTTTTCCAAGATTGTCATGTGTAAGAAGTACACTACACTCCCTTAGATTAGTTTGCCTAACACATGTATATCGATATTCTGGTAAATCACAACAATAAACTGGCATGAGGAAAGAAACATAACTTCGATATATTTACAGTTTTGGTTATTTTATTTTTCTCCTCAACTTAACCTTGATATTATAATTATGTAAAAAGATAACATCTCGCGTGTGGGCTAAACAAAGTTGCTAATTGTGTCGTGTCCATACACACATTTTATTTGATTTTAATATCAATCATGTTAAGTATTTAATTTTTATGTCAGGTTTTAAAGTTCCATGGTATGCCTTGTCATAAATAAACAATGCAACTAGTATGGAATTGTAACTGCAATATTTGTTTTGTGGTTCATCAAGTGATAAACAAAACAAGGAAAAACTTGTTTGTCACTTACTAACAATGAACCATGTAGAGTTAATTTATCTCACTAAGGCGTGCCTTGAAGCCTTTATGTTGTTAGTCATAAGGTTTAAATTGCAACAACTAGCCCGCTTTCGTGAGATAAATATTAGTTATATAAAGACAGATCATTTTATACATTCCTAAACATGTGATACAAAATCACATGCTAGTTGATCATAATTTATAAATAACCGTACCATAACAAATGTTTTTCAAATTATCAAAGATGATACGGCAGAATGCAGTTTATCGGACTGACATTCTGTAATATTATGTTTATTTGCTCTTAGAGGACATTGGTATCTAAAGAGACGTTTGCAAAAGATATCAGTTTTCACACGACTTTAATTTGATTAGCACAAGATACATGAAGATAAAATATTCGAAACGGTGCAGCGATATATCAATAATGAGATATCAATTTTGATCGAAAAGATAAGTATGTCGATTGATATACTTACCTAGTTACTACATATTTACATTGTTATGCAAATAGGTACCTCACAAATATTTTACACAGCTCTTATTCAGCGATTTAGGTACCTATGTGGTTTGCTTGTTTTTAGATAGATAGATAGAATACTCTTTATTATGCACACCATAAAAATTACAGATATAAATGTTGAAATTTTACATAGGGTGACACAATGGGCGGTCTTATCGCTAAAAGCGATCTTTTACAGACAACCTTTGAATGGATTATGGGGAGAAAGGAGAGAATACTGTTTTTACAATATTGTTGCTTTCTATTGGTGTTGTTTTAATTAACTCTTCACGTGACCAGAGGGCTGGCCTATTTTTTGGCCAAAGAATCAGCATTGCCATACAACGTGGCAATGCTGCCAGCCTTTTGGGCACTTTTCCTGTTGACAGCGATGCGGACGAATTTTTTGATGCCCTATGATCCTTTCCCCTCCTTTTTTTATACAATGTACATATTATTATTATAAATCTGTGTTAGTTTATATATTAAGTACATAAAGAATAAATACACACTTGGAATATACCTACTAAGTACACTGTAGTGTATTCACTTATTCGTAGCATATGACTGATTACTTATAATTTATTTTGTTTTCCTTAAGCAAACGAAGATCATGTTCATGTGAACATATAAATGTCTCGGCAGGTTTTACTTTGGAGATGTTAGGACCCCATTATAGGTTATATTTTTAATTATTATAATTATAATTGTTAATGAAGGGATAGACAGCTTTTAAGGATTATTAAGAGGTATGTTTGAAGATTTTTTGGTGCATTAAAGTATGTTTAATTATGTTTTGAGTTCCATCACTGCATGCGAAAAGGACTTGAAAATATCATATTGTTTTTATTTGTCAAAATTATTTACGGTTTATGAGATAGGTAGTATAGGTACACAACTAAAAAAAACACCTTTTTGACCGATAGGTACACAACTTAAAAAAAACACGTTTTTGACCGTTTTCAAGAAATCGCCGCCTTAAATATGGGACACAAGTTCCTTTACCCAGGTATAATTTTTGAGTGCATTTTGATAAATCTGTGAGACTCATGGAGACTCGAGTTTTGTGAGCTTCTCTTTGGAATATCTGTGATTTTATTTGTTACCTTGATGTTTTGTGTTATGGAGGTAGTTTTTGAAATAATGGGGTTTACCGGAAACTTCGCCGCGAGAGGGCGCTGTATGTTTGTCACTAGTCAAAGCCACCTTGAAGACAAAGCAACCAATCGGCCACCAGAAAAAAATACTTAGCGCCATCTCGCGGAAAACTTTTCAGCAAGGAACTCCATTGGCAGCTGAATGAAAGTAACAAACACTTAGCGCCATCTACGCGGAACTAATATGACAGTTTTCTTCCCCATTGTACCGCGAGCTTCACCAAGCATTACGATTACGGACAAATCTGTGTATCCACTTACCGACAGGCTCATGCCGAGTATACGCAAAGTATTTTCCATCGGTGGGCAGCACTAAACCGTGGCTCTTATCAGCCCAGCCGGCGTAGTAGCGCAGATTCTTGATGACAGCCTGCACGTCGCCGTAGTAAGCCGCCGTGTACGGCTTACCGTTGTCCAAGGTTTCTAAACTCTGAGGAAAAAATGGGTTCATTTAAGACGAAGGTATAATATGCCATCGGCCTTGAGTGGTTAGCTTGCGCGTTCTGTGCTGAGTTCACGCAACGCGACGTACGTCCATCCAGTAGGAATTGCCCATCAAGAAGCGCTGTCCCAAATTAGACGCATTATTAATTTATTACACATAAAACAAAACGGGTTTTTTTTTCTAGCCATAATTGTCCCACTGTTGGGCAAAGGCCTCCCTACTCTCTTTCCACCTCTCTCTATCCAGAGCTGCCAAGGACAAAAACAAAAGGTATTAAGACGTAAAAATACTAATTAAATTATCTTTAAAATTGTGAAGGTTTTATACTCAGATAGGCAAATTAACCGAAGTTACTTTTTCTAGAGCAACATTTTGCAACATGATAACTTTAAGTACTTACTTAACTTTCTATAACTTTTTGTAAATTTACTAAATAACTTTTTGTTATTCGCTGTTGCCCACATGGTAACGTTGCTCCACAAAATGTAACTTCGATGCACATGCACCTTACAAAGATCGGTATCGAGATTGAGATACTCAAGTACCTACCTACATTATTAATTCCGGGAGTAGGTCTGTAGTGTTACGTTGACGTTAGCGTATTGCTATTGCAATTCTCAACATCGCGACTTTGCTGGTATTATGCGTATAGCAAGCTACTATGTCTAGCAACAGTTAGAATCTACAATCCTAATTTTGGGTCAAAAAATTGCCTCCTCACGATATACAGCTCGTTGGACAATAAGGTCGTTTATATCCCTAATTAGTACTTATACGCTAGTACCCTGACTATCCTTACTTTGTGGGAATCACGAACGTGACCAGAATTCCAGTACAAAAACAACTAGCAGTTTGAAAGCTTTAAATTAATAGTCCCCAGTATCTACCTAATGTTGCGACTTATACTTTGTGGCAAGAGCATTATTGTATAGGGAATAGTTATTAAATAGCTACGTACAAGTACCCTATGTTTTACTGCATGCAATGAGAGGTTGAATGCACGGACCACGACCACTCTCAAGAGCAATGCGCCGCCGCGGCGGCGCATTGCTCTTGAGAGTGGTTTGCCGGTACAATTAACACATAAAAAGTAACTACATGTAGGTGTATTGACCAGACAGTTTGCCACAGAGATATTTGCTAAAAGTAAGTGTGTCTATCAGTGTGGGGCAAAAATTTATTGTGAAAACAATTAACAAGTAATAATTAAATTGCCAGATTTAGTTGCAACTAAAATAATTAATTGCAATTGCAAGATAAAATAATTAATAATTAATTAATGGTGCTTGTAAAACTTTGCAATTACATCGTTACAATTAGTCGCCATAAAGTTCGACGCGTACTATATTTACATTCATCAAATAGTTATTATAATATTATGTAATTGTTATAATAAATAATTAAGTTCATTGTATATAACAATTAATATTTTAATTGCAATTGAATTTGATTGCATCTCACAATTAAAAAATAATTGAATTAATTTAGTTGGAACAAAAACCGTAATTGTTTGCTTCTACAATTAAAAAAATAATTAAATTATGCCCAATACTGGTGTCTATGTAGGTACTTCCTATATGCAAGCTAGAATACGACCTATCTTCATACACACAGGTAGAAAGAATAAAACGAGTTGTTTTCTGATTTAAGAAAAATCATTTTTCAGCTGGAGGATAACTGAAATTTTAGAGATCTGGGTTGATCTGGGCAGTTTATAAAACTTTTTATCTGCCTTTTGCTCGGTTCCTATTTGGTTCCTATATACAAAAACGAATTGTTTTGCTTAGGTACCAATGGTAGCATTTTTTATTGCCAAACGGGGCATATAAATAGATTCGTAAGCTAATTTTACCCGTGATAGCTACTTCCATATGATAAGGTCTACTATGCAAAGCTATGAGGTATTTGTTTCACTATTGGTAAAGATACAAGAATCTTAATTTTAATCAATAACGGTCCATAAATTATACGAATCAGAAAGTCTGTCCTGACTGAATCACTTTCATAAGTTTCATATAAGCAGCAAGTAATTTGCATACGACCATAAGCCTATTAAAGTGGTTTGAAAGTGTCCGTAAGATCACGCCTTATCAGGGGTTATGACAAACACAGATTATTGTGTTTGTATAAATACCTAAGCCGCTTACATAATTTTATCTTGCTGCTGTTCTTATTATTTGTCGTGCTATTATGGGTTATGTGAAGAAGCGGTTTACTTCAAAGTTCTAGGTGAAAATAGGAAAGAATTGTACGTTATCTTATACTAGCTTTTGCCCGTGGCTTCGCCCGGATGTAGGTAACGTACAACCGGGAAGTCCTTACTTATTCCTTTTCTTCATTATAAAAGGAACCTCTGTGCAAAATTTCAGCTTTCTTAGTTCACGGGTTTGGGCTGGGCGTTGCTGTCAGTCAGAACTTTTCTTTTTATTTAGGTACTTAAGTATATACTTAGATAGAGAGATAGACGTCCTCTACACGGTGGCATTTCTTTCAATGACGCAACGCACCCGTGTGGCATCTCTCTAAGGTTAAAACCGTCAACCGTAGCAATGTTAAAATTTATTAAATGATGTCTGTAATTTCACCGGCATGTACCTACTTACATAATACTTTCAAACCTAAACATAGCAAAATAGGAAATCTCTATGTGTACCTACGTCCTAATTGCATAGTTGAAGGAGTGCTTTAAGGCAAATGTCGACGACTTGTCACGCCATTGTAATTGATGTTACAGTACCCATACCCAATGCATATTGCACATACAGGATGGTCAAAATAGTGATGTCCAAAAAAAAATCTGAATTCCTCATACCCAGGGTTATTTGAAAATACCTAACGTATATTCCACGATTTTTGTTTTTGTAATTATTCAGCGTTTTCTGCCATTCATGGCATATTTTCGAATAGGTACCCCTGGGTATGAGATTTTTCTTTTGGACGTCACTATTTGGACCACATGTCGATGTCGCTTTCACTGCTGATCCTTTGTGATAAGAGAACTTTGATGCAGACTAAACGGGAGTTAGTTTCGCACAGAAGCTACTTTTTTATCGAAAGTGAATCGATAGAATGAACAAACAACACACCAATGCTAACATTTCTGCTTACAAAAAAACTTCGAACACGCCTAAGTTTATAAAAGGTCTACTACAACAAGCTTTGAAAAAAAACTTACAGCCAGGTATGTCCTGTCTCTCTCGACGAGGTCGGCTAGTTTGCTGAGGAGATAGCCTCGCTCTGAGGCGTCCATTTTCCTCCATGGTGAGCCGAGCCTGTTAAGTAAATAAAATTTGCATTCTGCTAGTCGGGATAAAAGGTATTCTGCGATATTTGGCGTTTGGGAAAAAATATTCTATTAGACACAGAGAAGAATATCACAGAAAAGAAAAATACAAGCATAGCATTGCATCTTGGCATACCATTTATGTCCAAAGCAGTCGGATAATAGCGCGATTTTTTACGCGTCTGGGCAATGATATATTACCTTCGTCATTGCGTCTGGGGCGATAGTTTTGGTCCAAGAGCCCAGGGCCCCCAGACCTTACCTATTTTCTGATTAACAAAATGTGTGGAATAGTGTTAGCATGTAGGTACTTTGACGTACGCATACCTGCTAGCTTGGGCCGACTCAGACTATAAATAAGATGATGTCGTTTTAGGGTTCCGTACCAAAATGGTAAAAAAGGAACCCTTATGGTGTGTGACTCAGTCTGTCTATCTGTCTGTCTGTCACAGCTGGATATCTCAAGAACTACTAATGCTATCAACTTGAAATTTAGAATAGTTTTAGATGACATTTACCCAACTATTTTACAAATAAGAAAAAAGTTTTTTTTTTTTTTTTTTTTTTTTTTTTTTTTTTTTTGAAATTTCCCATATTGCAATCTATCCAGACGATATTCAGCAATAGTTTCGTAATTGATTGTATCAGGCTTGTGCGGTACATATCCAATGATAAGTCCGCTTTGTCTCAGTCACAGTCTACAGTAATAATAGATCCTGCGGGTTTTTCCGTTTAAGTCTTCGTGGCATGGTTGAATCGCTCATAAGACCTTTTGCAAGAGCGTTAGGATGGTGTGTGATCCTCGATTTATAAGCTTCCATTCTGATTTTTATTTCTTGCTTAACTGTCCTCATGTTAAGGTCGTGGTGCAATCTATCATTGGTTATATACCATGGTGCATTTGCTATCATTCGTAGCATTTTAGACTGAAATCTTTGAAGGATTTCAACATTTGAGTTTGCAGATGTACCCCATAACTGTAAACCGTAACACCATATGGGTTTGATTATGACTTTATAGAGTAGAAGTTTGTTTGCCAGTGATAGTTGTGACTTTTTGTTTAGCATCCAGTACATTTTTCGTACCTGTTGTCCCATTGCCAGACGTTTGGTAAAGATATGCTTTCTCCATGTAAGTCTTTTATCCAGGTACATACCTAAGTATTTTGCCTCATCAGCTTGTGGGACTTGGACTCCATTTATTTTGACTGGAGGGCAAATTTGGCGTCGAAGAGTGAAATTTACCTGCACAGATTTCGATTCATTAGCCTTAATGCGCCAATCTCTTAGCCATCTTTCAATGTCATCAAGACTATTTTGGAGCTTCTCGGTGGCATTTTCCGGGAGCATATCTGAAGACAGTACTGCTGTATCGTCGGCGAAGGTACCCGTTATGGTTACTTCTGAAATAGGTAGGTCTGCAGTATATAGGAGATACAGAATGGGCCCCATAACGCTACCTTGCGGCACACCCGCGTGGATTTTGTATAATGACGTTGCTTCTTCGCCTTGCTTCACAAAGAAGTGTCTGTTTTCCAGATAGGATCGGATGAATTGGTAGAATTGTATTGGAAGATTTTTTTTAATTTTGTACAAAAGTCCATCGTGCCACACACGGTCAAAGGCTTGGGATATGTCTAAAAATGCAGCTGTACAATATTGCTTTTGTTCAAAGGCGGTGTGAATAGCGTTGACGAGCCTATGTACTTGTTCAACAGTACCATGCTTTTGCCTGAAACCAAACTGGTGATCAGGGATTAAGTTTCTCTCCTTAATGATTGGCATTAATCTGTTTAGAAATAGAATCTCCATTACTTTTGATGGTATTGGGAGCAAACTGATAGGTCTGTAGGACTTAACATCTTCTGGGCTTTTACCCGGTTTAGGAACCATAATTATCTGTGCTACCTTCCATTGCCGCGGCACCGCTGATCTTCTCAAGATGGAATTGTAAATGTATGTTAAAAAAAGTACACCTTCTTCGGGCAATTCGAGTAGTATTCTCGCAGTTATCAGATCATATCCTGGAGCTTTGTTTCGATCAAGTTTACTTATTGCTTCTTTAACTTCTTGCTTGGAAAAGCCATTTATTGGAAGATCTAATTGGTGCGTTTGATTAAGGAGCTTAGATACTGAATCAATCTGTACTGATCCTTGATCAGGATTTGGTAGGAATACCTGTTTTAAATGATCAGCGAAAGTTTGTGCTTTTTCAGAGTCTTTTGTTGCCCAACTGTTATCTGTTTTGCGTATAGGAGGACGAGTTACTGTGGGGCACTTGAGTTTTTTTGTCGCCTTCCAAAGCGAATAGTCAGTCGCAGCACTAGGACTCAAATCCGTAAGATATGCCTGCACATTCTGATTTTGATCTTCACTTAATAATTGTGTCAGTTGAGATGTGAGTGAATTTAGTTTAGTTTTGTGTGCAGGATATCGTGTAGTCTGCCACAATTTTCGAGCCTTGCGTTTCTGAGCGATCATTTCCCTGATGTTGACTGGGTATCTTTTTGTACTAGGGACTGTATTCGAGTTTTCTGGTGTAGCAAGCCAAGCTGCATTCTGGATGCAATTGTTAAAGTGCTCAACAGCTTCTTCTATGTCTTGATCGGTTTTAAGTGGTAATTTCATATTTAGAGAAGCTGACACCGACTCTCGGAAGTAACTCCAGTCTGTTTTTCTATTATGTAGGCTACATGGTTTTGTAATTAACGTTATTTTTCCCTTCAGCAAAATTTCGACAGGGGAGTGATCTGATGAAAGTTCAGAATTATTAGAGTTGCATGTGAAGTATGTGTTAGCTATACCCTTTACTATCAGGAAATCTAATAGGTCCGGCATTTTTCTAACATCTGTGGGCCAATAGGTTGGTTCCCCGGATGAGATACAACTAAGTTTCAGATTTTCAACAGCCCTAAGCAATTGCCGGCCTTTCGGTGTTACTGTTCTTGAGCCCCAGTATGTGTGTTTAGCGTTATAGTCACCGCCAGCTACAAAACGTTGTCCTAAAGTGGAGAAGAACTTTTCGTATTCATCCTGCTTTATATTATGTTTTGGCGGGCTGTACACTGATGAAACTGTGAGTGGTCCAGCCCAGTCCTCGACCACTATATTAGTTGCTTGAATCTCAGGTGTGCAGTAATTTATGGCCTCGTGATGTCTAATTTTGTTTCTTATAAGTATAGCGCTTCCTCCATGTGCGGTGCCGTCAGGGTGCATCGTATGATATAATTTATAAGAATGTATATTAAAATGACTCTTCTTGGTGAAGTGAGTCTCCGTTACTAAGAGTATGTCTACTTGGTGCAACTCTAAAAACGCTTTCACCTCTAGGGTGTGTTGGGACAGCCCATTGGCATTCCAGATGACAATTTTTAAGGAGTTGAATTTGTCAGTCTTGTCGTGAGTGTTAGTAGTAAGTTGGTCATTGTAGTAAGCTGTTGCATCATTTGTTTCATCATTATTAGTAATTCACGAGTGTCATTTGTACCCAAGTTGGCTTCCGGGATAATATTTTGTTTGTCAGTTGTGTTTGGCTTTTCTGTTAGAACGTCCCTGTAAGTTTTTTGGTGCTGATGTTTCATGTGTCGTGTTGTTTGGTCTTTCTGTTGTGATGGTACGGGTCTTGTTGAGTAGCGTTGTTTTGTTGTTTCAGGTTTACCAGGTAATTTAATTTTTTGTAGTTCTCTATATACTTGGCATCCCTTATAGTTAGCAGGGTGATTTCCATTACATAAGATGCATTTAACTTGATCAGATCTAGTCTTCCGAGGACAATCGGCTGATAAGTGATCTCCTGCGCATTTGATACATTTGGGGTTCCGACGACAATAAGCCTTAGTGTGCCCGTACTGTTGACATTTAGCACACTGGGGTATTTCACGCTTAGGCCGAGGAGGTTCAAAGGTTATTCTACAATTTAAGAGGTACTTGACCTGATATATGCTTTTGTTGTTATCATTAGGCTTTAATTCAACAATGAACATTGGCAATGGTTTTTTGGTTTTCATTTGTTTAATATTCCAAGTATTAACACATTCGTGGCCTAAGTCTGATAAAGCTTGCTCGAGTTCAGTTAGATCAGTGGATGCATGTAGGTTTTTAAGGACCACTTTGAAGTTTCTTTCTTGTTTAGGCTTGTATGTATAAAATTCTGTGTTTTTTATTTCAAGCTGTTTAACTATATCCCTGAATGCTTCTGATGTTTTAGGTTGGATTTTAACTTGGTCATTATTAAGGACTTTGAGTACATAATTTTCCCGGATATGGTCATTCAGCAGGTTGATGAGTGGTTGTATATTTTCAACTTTATCAACGAATATAGGTGGAGGCTTTATGGGTTTTTCACTTTGCTCATGGCTAGATTTTTGTGTTTCGTCATTGTCAAGTAGTGCAAATCTGTTTGACGTTGGTACTGGCTGGGCTTGGGACAGCCAATATGTATTTAGTTTGGCTTGTTTTGATGGTCCTTTTGTGCTCGTACCATCGGGGCTTGTTAGTAATCTTTTATTCCCCATAACTTCCTTCGAGGTGTTTGTCATGTTGTTTACAGATTGCTGGGGTGCAGAGATTGGCAACTCGCTAGCAGAATAGGAGCGAGGTCTGTTTTCGAACATTCCTTTATGGAATATCTGCTGAGTGAGCACCCTTGTAGGGGTGATATTTGATGAATTAGGTTGGTGAATTAAGTTTTCATTATTAAGATCATTCATGTTGTTCCCACGAGTAGGGCCGATATATATGGTCGCTAATGAGGTGACGCCCATCCTCAAAAGAAGGCTATTACTACGACGGGTCGCCTGGTACGTCGAGTTGGCCGCTAGAGGCTGACTCTCCTGTCAGTCATTCATCCTTTTGGCGCGCACCGCACTGTAGGATTAGGGGATTTTTTATAGAGGTTTACCTTCCTCGCAGTTCAAACGGCGAAGTTCAGACCCCCGTTCCTATAGTATAAATACCACAGGGTTACGGTACTAGGACGACCCTCTCGGGTCGCACGCTGGTTTTTCTCTCGGGGTTGTCTCCCCTAACTAGATGTCCGGATTTAAGGCGCCGGAGGCTCGCCTACGAGGGGAGAGGAGTAAGGATGTGGGAAGGATTGGATGAGGATAGGTTTGTGCGATTAGGGACAGGAGGGTAGAGACGGGAGAGAATGGGGTTACGGGAATTAGGGAAGGGATGTGTTGGCGCCTGGCGGTTTTAGTTACGTCTATTTCATATGGAATTAGACCAAGAACGGGGTGGCAACCTCGGGAAGGTGCATCCACCAGACTTGCCTTGAGGATCTACACGACTGTAGCGCTCTCCCTCAAGACCTCGCCACCCTACCACCTCTGAAGGAGGCGGTAGGGTAGGCCTGCATCTATACTACCAAGCAAAGCAAAGCATGTCGTTGAAAAGAAAAAAGTAAAAATATTTATATTTTTTTTGTAACAGGGACTGAAAGGGGGTCTTAAAAATTCAAAGTGAAGCTACTAGGGCATGTTGGGTATCATTTGAAAGAGCGCTGTTTGCACATTCTCAAACATTTTTTTATTTTTTTTTAGGCCCCATAGTTTTCGTGTTTTGATGAAAAATGTAAAAAAAATACCGTTCCCCCCCCCCCCCCTTATCTCCGAAGTTTACAAAGATAAAAATCTGAAAGTATTCTATGTGATAGAAGTTCATGTAAAGATTACAGGAAAAATAAAACGATGTCTCTAAATAGCACACTTTTCACACACACGCACACTTTCAGAAATCGGAACGGAACCCTCGTTGCGCGAGTCCGACTCGCTCTTGACCGGTTTTTTTTTGCGAGCTTAGTGCCTGTTCGGAAAAAACCGCCGACGGGAAGGTTCTGGCAGTATTGGTTATTAATTATATCATCTTTCACACAGTCAATCCATCATTTCTTTTGTCTTCCCCTACCCGTACAGCGACATTCATACTCAAAAGTTTCCTCACAACATTATTATTTATTATTAGCTTCGTAATAACAGCCGCGGGTAGATCAATCAGTTTAAGTTATGCTTGCCGCGGTTAGTCCGTGGATGGATGACCATCTTTATAAACCAAGATCCCTCCATGCCTCGGAAAGCACGTTAAGCCTTTGGTTTGGTTTTGGCTGTTGTCGGAAGCCTAAAAGTTAGATGTCAGATAGGCAGTTGCTTCATGTAAAATACTGGTATTCAGCTGTATCCTGATAGACTGGAATCCGACCCCAATGGAAAAGGCTAGGCAGATGATGACATACCTGAAGGCATCATTGGCAGCTTTGACCGCCTTGTCCACATCAGTCTTGTTAGCCTGCTGAACATCAGCTGTCACCTGGCCATTGGTGGGGTTCTCCGTCTTAAAAGTCTTGCCATCTGATGACTTCACCCATTCATTGTTGATGAACAGCTGAAATGTTACAGATAGTTTAACTAAAATATAAACAGTTTTGCCATCAACATGCTATGACGGTGAAGATAAATAGTGACACAGTTTTAATTGCACGCAAAATACACACTTTGTCGAGAAAGTCAAAGTCAAAGTTTTTATTTGTAACTTTGACTTTGACTTCCTCGGAAGTGCAGAAAACAACCTGCATAGCTAAACGATGAGTCAGATCAGGGTCAAGAGCACAAAAAAAAAATATGCTCCATTCACAAATAAAGTAAAGTGACCAGTAGGTTCAAATTTTTATTAAGCATGCGATTTTATTGCGAGATGAGCATAATAATACGAGTGTCAATGTTTTTGTCTTTAACTCTTTAAACGTCGATTGACACCCAGGTGTGCAGATAACAATAAAAAATCTATTATACCATTCCCCCTCTAAAAAGCTTATTTTATTCACTGAAAACAGTGAATAAAAAGCACTTTTACTCACTGTTTTGATGTTTGAAAATGGAACACACCAATGTATTCGACCACAGATTTAGAGAACCTAGGCTAGATGCGGCATGTTATTAGATAGTATGAAAACCGAACGTGTCATCTTTTTTATACCTACGATAACTTCACCCCAGCCATTTAGTGATGTGCTCAAAGTAAACAGAATTGTTTCAATCACTAAGCGTCACTGAGCTAACAGACTTTTTTTAGTACGAACAGTCGAACATGCAGGGCACGCTTGGTCGTGGCTTGCCGTATCTAGTGTAAGTGTAATCTGTGTATTCGACCTATATTGATGTGTTCTAAATTCAATTTGATTGGTCGACATTTTCGACAAGGAGTTTAGCATTAGAATAAAAACTGTTTTGTGTTTTTTGCTGTCCTTAGTAAATTGGCGCTATTTTGAATACTGTAAGTTGTACGAACACAAAGTTTAGTGTTACTTTAATCTTTAATTTTGTGTTTGTTTAGTGTTGTTCTAATCGATTAAAATGCATTCTAGTGATGAAGATGTGTTAACACCTGAGTTTGTGAAAGAGAGGGCGGCCGATATAGTGGAAAGCTTGCTACCCAAAAAATCACGGCTGGTTTACATCAAAGCAAATTTAACTTTCCTTTTTCTTCATTATATGTATATTTTCACTTAAATCTTTCTTTTTCTCGTAGTCATGGTATAAAGTATAGTATGCAACTCTTGAATAAAACGGATTTATATCGAGGGCCATGAATCACTCGCGTCGCTCAGGATTCTAACACTTGAATCACTCGCTACGCTCGTGATTCAATCATCATGAATCACTCCCTACGGTCGTGATTCAATGGTTAGAATCCTTCACTAGCTCGTGATTCATCTAAGGCCCTCGCTTTAAATCCGTCCTTTATTCACTAATTGCATAATACAGGGTGTAAGGGACAGCCCTCCGCAAACTCACAGGGTGCATTCAGCTCCTCATTTTGAATCATATTCCACCGGAAATTTTCTCAGGAAAATTTTCATTTTTTCAATTTTTTTTTCAGTTACATTTTCATTATTTCAATGTAAAATTGCATTGTGTGTTCGCAGCACTCCGTTTATGTAAAAAAAAAACTGCAAAAAAAAAAGCAAAAAAAAAAACTAGCTATGGATGTTGAAATACTCTAACCAACGACGCGTGAAATCAGCTGTTCACTTTCTGTCTAGCTACAGAGTTCATCGAACTCACCGCATACCTATTACCTACCCCTCCCAACCAGTAATAGACGCTCCAATTTGTGCACAAAAACACAAACAAATCAGGTTTATTGGATTCCCTTAACTTTCCTGAAAAAATTTCATGTACCGGTCATCTTAGTATGACATACTGAATTCACCCTATCAGTTTGCGGAGGGCTGTCCCTTACACCCTGTATACTATTGTGTCTGCTAATTGGCGTATGTATGTATGTATGTCCGATTCTTTGTTCCCTCGTAACTCCTAAACGAATGAACGGATTTGGATAAATTATACGTCTTTAGATTTGTCTTGGTGGCGCGAGTGTCACTGGCTACATTAACATCAAAAATAAAGTAAAATGGCGGATTTGGGGTGACATATTGTGGAGTTCGAAATTTTTTTGTCTTCTAATACCATCGAGTGGGGTATCAAAATGAAGGGTTTTAAAAGGTGATTACACAAATATATACAATTTATATGTTTAAAAGTAATTGGAAGTGACAAATTGAATTTTGATTAAAAAAAATTGCTTTTAGCAGTTAGGACCTCGAAGGCTTGACTAAATCGTCTGCGAAATCTTTCACATTTGTAAATTAAAAAGCTGGAAATAAAAAGTAATTAAAAAAAACTAAAAAACCCGACTGCAGTAAAAAAATAAAACTGAAAAGCTAAAAACAAGCCCATTTTAAATTTAATAAAAGTTGGAAGCAGGCGGGACCCATTCCATTTTTATATTTTCAAACTCAAACGTGTCCCGCCTGCTTCCAACTTTTATTAAATTTAAAATGGGCTTGTTTTTAGCTTTTCAGTTTTAGTTTTTTACTGCAGTCTGGTTTTTTTTTTTTTTAATTACTTTTTTTTATTTCATCATTTACTTATGTACGCACAGCTACACATCAAGCTATACATTTCCAGTTTACACTAACCTCTCACTGTAAGGAAATTCTATGCAATGCGAGATCAGCTTATACTGGAAATGTATAGCTTGATCTGTAGCCGTGCGTACACACAAATAAACAGACAAATAGAAAGGAACAGAAAATACATGCAAAGGTGATGCTTATTTCAAATGAAATCTCTTCTAGCACACCTACGATAGGACAGAGGATAAAAAGAGTGGTATTTCTTGTGTCACCATTATAACTACTAATATCTAATATCAACAAAGCTTTCATATACCGGGAATGTTGATCTACATGAGCAATGGCTTTTTAATTGTTTCTGTAATTACAGCATAAAAAAGTTAATGATCTTTTTTTTTTATTAGCTGATACTGACCCACATCGGGGCAAAGGCCTCCCCAAATTCTTCCATCCTTTTCTTGAGCCACCTGGAACCAGCCTTTCATCATTACTTACATCCCTTAAAACTCACGCCTTCCTCCCATGGGGATAAGAATAAACTACAGAACACCCCCTACACTACAATCCTTACACACTTCTTTTGCCTTGTTTACATTCATACAATGCGTTTCAACTAAGAATAGGAATGACCTTGCGCCATATTGTGAAGATTTAGCAAAATAGCATCTCGTTTACACATTTGCAAAGTCAGTGACATATTTTAACAAAAACAAATTCCAAAAACAGAAATATAATGGATAAGGATAACACTACAAAACTTTGCAAGCCTTAGATTTCTAGCTTCAGTTGACAGTTAAAGGTCATTGACTTTCCTATTCTTAGTTGAAACGCATTATACATCTGTGAGGAAAACTTATACCTACAAATATGTAAGTACTTAGTCAAGAGTAATAATAATTTATTGCTCTTTGCCATGACTTTTTTTTTATGGAGGTTTGCATTATCATTAGATTTATTCTGAATGAAATTTTATCAGAGAAACAACCACTGAACTAGAATAATTCTACTTCAGTGGTTGTTGTAACTTAATGGCCTTGAACGCCAAGCCGGTATTTATTTGGGTGCCGGCTAGCTCACCTTGAAAATTGATATTAAAAAAATGTAACATACCTTCGTACAAAACACAATCATTTACAGATTAAGTACCTACTTCATACAAGTCACCATTGATAAAAATCCACAACATACCAACCACAACATTTTTTAATTTTAATTTAGTTATAAAATATAATAAAGTACGTACCCCGGTGTATAGAATCTCAGGCTTTGTTTTAGGTGCAGGGGCAGCTGCAGCAGCCGAGGCGAAACTCGCCTTTTGCTGAACCGCTTTGCTTAATTGTCGTAACATCTCGATAATAAATACGAAATACGTGCAAATTCTACTGTTACGAACACCGGACTGAAAAAATTGGCAATATTCCAAGTTCCCGCCGCGTAACGCGTGCTTTGCTCTTCTTTTCAGTTTCACTTCACGAGTTTCACTGACAAGTGACAGGCAGCGTGTCACTGTCACACTAGCTGTCACAGCAGTTACAGTTGTGTTTGTGTCACTTTGTGTTGTTGTGTCAGTCGTGTCAGTCAGTCAGACAGTGACCACATAGCATGTAACTGTGGTAGCCCGCGAAATTCAATATCTTTTTTTGGGTTTTTTGCAATTTGTAGGTTTTATTTTGATGAAAATATGATACGCGATAATAAAACATATGTGTTTACATAATTTTAACCATAAAAATCATCAACACATCGTTGATGATTTTTATGGTTATGTTATGTTATCACTGACCTCTATTGTAGACGTACGCTGAGGTTAGGAGGAGTAATTATCTCATTTATATATAGGCATGGACCTAATATACAAACTGGACTGAGCTCTCATACCAAAAACACGAGCAGAGAGAGATATGTCACTTTGAGGCAGTTTATCTCCTTCTAATAGGGTGACCAAACATTTCTATGACAAACAGGAAAATTCGTTTATACAGAGATACATAATTTGCGTCCGGTTGACCATAAGTGATTTCAAATTATTGTTTGTATTACAAACATATTGTAATTAAAGAATATATAGAAATAGACCTTTTTCGAAAGCTCATTCATGAAACTGAACATTATTGTGTTCTATGTCGGTGTTGAATCGTGTACCTAGCCATGTTTTGAGGCAAGAAGGAAGGACTACAATATTGGTGAGACTCGTCTTGTGGCGAATCATCAAATTTGATCACGTAGGTATACGTGGCTTATGATGAAGTAGGCATGTAGAATCTCGTTCTCGGACCATGGTACTTTCTTGCTCTTTTTTCGTTTACTCTACAGAGCTGGTTTGGGTAAGTATGTAATTGAAGCAAAGGGAACTAAAATGATTCTGGAATTACATCCAACCATATTTGTTGAATTTCTTCTTTGGATGGAAAGCTGTAAACAACTTAAAAATAATGCTATTTCAATCATGCGATACATAAGTACAAATTGTATTTATTATGCGCCTAATATTAATAGTTTTAATCAGAAATACACTACTTATAGCTTTTGTAGACAGAAGACTTAGCGTCTTCTGTCTACAAAACGTCTAGAGCATGGTTACACTACTTAGACTCAAAATTGTTATTATTTAGTAACAATTTTAGGTCTTTTATCGAGATTTATTTAAATCTTTGTTATTCCTTACAAGTTCCTTACCTGTGAAATTAGATGCCACAACCAGCATAACATTCACTTTTACATTTCTTGATGCAACACTTTCTCACCATTTTCGCTATCTAAATTGAAAAAAACCGCCATGAAACCATTGATGTCCATGGACCTAATATACTATATAAACAGGACTGAGCTCTCCAAAAATCGTATCATACAAAAATTAACCTTAGGTATTGTACTTTAGGTTTACTTTTGATAGGATATCTTAGCCAAGGCAAAACGAGCCGAGAGAGAGAGCCCGACTTGAGTAATTTGTCCCTTTTGCTCAATTGCCAACAGATAAAAATGATAAAGATGGTAGAAAAATTTCACCAACTACAAGTAGGTAAAATAAGTTACGTATATTTTTTTTAAGCATTTAGATTAGTTTTAAATAATTTTATTTATAGGTTTACAATCTGTATATCATAGTCAATAATTTTATAAGTAAGCTCCATGAGTAAAATAATCAAAATAATATAATTTTGATTATTGTTTGGTAGCTATCATATAATTACTCTGGTAACACTGAACAATCTGACATCAATGGTTTCATGGCGGTTTTTTTCAATTTAGATAGCGAAAATGGTGAGAAAGTGTTGCATCAAGAAATGTAAAAGTGAATGTTATGCTGGTTGTGGCATTTAATTTCACAGGTAAGAAACTTGTAAGGAATAACAAAGATTTCAATAAATCTCGATAAAAGACCTAAAATTGTTACTAAATAATAACAATTTTGAGTTTAAGTAGTGTAACCATGCTCTAGACGTTTTGTAGACAGAAGACGCTAAGTCTTCTGTCTACAAAAGCTATAAGTAGTGTATTTCTGATTAAAACTATTAATATTAGGCGCATAATAAATACAATTTGTACTTATGTATCGCATGATTGAAATAGCATTATTTTTAAGTTGTTTACAGCTTTCCATCCAAAGAAGAAATTCAACAAATATGGTTGGATGTAATTCCAGAATCATTTTAGTTCCCTTTGCTTCAATTACATACTTACCCAAACCAGCTCTGTAGAGTAAACGAAAAAAGAGCAAGAAAGTACCATGGTCCCAGAACGAGATTCTACATGCCTACTTCATCATAAGCCACGTATACCTACGTGATCAAATTTGATGATTCGCCACAAGACGAGTCTCACCAATATTGTAGTCCTTCCTTCTTGCCTCAAAACATGGCTAGGTACACGATTCAACACCGACATAGAACACAATAATGTTCAGTTTCATGAATGAGCTTTCGAAAAAGGTCTATTTCTATATATTCTTTAATTACAATATGTTTGTAATACAAACAATAATTTGAAATCACTTATGGTCAACCGGACGCAAATTATGTATCTCTGTATAAACGAATTTTCCTGTTTGTCATAGAAATGTTTGGTCACCCTATTAGAAGGAGATAAACTGCCTCAATGTGACATATCTCTCTCTGCTCGTGTTTTTGGTATGAGAGCTCAGTCCAGTTTATATATTAGGTCCATGTTGATGTCAGATTGTTCAGTGTTACCAGAGTAATTACATGATAGCTACCAAACAATAATCAAAATTATATTATTTTGATTATTTTACTCATGGAGCTTACTTATAAAATTATTGACTATGATATACAGATTGTAAACCTATAAATACAATTATTTAAAACTAATCTAAATGCTTAAAAAAAATATACGTAACTTATTTTACCTACTTGTAGTTGGTGAAATTTTTCTACCATCTTTATCATTTTTATCTGTTGGCAATTGAGCAAAAGGGACAAATTACTCAAGTCGGGCTCTCTCTCTCGGCTCGTTTTGCCTCGGCTAAGATATCCTATCAAAAGTAAACCTAAAGTACAATACCTAAGGTTAATTTTTGTATGATACGATTTTTGGAGAGCTCAGTCCTGTTTATATAGTATATTAGGTCCATGTATATAGGTAGTCTATGGTAATTATGACGTTCTGTGGTTATCAGAAAGTTACATGCTCTGTGGTTATCAGCTGTGGTTATCAGGATCAAAGTTACATGCTCCCAGTGTTGCCATGTATACAGATTTCTCCATATTTATACAGATTTTCGAGTTGCGATACAGATTAGCATTGGATACAGATTTTTATACAGAATTTTCACATTCTACACAAATTGCCGTAATCTGAGTTTTTGTTAAGGGGGATGCACTGTGGTAGCCCGCGAAATTCATTTTTTTTTTGTTTTTTTGCAATTTGTAGGTCCGTGTCAGGTACTGTCTTGATCAAAATATGATACGCAACAATAAAAAACATGCATTTACAAAATTTTAACCATAAAAATCATCAATATAGATGTAATGTTAGATTTCATACAGATTCGTCAGATTTCATTCGTTCGACGAATCTGCACGAAATCTAAATAAGAGAGATGTATTGATGATTTTTATGGTTAAAATTTGAATTTCGCGGGCTACCAAAGCGCATTCCCTTTAAGGATGATGCGCAGTGGTAGCCGGTGAAATTCAATTTTTTTTTTAGTTTTTTGCAATTTGCAGGTCTGTTTCAGGTTGTATCTTGATCAAAGTATGATACGCGGCAATGAAACATAATGTATTTATATAATTTTAACCATAAAAATCATCAATACATCTCTCTAAGTTAGATTTCGTGCAGATTCCTCAAACGAACGAAATCTAACGAATCTTCACGAAATCTAACTTAGAGCGATGTGTTGATGATTTTTATGGTTACATTTATATAAATACATGTTTTATTGCCGCGTATCATACATTGATCAAGATACAACCTGAAACGACCCTGCAAATTGCAAAAAACCCAAAAAAAAAATTGAATTTCGCGGGGTACACAGCGCAATCACCTTAACAAAAATATGAGTGACTGATTAATGGAAATTAGGTATAATTATTTGTTCGGTCGTTGTAAGGTTAAGTTTTGATTTGATAATTTGTTTTTGAATTATCTTTTTATATATATATATGACAATTTTATGGAGGAGCTCGTGGCTAAGTAATAACAGCCGCACGGGTCGATCTGTCAGGTTAAGCTACGCTTGCCGGGGTTGGTCAGTGGATGGGTGACCATCTTTACATCTTTACATACCGAGATTCCTCCGTGCTTCGGAAAGCACGTTAAGCCGTTGGTCCCGGCTGTTATTCGAGGATCTTTGACAGTCGTTACGGGTCGTCAGAAGCCCGAAAGTCTGACAACCAGTCTTACCAAGGGGTATCGTATTACCCAGTAACTGGGTTGTGGAGGTCAGATAGGCAGTCGCTCCATGTAAAATACTGGTATTCAGCTGCATCCGGTTAGACTAGAAGCCGACCCGAACATAGTTGGGAAAAGGCTAGGCAGATGATGATATGACAATTTTATTAATTTGTGTCAATTTTTATTTAATCCTACCTAATCTCTTCCCTCGATTTTCACAGATTTATATAGATTTCATGATAAAAAGGCATACAGATTTAATACAGATTTTAGCCACTACAGATAAAAGGTTCAATGCATCTGGCAACACTGCATGCTCCTGCGTCAGGATTCTCTCTATACTTACTTTACTCTTTGGTCAGGATCTCAGGATCGGCATGGTTTCAAAATATTAGTGTTATTTTAAACATAACTCATAAAATTACAGAGCAAATGGATAAAATAAGCGGGTCAGCTTTATATAAGAAAATACATAAATCAAAATTGCTACGGATTCTCTTATCTGTTGATAAGCAAGTAACGAAAAATTTACTAAATGATCAAATTGCTACAAGGTATGTTTATCTTTGAACATTGCATTAAATCCAGGTTGTTTATCTTTTATCTTCATTAGTATGTATCTTATGAGAAAACATTTTGTTTTTCAGACCATCTGGTTCAAATGGACTATGGTGTTGTGTCCTTCTGCCAACAGTGCTTGTGCTTTATTCAACCCTGTATGAAGTCTCAGAACTATACACCTTACTGGCCTTCATATCTATTGGATTAATGAGTTATTGCTTCTTATTTATTGTTTTTGTGTCCATATCATGCTTAGTCCTGAAGGAGAATATTTATGGAGGATGCGAAGCATCAAGTCTTGTAGCAACACTGTTGTTATATGCATTTCAAGGGCAAGGTACCTAATATATAACTTAAAATAATATCAACACATAATTAAGTCCTCAAACTAAATAAAGGGTTAGAGGGTAATTTTTTAATTTATTGCCAATAGTCTAGATTTTTACGAAATTGCATTATGTTAATGTTTATTTTATTCATTTCTAGGTTTATTTTTCTCTCTTATATACTCCACAACCGCAGTGTACTTGTTCAGTATTCTATTAAGACTGGCCCTCACAAAGTGCCCCCAGACTTTCACAGTAGGGGAGGCGATGGTTGTTGTACAAAGCATTGTATTGTTCGGTGTCATGGCTGTCAGCAACATATTCTACGATATGGGTGACAAGTCAGATGAAGAAATGAAATTCATAAATGCTGTTATTTTTGTAAGTATTCTGTAAAAACAAAAAAATATTAACTGAAGCTAGTTCTGTTATTGAAAACAAAGAACTCAACCATAAAATTATAATTAATAAAAACATTCTTGTTTTATGTAAGTACTTGAGAAATGAGTCACTATGGGAACATTAGGTAAAATAATTTGGACACCTGTATGAAAACTAGTACAGTAATTAGTTATTTCTTTATCGATTTTAGTTTAATTTTATTTCTTTGGCTTTTTTAACTCTATTTCTGTGGTTTTTTTTTGTTTAAGTAGGTATTTTATTTCTGGTTTAGCCGAATGTACAACAGTCAATCAGTGGTGATATATGTGTATTATTACTAGTTTGCCACAAATGATAATCCATCTTTTTAACGATCACAATAAAATATTCCCTATTTTCAGAGCATATTATCATCAGTGGGAATTATTGTTACAGCATTATCTATTTTGGATGAATCACAAAAAACCCCTAAAGCTCTTGCTTACGTAGTAAGTGTAGCTGGGACGTATGCACTAATGATCTTGCATGTTCAACTTGGAGTTGGTTGTATAATAGGAATTGCTTCATATATCCTGCTGGATGTTAAAAAAGTGAGTAAGATAATAATTGATTAAATGTCTTTAAAAGTATGTTATGTGTAAATGAACTCTATGAAGAGTACTCAGCATCTTTGTGTTGATTGACATATGATGCACAGAATGATTTGGGAACTCATTCAATGTCTGTACAGCCCAGGTAAAGAAACTCTCTCCCCGAATCTGTGTGAGAAACAGATTCAGGAACTGCATCTTCACTTATTAGGGCCTTAACACATTCAATGTCCACCACGTGTAGGCGCACAGAATGTATGCAGCATTGCTCCATTGGTGTAATGTTGGCTGTGCTCCGCAACTCCACGTCAATGCGCGTAGTCTATATCTATAAAAGGAAAGCGTTACTGACTGACTGACTGACTGACTGATCTATCAACACACAGCTGAAACCACTGAACGGATTGGGCTGAAATTTGGAACACAGGTAGCTATTATGACCTAGGCATCCGCTAAGAAAGGGTTTTTGGAAATTCGACCTTTCAGGGGGTAAAAAGGGGGGATATTGTTTGTATGAAAAATCTTATTCCTTGAGTTAATAAACTTGAAACTTGGCACGAATATTTATCTAAGTAAATTATGATTTTTGTGATTTTTTGTTTTTCTAAACTACCCCCTTAAGGGGAATTGGGGGGTCTCAAAGTTTGTATGGAAAAATTTTAACGCGCAATCCGATTAAGAGCGTTGTTGCATTTTTCATACGTAAATCGAGAACTTGGGAGATTTTGAAGTGATTTTGGTCACATAATTTATTTTTTTAGCTTCTTTTGACTTCAATCATCGTAATTATCATATATTTTTATTTAAAGTCTATTAAAAAAAACTTGTTCAAATTGAATTATTGACTACGAAAACAGTCGATTTCGAAGGCGCGATTTCCAGATGACGCGCGAAGGCTCAACTTTGAAGTAATCTTACACCAATTATTACTACTAATTAAGAAGGTAAAGTGGTATTCATTCGAAGAGGCATATCCTAAAATTTAAAATGCATTGAGAAAAGTTTGATTTTTAATTCATTAACTTGTATTTTAATCACGTCTAAGATAATCAAAAATCGAGAAATCGACTACAAAAAAACACGTCATTTCTCAGAATCTAAAAGTCATTTGGCAACACAAATCATTTTATACGTAAGAAGAAAGATTGTAGTATATATGTGTAAAAAATAAAATATATCTGTCTTCAATCATTTACGAAAATAATTTTTTAAAGTGAGTATAAAATCGGGTGAATCGAACGGCCTAAGTCAGGTCAGTCGCGCTCTGGCGCTCGTCGACGCAGGACCTATGTCGGTTGACCTCCCGCCGCCGCGCATGCGCCTCGCGTGATATATAGTAAATTGTAGTGCGACTAAATATTTTTAATCCTTTCATTTAAGTAATATTTTAAGAAGCTAAAGTGGTAGGCATACTTACTTTAGGAGAATTATGTTACAATTCTTGAATTATGTTGTATTACTTGTAATATTGATATTGTAATTACAATATCAATAATACAATATGATTTGGTCAAAATGTAAATCCAAGATGGTGGCTGCGAAATTTTTTAAATTTTTCGCCATGGGGATCGTTCCCATTGTTCTCGAGGATGCTAAAGCAGATAGTGACGTTAAAATGTAAATCCAAGATGGCGGCTGCGAACATTTTAAAATTTTTCTTCATGGGTATCGTTTTCATGGTTCTTGTGGGTGCTAACGTCGATAGTGTAGTCAAAATGTAAATCCAAGATGGCTACAAGAATTTTGGATGATGAATATGGAGAAAAAATTTATATCAGATTTTTATTTGAAATCTCTACTGCCACAATCTCTATTGTGGATCCGTGACAAAGGAGACGGAAACCATGTCATATAAACTTGGGCCTGGGCCTGGGTTGTAAAAAGATGAAATTGGTGTCAATTTATAGCTACTATATTATCAAACCATGACTGAACATTTTGCGGATTTTTGCGGTCTGAGTTCCGAGTTAAAAGAGATGTAATAAAAGTGAGGTTACATACCGATCTACATATAGGTACTTAACAGCTGATTTTTGAAGTTCTTCAGCTCGACGACCACGTAAACTACAGCCTCTAGTCACTTTGCCACAATTTACACAACGATCCATGGTGCCAATATGAAATCGGTAGGCTGGTCGTAATATACAAAATAACAAGTTCAAGTCCAACGTTTATGCGGGGTTCTCCGTACCGTGTCCGGTGTGGTAGCAAGGTTCGTACAAGAAGCAAGATCAGAAGTCCGCAGAAAGAAAACAGGGGTCGAAGAAAACATCAATAAAACTATGGGAAATACACTCAAATCGCGAGCGCACTAAACGATACGAAACGAGTGAGGCATAGATAAAGGCACTATATAAAGGTGTGTCCAAATATAGGGCGGCATTTGAGCGCGGCTGCCACGCGCGGCTAGCCGCGCTCTGATCGGACAAGGGCCGCGCGCGGCGGTGTTGAGCATAATATATCTTCTCATCTCACATCAGTGATGACCTCTGGCACTGAAACGTGCTCGCTCACAACATAATGGGTCTCAATCATAATCAGCCTATAATGTTCCCACTGCTGGGACACAGGGCTCCTCTCGGTGAGAGGGAGTGGGCCGTAATACACCACGAGGACCCAGTGCGGGTTGGTAGATGTCACATGTCTTCGAATTTTTGGTTCTAGGCGGTTTCCTCACGATATTTTCCTTCACTGTTTTGAGAGTAGTGGTGATGAAATTATTTACACAAAGTGCCTGCCTGAGTTCGAAACCATGACCTACTCGTATGTCGGGATCGTTACCATTGGGCCACCATTGCATTGCTCTCATGGGCCGCATAGTGCAGTCAATCATCCCTTCTACGATGATTGATTCACTATCGGCTTCATCCTCGAGAACTATGAAAACGACATCCATGACGAAAAATTTTAAAATCTTCGCAGCCGCCATCTTGGATTTTAATTTTGACTTCACTATTGGCTATAGTCGAAATCGAAAACTAAGAAAACGATACCTATACAAATCCTTATCACTTACCACTGACGTGCGACGTGTGGTCGACTGTATAGTCATTAGGTCGACTGGGCACGTACAATACCTGCCTAGGCTAATAAACATTATAAAACCAACCCCACACGAACGCAGCAGTACTATTATTTATTCTGTGGCAGCGGGGTGACCTATCTATTTGAAATTTGAAAACAGTAAACCAATCATTTGCGCATGAGGCGGCTTTATGTATTTATGTATTATTGTTGGTTCAAATTCAACTGTTTTATGAACTTGATGCGGTTGCTAAACCTATAATGCCGCAAGAAAAATAAAAAATTATAGCTAGCGCGTGGCGTCTTTATCTACATTGAAATAGGGCTTAAATTCAACTATTTTACACAAAAAAACAATGATTTTGGTCAAAAGATGGTTCCGCTGTTAACAAAATTTTATTCTGATTGTGTTCTCCCAGAAATTATAGATCCAAGGAAAAGTCGATCGATCTCCTTAAACAAATACTTTTATAAAACTTCAATTACTTATTAGTATACAAATACTTAAACAAATAAGTAAAATGAGTTTAGTTTTTATAAGTACCTACATAATATTATTTTTTCATCCATATTTGTATAAATTTAATTAAAATACACTAATAACGTATTGTGGACAGTCTTTTTATTTTCTCCGTAAACCTCTAGCTTTTACTTCAAAAAAATATAGGTACGCCATAGCTACAGATCAAGATCGTTTAGTCGTCGCAGCATCGCAACTGTGTGCCGTACATGAGGCAAAACGCACACACGCGCACTCGCTACGCGGCGTCGAGCGTCAGATGTTTAAAATCCGAGCGCGAAAATAGGGAACCACACTCTTAACTCAAAACTCAGTATATATAAATAAATATTATACTTAAAACCAAAAATAAAGAATAATGTGTGTCAGGGTTTTTCTAAAATCTACCTCTAACGGGGTGAAAAGGGGTAGTCAATTTCACAGGGGAGGATTTTACTGCGTGGCTTGATTAACTCGAAAATTGGTTTAAATAATCTTTGAGTCAAGCTATGGAAATATCTCAAACCATTTTTTTAAATTCCACCCCTGTGGGGGTGAAAACAGGGAATACAATTTACATGAAAAATGTTATTCATTTGGTTTTAATTGACTTGAAACTTGGCACAAATATTTGCCTAAGTTTGTCATTATTAGTTTTTAAAACTACCCGGGAGGAAGGGTTAGAGGGGGAGGGGCAAGGGAGGGGTAGTGAGGAGTGTGAGGAGGAGGATGATGGACGCAGGGAGAAAGGGCAGGAATTGGTGAGGAGAGGAGGAAGACATGGTGAAGGCTGAGGGGTGGGGAGGGATTAGTGAGCCGGAGGCGGAGGAGAGGGGGAGAGGGAGGAGACAGGGTGGTGAGAGAGAGAGAGCGACGAGGAAGTGGTGAAAGGGGTGTGAGAGTGAGTGAGAGGGGGAGGGAGAGGTAGCGGAAGGAGATGTGGTGAAGGAACGAGCTAAACTCTGGAACTACCCTACCAGTCGGACTTTAAAAAATCTTTTTGCATTAATGATAGCCTAAATCTTATAGAAGGCATATTTAACATCACTCTAGGACCCTTAGGTGCCAAGCAAAAAGAAAAAAAGTCAGAAAGAACGTTAAGTGAAAACGAAGTAATAGCGCGGGTAGGCAATGCGATGCGACGGGGGGGAGGGGGGGGGGGGCGAGCAAAAAATAAATTTCACGCGGATGAAGTCGCGGGCAGAAGCTAGTTTGCGTATAAAATAATAAATAAATAAATCTCACTAACAATTTGCGAGCGTTTCCAGTGAAGCGATTTGTGAACCAACCTGGGAATCCTAGCCCAGGACCTCATGCTCAGCAGTAGCACTTGCAACTACTATACCAACGAGGCAATCTGGAACAAAAATCAACAGAAATATTAGCTGACATTATCAAGCACCCGTAAACTGATGTGATTGGTTGACTGAATAATTAACAGCCAATCGGTTAACTTGACACATCCCTCGATTTGTTCCAGAAAACGGGTGTTAAACATTTTTATTATTTTCAGGTGCAACTTATCCTGTTCTGGGTCCTGATGGTTGCTATATCAGCGTCTGTGGTACTAATCCGCACTCAGCTCAATGTCAAAGCAAGCACTGTCACCCGCAAGACATTCCACGTTCTTGCGTCAATGGTGTTCCTCTCTGGCATCTTGTGTGACATGAAATTGATGATCCTTGCAGCTGGCGTTGGGTTTGGTCTCATGATATTAGTTGAGGTTAGTAATCCATACTACTAAGAGGGGCTTGTGGCCGTGTCCCCTGCGCGTTTTCTCGAAACTGCACAAAAACATCGAAACAAAGAGGGGTGACATGTCTTCCTCGTTGGAACTCATTACGACATCTACACAAAATGTGAAAATAAAAATATTTGAATACTCTGGAGACAGCTTGTTTGTGAAAACAAATGTTTGTGTAAAGATTTTTGTAATGTTTCGCAAATAAACGCGCAGGAGACACGGCTTTAAATAGGCAGTGGCTCCATGTAAAATACTGATATTCAGCTGCATCCAGTTTGACTACAAGCCGACCCCAACATTGTTGGGAAAAGGCTAGGCAGATGATGAGATGATATCCATACTAATATTATAAATGCGAAAGTAATTCTGTCTGTCTGTAACTTTTCTCGCTTCAATGGCTAAACGGATTTCGATGAAATTGGGGGCACGGGATACTTCTTATCCCGGTAGTAGGTTAGGTTCCCGTGGGAGAATTTCCGACCTCCACACGTGCGAAACTTCAGCGGGGTCAGATAGGCAGTCGCTCCATGTAAAATACTGGTATTCAGCTGCATCAGGTTAGACTGGAAGCCGGCCCCAACATAATTAGGAAAAGGCTAGGAAACTTAGGGCAAAAGCTAGTAATATACAGGGTGGCCGGAACATTGACGTCCAAAAATAAAATTTCGGTCCCTCGTATCGTGGGGTATTCGAATCACCCCCATGTATGTTCCGCGACTTTTCATAGTTTTCGAGTTATGAATTTTTTTCTGAATGTTTGAAAATTTTCGACCTGACCAACCTAAAAAAATTCTAAAAAAAAAGTAGAGGGTTTTATCGAGTTTCTTTTTTTGCAACTGAATTTTCATAAGTAGTACTTTTATGCATAAAATAATCAGCTTCGTAACTGTGATGAAAGTTATGAAAATGTTGATCTAAAGTGAAAAATTTACGTTCGGTAAATTATGACTCAAATTTTCAACTTTAAATTAAAAATCTTAACAGGTGACTTCATAATTCCTAAGTAGGCTTCAAGAATGCGCCAGACTCTCAGCTTTCATAATCATAAAAAAATGAAGTACTTAATAGGGCTACTTTGTTTAAAATCGGCCTTCAAAGACAGCGAGGTGGAAAAATTCTTAAAATTACCCATCTGAGTAATTATTTTTTTTTGGCTATTTTCTCGTTCCTAAGGTTAATTAATGATAAGAATACTGAAAACTAACCACATTATATTCAATATTCATAATTACCACACGTGGGCGAATGAAAATCCACTCGAAGTGAGAGCTTCGACATTTCAACATCGCTTCAGCGTTAACTTGTGGTCTGGTATCCTCAATGGCGAACTAATTGGTCCGTTTGAACTGCCGTCCAGACTTGATGGAGAAACATACAAAAACTTTTTGGAAAATGAACTTCCATTGTTGCTGGCAGATGTGAATCTTGAACTCAGACGAACCATGGTGTTGCAAAATGACGGCGCCCCGTGTCACTATGCAACCCAGGTCCGAAATTACTTAGATGAAACATACCCCAACAGATGGATCGGACGCAGCGGACCAATTAGGTGGCCTCCACACTCACCTGATCTCAACCCCATCGATTTCTTTATTTGGGGCTATTACAAGGAAATAGCATACGCCCGAGACTGTTCAAGTGAACAAGAGCTGAGGCAGTTGATTGCAGAAGCTGAACGTGTTGTGAGAGAGAACAGAGACGCTTTTAGACGATTGCCAGACAATTTCTTACGTAGGTGTAGAATGTGTATTGCTGCTGGTGGTGGCCACTTTGAAAACCTTTTGTAAATGTTAAAAATAAATTAAGTACTTTTTTCACATTATCATCTGTGTTTTATTCAAAACCACTTTTTACGTAAAACTTTTCTTACCCAACTCTGAAACTATTTGTTGGTTAGTTTTCAGTATCTTATCATTAACGGGGCACCGAGCTTTTTTTACCCACAAACACGTTTTTATAACCGTTGTTTGAGGTAGTAAACAATTTAATTAAAATCTAGGAAAATATATCGTTATTATTGGGCATATATACTAGACAGTATACATGCTGGAAACACGATTTGATGAAGTTGGCTCGATAGAATAAATTCGCAAAGTTACCTCTTTTCGAGTAATTTTTTCCTCCATTTCGCTATTTTTGTATATAAATAAGTAATTTTTTATTATGGTTCATTTACTAAAATAAAGTTCATGGATGACTGGAGCGTGTATACACAATAGTTTTGTATTTAAGAGCATTATGATGAAAATAACAACGAAAAACATTGAATAAGTGCAAAAGTGTGGTTATTTTCTTTACTCTTTACACGTAAAGAAAAAGACAGAGACGAAGGAAAATGCTCGGTGCGCCCTTAATTAACCTTAGGAACGAGAAAATAGCCAAAAAAAAATAATTACTCAGATGGGTAATTTTAAGAATTTTTCCACCTCGCTGTCTTTGAAGGCCGATTTTAAACAAAGTAGCCCTATTAAGTACTTCATTTTTTTATGATTATGAAAGCTGAGAGTCTGGCGCATTCTTGAAGCCTACTTAGGAATTATGAAGTCACCTGTTAAGATTTTTAATTTAAAGTTGAAAATTTGAGTCATAATTTACCGAACGTAAATTTTTCACTTTAGATCAACATTTTCATAACTTTCATCACAGTTACGAAGCTGATTATTTTATGCATAAAAGTACTACTTATGAAAATTCAGTTGCAAAAAAAGAAACTCGATAAAACCCTCTACTTTTTTTTTAGAATTTTTTTAGGTTGGTCAGGTCGAAAATTTTCAAACATTCAGAAAAAAATTCATAACTCGAAAACTATGAAAAGTCGCGGAACATACATGGGGGTGATTCGAATACCCCACGATACGAGGGACCGAAATTTTATTTTTGGACTAGTGCTTGCAACCAGCTCGCAGGTTTACGTGAACGAAGAATGACAAGATAGCATATACAGGGTGAAATTGAATAGATGCGACAAAATTTAAGGGGGTGTTCTACGCATCAATATGAACAACTTTTACTATGGGACCAAACCTGAAATCGCGAAAAAAAAATCAGCTGTTCAGTACATTTAATGATCGCATAATTCGTCAAAATGTACTGAACAGCTGATTTTTTGTTTCGCGATTTCAGGTTTGGTCCCATAGTAAAAGTTGTTCATATTGATGCGTAGAACACCCCCTTAAATTTATTTATTTATTTATTTATTTATTTATTTAAACTTACACACTATCATTACAGGATAAACCCAATACAATAGTGGTTTCCAAACACACATTCTATAATCTAAAACACACACAAATAAATTGAAGATTGATAATAATAATTATTTAAAAATCTAAACATTCAACAACAACAACTCTAACAAAAAACACCATCTGACTACAGAATTATATAATGTAGGACTAACTTATCATAATTACATATATAGATTACCTATCAAATTAAACTTTTTTTTTTTTTTTTTTTTTTTTTTATTGCTATAAAATATTATCCTAAAATATAAAATAAGACATAACACAGAATATTAATATTTAAATATAGCTTACAAAATTCAACAAAACTCTTGCGAATTCACTCAGATTGCACGAAAATATATCAATTCTCTCATGCACTTCGTTTAGTACCCGTATTGTGCGGGTGAGCGGTGTTTTTGACAGCAGGTTGGTTTTGGCAGCAGGCACGGCCAGCAGTGGCGGCCGCCGCCGCCTCCACACGTACCGGTCTGGCACGCACAGCTTCAGGTGACGAAGCACACCCGAGTTATGAGCTACTCCACGCAGGAGCTTTAGCGCATACGCCGCCAGTGTAAAGTCTCGGCGCACTCTGAGTTCGTTGTACCCCACCATACCTAGTACAAACAGTGTAGGATACATCAGCGGGTAAAATGGGTAAACCCCATAAAGTTTAAAATACAAGTGTCTTGCAAATTTATTCTGAACTCGCTCCAGCATGACATTGTATTTCGCTTCATGAGGAGCCCAAATCACCGCACTGTGTTCCAAATGACTCCTTACCAAAGCGTCATACAGCACCCTGAGCGTAGTAACGTTAGTAAATCCCTGCGACTGTCTTAGCACGAAACCCAGGTTTCTGTACGCCTTCTTGCAAATCTTAACTATATGATCCCGGAAAGTTAGATCCGGGGTTAGCAGTACTCCTAGATCTCGTACCTGAGACACTCGCTGCATCGGCACTTCCTCTACTTTATATTCGTAGGCTACGGCAGTCCTCGCGCGCGTAAATGTCATCATTGAGCATTTCGATGTGTTGAAATAGAGTTTATTTTTATGGCTCCACTCTACAACTCTATCTATGTCTTCCTGTAATCTTTCACAGTCCGACTCACTCTTGACCTCGAGCAGCAATTTGAGGTCATCTGCAAACAATAAACATAAACTATGTTTGACTACGTCTGGCAAGTCATTTATCATCAAAATAAATTCGAGAGGACCCAAATTGCTGCCCTGGCTCACGCCCGACCTGGTGTAGTATGGCTCGGATTCGAACCCGTTGTAGTCAACGTACTGCTGTCGGTCTTTCAAGTAGCTGGCGAAGAACTGTAGTACGTGCGGAGTGCAGCCAATTTTTGCCAGCTTCATTAGCAGGACATCATTATCGACGGTATCAAACGCCTTTCTAAAATCAAAATATGCCGCGTCTACCTGCACACCAGCATCGACGGCCGGCACAACCGTCGCCATGAAGTTAAGCAGATTAGTGGCAGTGCTGCGCGCCGGCCGGAACCCGTGTTGCGCGTCTGATAGCTGTACGCTCACTTGTGCCTGCACGCAGCGTTGGATGGCAGACTCAAACACTTTTGCCGGCGTCGACAACACTGCCACCGGTCTGTAGCCACTGACTTCCGGACCTGACTTACCCTTGGGAACCGGAATCACTCGCGTGATTTTCCACCTAGGCGGAAACGTTGCTTGTTTTAAACAAGTATTAAAGATATGATGCAGGGGCTCAGCCAGCACCCTGCCACAGTCTCGGAATAGGAAAGCTGGAATGCCATCGGGGCCAGATGAGCGCTTTGGTTTGAGCTTTATGAGCGCTTCCCTTACGTCTTGAAGACTGAGGGTCTCAATATGCACTCGCGCACCGCTCGCCTCCGGCTCCGCCCCCGCCGCCCGCGCCTCCAGCTGCGGTAATTCTTTATTATACACCGACTCAAAAAATAACGCAAATTGTCGGGCACACTCAAATTAATTAGTTAATTTGCATGTTTTTATAAGTCCTCTTCTCTCTAACTTTTCTTTTGCTGTGCCCGACAGGGTCCACGATTGTTACTACAAATGTCTACTTACCACCTAAGCATAAACATTGTGGCATGCAATAAATAATTGAGTATTGAGTATTGAAATTTTGTCGCATCTATTCAATTTCACCCTGTATAAGTAGTGTTCTAATTTAGTCTAACTTACCATGGAAAACAAACGTAAAATGGTTCTACACCTTAAGGCGGAGACTGACTGGTAACGTTTGTTTGTAATGCATCGAGTTTTTGTAACGCATTAGGGCGCATTCACACGGGATACGTCTTTGACGATTCGGTATAAAACGGTGAATGAGCTCTATTAGAGCTCATTCACCGTTTTATACCGAATCGTCAAAGACGTATCCCGTGTGAATGCGCCCTAAGTCGGCGTTCCCACGAGCGTAATAAATTCGCGACGGGATTTTATCGCGCACTGGATTTTCAACTCTTGCTGTTGAGAATCCAACCTAACAAAAACAGAGTGCATCCCAGCGCGACGAAAAACACACTGTTGGATTTTGAACTCCTGGCGCTAAGCAGAGAGTTGAAAATCCAGTGCGCGATAAAATCCCGCCGCGATTTAATTACGCTCGTGGAAACGCCGACTCACAGTAGGGCCTGTCCACATCTCCACGTCACGACGTCGCGTGTCGTCAACGTGGAACGGTGCGGTGTCGCGACACGGTGCGGTGACATAACGTGCAAATTTTCGTCACCGTATCGTAAAAATGCACGTCACGAATGAATTCTGTAAATATTTTAATAGCGATATTGGAGCACTTAGTTGGCAATTAACTAAAATATAAATAACCGACTTCATACGTGGTTCGTTCTACGATAAGAGTTGACGTTGACGGAGACGTTGCCGTACCGTGCACTAGCACGACGCGCAACTCGATGCGAGCATTGCAGGCGCATGTTGACCGCCATTCTGAACAAAAATGGAGCACGCTTGAGTCAAGTGCTTGAAGCGAGCGTTCGCCACGTAGTGTATCCCGTTTTGTAACAAGAAATGGAGCGCGCTTGAACCATGTGCTCAAAGCGAGCGTTCGCCGCATCTTGCATATCGCTGTTTTGTAACCAAGCTCGCACCAAATGATACATTACAAACAAACGTTACAAGTCAGTTTCCGCCTTTAACGAATACTACTTTAAATTAAAAACTATTTTTATTAAAATATTTTCTGTTTTTCAGGCACTTAGAAAAGCTGGAATACAACAAATATCACCAGCACTCCAGGCGGCATTTGAAGTGTATAGTGATGAAAAGGTAACTACTACTAACTAATAATATAAATACGAAAGTAAGAGTAACATCTGTCTTTATGCATTACTAACTTTTGCCCGCGGCTTCGCCCGCGTGAATGTCGGAAAATATCCCATGGGAACGTACTACCGGGAATTCCTTCCTTATTCCTTGTCCACATTATATAGGGAACCTTTGTGCAAAATTTCAGCTTTCTAGGTCCATGGGTTTGGGCTGGGCGTTGATGAGTCAGTCAGGACTTCTCTTTTTATATACACCACTAATTTTTAATTAGTACAAATACTTAAAGGGCTTATTTGAGAAGGTCTTTTTATTAAGTATATATGTAAAGTCTCAATAAATAATATTCATAAACAGCAAAGTTATTGGCGTTTGTTTATATCCCAAAATGTCACTCAATGTATGGAAATATTGTACAGGCTATTCATAGTTGTATTGATTCTCTCGCTCTCGCATTCGCGTACTCTCGCTCGAACTTGCCCCGCCTCCAACAGCTGTTATCTATCGTATCATAATCATGAACTTACCAATTATGACAAATTTTCGTGGACAATTTTGGTATTTCGTTTTTTTTACTTTTGACTACACAAATATGATCGATCAGTAACGGGTACGGATAGAGCCCCATTTTTTTTGTACTAATTAAAAAATAGTGGTGTATATATAGGTGTACTAATGGTATTACGTCATTCAAATTTGATCGTGAATGCCCTGCTTGACTGTATTGAATTCTCTTATTTTCCAGGACGTGGGTTGTTTCGCGATGACCCCGATGTACCTGTACGTGGGGCTGGCGTGTCCGTTGCTTCTGGTTCCGGTACATCCTGGGTACGAATTGGAACTGCTCAGCGGGGTCTTGTCGATAGGCGTGGGAGACACTGCCGCCAGCTGGTTCGGATCCAAGTATGGATTCAACAAGTGGGCAGGTGGGTTAAACTTACTATTTTCTTTTCCATTTCTTTTTTCTAATAATTTGTATGACATTTAAGGGCGCACCGAGCGTTTGCCTTTGTTTCTGTCTTTTTCTTTACGTGTAAAGAGTAAAGAAAATAACCACACTTTTGCAGTTTTTCAATAATTTTTCGTTGTTATTTTCATCAAAAAACAATCGTGTACAAGCCTAAACAGAGTGTAGTACAAAAAATTGTGTTTTAACAAGTTCAAATTCTGTTGCAGATGGACACAAATCACTAGAAGGGACGACATTCAACATTTTATCACAAGTGGCGGTGATGTATTCGCTTGAACTTTTTGGTACGTAAATAAAATTTTCTTATAGTAGTACATCTGTATAAATACACTGTAAGTATTAGCTTTTGGGCGCGAATTCGCCCGCGTGGAGGTCGGAAAATAGGATACCACGGGAACGTACTACTGAGGTATAAAGTATCCTATGTCCTAATAGATAGACAGTTACTTTCGCATTTATAAATTGACCGAGCGAGCGAAGCGTCTCTGCTTCAAGTCTGGCAAAATTTGCTTTCGTCTGTCAGTTTGTTGCTACTGAGGAGTAGCAACAAACTGACAGACGAAAGCAAATTTTACAGGTCGTATTTTACAACCGTTATGGACGAAAATTTGTCGAATTTTATAGATTTTTTTTGTCGTCGAGAATTGGAGGTGGTACTTTCTCGAAAAATTGGGCTACTGGATGTCTCCGCCTTAGGAGATCCGATTTCCATGGTTATTTTTGTTAGCCTCATAAAAATTTGGTGAAGATCGATGAAAAAAAAACCGGTCAAGAGCGAGTCGGAGTCGCGCACCGAGGGTTCCGTTCCGATTTCTGAAAAAGTGTGCTCTTTAGAGACATCGTTTTATTTTTCCTGTAATCTTTACATAAACTTCTAGATGGAGTAGACATTTTCTATTGACTACCCCTGAGAAGAAATGGCGAAACAAACTCAGGGGTCAAAGTCTGCCGCCGGAGTCGCGGGTTGTTCGAAAGAGATGCCGTGGCCCTGGCACAGGCAACTGAAGGAACACGGGTGGGTTTTAGTCAGTAAAAGTCTGACATTCCCTCCTGCTCTGCCCAGAGCGGGAGAAGTCATTTGATGATTTCCCATCCACAAAAAAAGGGGTCAGTCTCTTTTAAAGTCCAGAAATAATCTTGCTGAGATGGGAGGACCATGTAGATCCCTGTCTGAAATGTCTTTTTGAGGAAAGAACCACACATAGAGTGGACCTGTCCAGTCAGTTCAACTTTCTTGAACCTTTCAGTTCTTGAATAATATAATATTCAATAACCTGTTTACTTACAGGGTTATTGACGGCACCGTACGCATTGCTTCGGGTCGCAGTCACAGCAACCATCTCAGGACTCGTGGAGGCAAAAACAGATCAAGTGGACAATATGATACTACCTTTAGTATCCTTAATTGCATTTCAATTAACTAAGATATTTTGTTATTAGCTGATGTTTTTTTCTCGGTTACCAAAGCAAAAGTAGAAAAAATATTGTCTATGACATTTTGCTATTTTTTTGTAAAGTCTACACAGAGCACGGACACAACTTTGCTACTAATATAATAATCTGTGCTCGGCGGCTGCTGCTACAAGCGGCATTGTCAACACTTTCCATACAAACCAAGTGTGTCACCGTTATGACGTACAGAAACGAGACGGCTTTGAACATGGTCCTTGATAGAACTTGTCGCTCAATGCGTTTTCGACGTCACGGTATTATAGTGTGCGCGCAAGTGCTAGTTAATGCAGGTACCTTTTTCAGTGAAAGACTCAATGGAAAATATAATATAATAGAATGAAAGTCGTAAAAAGAGTAGGTACAATATACTAGCAAAACAACACGGTTTACTTGACACACACCACACAGACACAAAGTTTTTTATATAAGTCACTGCAGCTGTCGCATGCCAAAGAGGCTTTAACACTTTCCCTCAGCTGCTAGTCGACCTTCTGATCCTTTAGACCTAAGTTCTGGCAAAGTTCTTGTAATCTCGGTCTGGGCAGGGCTTTGGTCAGCAGATCTGCCAGCTGTGTTGCAGAACTAGTCCTTTCGACCACAATGTCATTTTGAAGGACAAGTTCTCTAACGAAAAAATGTCTGACACGAACATGTTTGGTTCTTCTATGAAACTCGGGATTATGCGCTAGTTTCACAGCAGCTTCATTATCAACAAAAAGAACAGGAATTTCTTTTTGACCATTTAAGTCTATAAATAGTCTTTTTAACCAAAACAGTTCTCTTGCAGCTTCACTTGCTGCCACAAGCTCAGCTTCTGTGGTGCTAATGGCAACTGAAGCTTGTCGTTGACTAATCCATGAGATTGCACCTTTAGAATATAAAGTCAATACTCCTGTCGTTGAGCGACCTGTTTTCAAACATCCAGCATGATCAGCATCACTATAGGCTTTGATTTGGTTAGGAGAATCCACATCATGCACATACTTTATTCCTCTCGACAACGTTCCTTTTAAATATCGCATTATGCGCTTTACCATACACCAATCACCGTAAGCCGGCTTTTCTAAGCTCCTCGAAACCACTCCTACAGCGTAAGCCAGATCAGGCCGAGTGCCCACCATCAAGTAAGCGAGCGAGCCTACTGCTTCTCTGTAAGGAAAAGACTGTGACTCATTCTCAACTTTCCCTTTCTCAATAATTCCTTCTTTCTGTAAAGGAGTCGACACTGGATTGCAGTCTTTCATATTGAATCTCTCCAAGACCTTTCTGGCGTAAGCTTCTTGCTTTATAAAAATTGAGTCATCTTCCATTTGCTCTATTTCTAATCCGAGATAATATGAAGCTGGTTTGGTTGTGATCAGCAAAATCTTTTTCAAGTCATTGATGAACTCATTTGCAAGGTTTTTATCACTCGCTGCAACTAAACCGTCATCAACGTACAGTGCTATTAAGATTTTCTTATCACCCATGTTATTTACATATAGGCATGGATCAGCGTCGCTGCTCTTAAAACCTAAAGAGTTAAGAGTTTCTGAAAAACAATAATTCCAGCAGCGCGGTGCCTGCTTTAATCCATAGAGACTCTTTTTAAGATGACATACTCTTGATGTCCCATCCTCAAAGCCTTCTGGCTGCATCATGTATATATCTTCATTCAAAACACCGTTGAGGAAGGCTGTTGCAACATCAAACTGAATAAGATGCAGTTTCTCTCTTGCTGCAACACTGAGCAAAGATCTTACAGTTGCCAGCCTGGCTACCGGGCTGAAGGTTTCATTAAAGTCAAAACCCTTCTTTTGCCTAAACCCTTTCACGACTAATCGGGCTTTATATTTCTCAACTGTACCGTCAGGGTTGGATTTAACTTTATAAACCCATTTACATGGCAGGGCTTTTCGATCTCTCGGTAGATTTTGCAAGTCCCACACTTTAAACTTCTGTAAAGAATCCAATTCATTCTTCATGGCTTCTAACCATCTATCTTTACTTGTACTACTTGATACAGCTTCTTTATACGTTGAAGGTTCTCTTTCTATTATAGAATCAACCAAGAATAATTCAAAGTCATCCAATTTTTGTGGAGGTCGTAGAGTACTTCTGTCTCTGAGATTATACCTTGGAACGTCCGGTATAGTAACATCGTTCTCTGAATTCATCGGCATCTCAACATCAGGAGGAATAGCATCTACAAACTCTTCAGTTTCACAATCAGAAAATGCGTTTTCATTTTCTATGATTTCACTTTCTTGTTCTCCCTCTAATTGGACTGACTGCCTCACAGGAGAAGCTTCATGTTGCGGACAATCATCTTGCGCAAGGATCACTCCCTCTGTCTCCTGTCCTATCAAATCAGAATCTTCCTCGATCTCACCGCTCACTGGTAAATCGACATCTTCCTGAGGACCAGGTCCCAAGGCCATTGGGATTCTCAATTCCATGGTTGGACAAAAGGTGACATCTCTAGATCTTTCGGTCTGTTTTCCATTCCAGATGCGATATCCATCGTCGTTATCATATCCGATAAGTCTGCCTTTGGTAGCTTTCTTATTTAGCTTCTTCCTTTTTTGTTTCGGAATGTGAAAGAAACATTCACTCCCTATCACACGTAAGTGTGAGATCTTAGGCTTCTTCTTATGCCACAGCTCATACGGTACTTTCCCTTCTTCTCTTGTGGGTCCCGTGCGATTAAGGACGTATGCAGCTGTGTTGATAAGCTCTGCCCACAGGGCTTGTGGAAATTCGTCTCCTGCGTGCATATATGATCGAGCTGTTTCCACAAGAGTCCTGTTCTCTCTTTCTGCGCACCCATTTTGCTCGGGCGTGTATGGCATCGTGAGCCGCTGGATTATTCCCTGCCTGTTAAGTACTTCCCGAACCGCTTTATTATCAAATTCTCCGCCATTGTCGCTCAATAACGTTTTGACTGCATGTCCAGCATTTTTGGCTTCTTTTAGAAATTGAATAATCTTGTCTTTTACTTCACTTTTGTTTCGAATGAAATAAACATGACGAAACGCGGAAAAGTCATCCTTTAAAAGAACAAAATAGCGACATTTCGAGTAGCTTTCAGGGAACGGTCCGCACACATCGGCGTGAACCAGCTCTCCAGGCATACTAGCTCTTTCTCGTTTGCCAAATTTAAGACGATGTGCCTTCCCATAAATGCATCCTTCACACTGTATATCATCTATATCATTTAGATTAATCCCCAATTCCCTCTTGACAAGATCTTTAATGTATTTCTTGTTTTGGTGACCAAATCGTTCATGATACAACTGGAGTAAGCTCGATGGGCTGACAGCATTAATCTCTACAGGTTTGTTTGGTAGAACTGTCTTCATTTGTAATTTATACAGTCCTCCACTCTGTTTCCTGTTTCCAACTGCTAAAATCTGACCGTTTAATTCCAGCCTGCACTCTTTCGTGGTGGAAATAAATTTACTATTTTGCAGTTTATCTTGTGCAGCTAACATGGATAGCAAATTCTTCGTAATCTTCGGTACATACCAGACATCACTCAGAGTCAAATTCATTGTTTTGCCGTTAACCTTGGTTTGAACTACCACAGACCCTTTCCCTTTTGCAGGAATTACAGTACCATCTGCCGTTGTAACGGTGTGGTTCGATCCAAAGTCCTCAAAATACGTGAATATGTCTCCCCTATTGGTGACGTGAGTCGTGGCACCATTATCTACATACCAATTTTCTCTATTGCTTTCTTCAGAGCAAGTATAAATCATCAGCGTTATATTCTGCACTTGCTGCTGCTTGGACGAAGACTGTGCAGGTTTCTTCGGTCTGCCATCATTAATCCACTGCTTGCAATTCTTAATGCGGTGGCCTATTTTTGAGCAGTACCTGCATCTTATGTTCTCGTCTCTTATCTGTGATTTTTGCTGCACCTTTGAGGTAGAGGCGAGTACTTCCTGAGTCTCATCAATATGACCCCCTAGCGCCCTCTCATACCCGCACAGTTGTGCTGTCAGAGATTCAATTGTCCTGTCTTGTTTGTTTAGCAGCATCCAACTTGATTTGAAACTGAAAAATTTTTCATTGAGGGAATCTAAAATTTTACAGATCAAGAACATTTCCGGCAACTTCATGTTAGGATCGGTCTTCAAAATTTCAGTATTCAAATTGTTCCAAATGTTTTTAAGTTTCGACATCATGGTAGATGCGTCATCCTTAGAGTTATTTTTGAAGCTAAAGAATTGCATGCACAATGTGTATGCTCTGTCTTCTGATTGACCGTCAAACAAGCGGTGAAGTTCCTGCCATACTTCGTTTGCTGTTTCAAATCGCATGACTTTCATTAAATTCTCTTCGGTCATGTTGCTCGTTATGATTAGTAGAGCGTTGCTATCTGTCTTCCTATATTTCAACAATTCTGCATTATAGGCCATCAGCGCACCATCGCCTGCTCCTAAAACTGGTTTTCGAAGTTTTCCTTCTGCCGCCTCCATGGCACCTTCTGTGCCCCGCAGCATGATGGACACCTTATACTTCCAAGTAGCCCAATTCTGGCTACCTATGAGCTGACCGATCTGAATCTTGGTGGTAGTAAAATTTTCCATTGTGACAGCACCGAAAAAACTTTTGTTTTTACGTCCTAGGTCTTATCCGGAGTATACTGGGTATACTGGGTATCCTGGGCCCATAACCTAATGCAGGTACCTTTTTCAGTGAAAGACTCAATGGAAAATATAATATAATAGAATGAAAGTCGTAAAAAGAGTAGGTACAATATACTAGCAAAACAACACGGTTTACTTGACACACACCACACAGACACAAAGTTTTTTATATAAGTCACTGCAGCTGTCGCATGCCAAAGAGGCTTTAACACTAGTCACCGCCTGAGCTATGTGAGCGGTGAGACGGAGGAGCGCGATTGACAAGATTGGTAGACTGAGTTAGCTTGATGTTTTGTCTACCTCCCCCGTCTCACAGCTCACACACCTCAGGCGGTGATTACCACTTGCGCGCACACTATACTCTATACTCCATTTACAATAAGCATTTTTACAGTCCGTTCAACCGATTTTGACTTCTATTCCGTAGGCTTAAGGATGGCATTAAAGGCATTAATTAGTTATATTAAGATATGACAAGGCTGACGTACCTTTGTAAGGTAGGCCTCTAAATAAATAAAGATAAAAGATTTAAAAAAAAAAGTGGTTACAAAACCAACTGTTTACTTGCAGCTGCCATTTGTCATGCCCCCCTGGTAATAGAAGTCAAAATCGGCTGAACGGACTGAAAAAGGGTGAAATGTCTAATCTTATTGTAAATAATGGAGTATAGATGCTGTAGGGCGCGGCGATTCAGTGCTCTGTGTAGTTCACTATCATATTTTTGAACTGTTTGTGATAAAAAGGTGTGTTCCTCTAGGTGGGTTTATGCGTTCTAGTGTATTATTTATTTGGTTGGTGGAAAATTGGGTACTTAGATGTTTTTATATTTTTATACAAGAATTAGAAGTCTATTATTGTAAGACTTTTAATTCTACGTTGAAATTATTAAATGATATATAAGAAGAAATAAAGATGACGACATTTTTAAACATTTTTTACATTCCATGTTACCAAAGAGTAGCCATAAATATTTTGTAAATAAGAAGATATTTTAATAAATAAATTATTTAATTTACTGTATAATTTCGAGTGTTTCATTTATCAAAACATAATCATAATATTGTTATTACATTTATATTTGTTCTGTTGAAAAACGAAATTTGAAATAAATAATCCGTTGTGGAATGATTTTTACGTACTTACTAACTAAAACAAACTTCGGTAAAACTTTGCATTGTCAACTGTTTTCCATTATTATACTCGTTCCAAAAATTTATTTTACTTTTAACATAAGCACGCCTATGAAGTTCCCTATTTATTGACAGGCAAACATAGACTAAAAAATGCAATACTTAATGGACGCTGCTTTTTCTTTACATTTGTCTTTAAAATAAAATTTAAATGGGTTAAATCGATTAAAATTTCTTCGATTCGATTAAAAAGAAATCGAATCGGTAACGCATTAGGACATCACTAATTGACTAGTAAGTACTCGAGCTGTCAAAAGTAAAATAAATGGTTGGAAAGATTATAATCGGTTCGCTGACGGCAAAAGAGACAATAGGGGTCTTACCGTAGACAGGGTCTTACTTACCACAAAAACTTTGACACTTGTTCAACGCGTGTCTTATGTCAGTCTTACGTCAAACTCCAAACATACACAAATACTCATACACAGTTGTTTAGCCTAAACAACAATGATATTATAAGTAAAAAGGTGTAGATAGGTTACATATACAACATTCGATATTCAGAATCGGCACACTAATGCACACATAAATAACTTAATATTGCAATAGCACACTAAATTACGTTTATACGTCAAATTTGGATGGCACGATTCAGTTATCGCGGGCGAAAAAGAGACAAATATAATTTGCGACAGTGCGTCGTCTCGTGTACTAGAAACTATATAGAATAATAATCAGATATGACATTTTACCGCAAAACCGTGATTTTTGCCTAAAAATTTGATTCACTCATGAGTTCATGTAGTAAAAGTAATAAAGTAGGAAAATTGCATTGAAAGTAGGTAGTAAACAATTAATGTTTTGATTTGAATATAATAGTGTTACATACACTATATGTATGTATTTAATTTATCCTACCTCATCATAACAAAAATAAAAATTACATTTAAGTCTAAACAATGTGCCACCATTTATACCTACCTACTGTCAGGCTGACTTGTCTGTTCTTAGGCATAATTTTACTCTATGATCAGTAATGACGTCTATTCTTTTCTGACGCCATATTTTACGAATATAATGTTTGATTTTTTTACAATATTAAGATAAATAGTAGGTGTGGGTCGTTACGTGATTTTCGCGAAACGTAACGTAACTAGTGACTTCGAAGGCGTCACCAGTTTTGAAAACAAGTGATTTTAGTAACTAGTTATTTTTCAAATTCTGTTCAGTGATTCAACATGGTTATTCTATCGAAGTATTACAGTTATTTACGAAACGAAAACATTGTACCTACCTAATGTAATTACTTACGTTACTTATCACAAGTTTAGTTTTTGTGGCTATGTAATTACATAAATAACAAAATTAACGAGTTTTAACAAAGTATTGCAAAAACATGCATGAGGCAATTATTAATTTTCGACCATGAGCGAACTAATTTGAACTAAACGTAGGTAAATAAACCATCAATGATATCTTTCCTTCCTCGGTCACTGCATTGTAATGTAACTACTTACAAAATCACGTTTATAGTTGCACTCGAAACTAGCTATTCGGTTACACGCCCATAACTAGTTCGGATTAATTCGTGTCACCGCTCGGGATTTCGCCTCATTCATTCGGTCACTGCATTGTAATGTAACTAGTTACAAAAATCACATGTTTATCGTTTCACTCGAAATTAGTTATTCGGTTACATGCCCCGTAGCCAGTTATTGTAACTAGTGACGTGAAATAACGCCCATACCTAATAAATAGTATACTAACGAATGATATGTGATTCCTTAAGTTTTAGAAAATTTTCTTGTATAATTTGTGCAATATCTCATAACATACGACGGCATTTTCGGTGTTTTTGGGTCACTTTCAATGCACTCGGTACGTGAAGTGCATCCGTTGACGTCGGCGACGCGACACTGAGGTCCAGTTTGGTCACTTGTCTACATTTTAACGTGCCGCTTGCTGAGCCCTTATGGCCTATCTACACCTTTTTACTTATAATGTCATTGCTAAACAACTGATGAACACAGTTTTGTGGTAAGACAAAATTGGATTGATTTGATTGATTTTTGGATTGGATTGGATTTGGAATTTTGGTGGATTTTATATCGGGTATTGTTATGACTTCTACAGAACTCAACCCCCGCGAAAGTTCTAAAGCAGGGATGCACAGACGTAGTGAGACCATGGGCCACTTGGGCAAATGATGAACTAATGGCGGGCTTGCCAGAAATTTTAATTTAAAAAAAATAAATACTATTTTAAAAACTAGCGAAAATCTTGATCGTTTTGGATATCAATTAATTCTAACTGCATTGACTCTGGTGCAGTTTCAGCTGAAATGGTGAAAGAAAACTTTCGTAACATTTTCAAATCCATTTTTTTTTTTAGCAGAGGGCTTCTTGGTGTATTATGCAGTGAAACTGCATCAGGTCATCAGTATTAACGTTTTTTGTTTGCAAATGCTGTTTTAACAGAGTTACTAGCCCAGAGTTGACACAATCGTCGAAGGAGCACCGTCAGTTGTTACTCCCGATAATTTTTATATTTTTGCTGGCGGGCCACTGGCATATTGCCGGGGGGCCGCATGCGGCCCGCGGGCCGCGGTCTGTGCATCCCTGCTCTAAAGCAATTATGTGAATTTATGTGTCAACACATCGACCATTTGCACTTTTAAATAAAAAAAAATAATAATTTGTTGTCACATTTATAAACTAAAACATGCAAGAAATAAGGCGTGCTACACATGCCCGGGTCGGTATGATTCGGTACAGTCAGCGTCAAAAATATCAGGACAAACAGACTGTTCAAATTAATGATCTCAACAACTCAAGAAAATTAAACTTTATCTCAATTGGAAGTTCTTGTCAGAATGACAGTTGTCGTGTACTATCTTCATTCTGAAACATTTCCAGGTGTCATTATTATAGGTATAGTTGTTTAGATCATTTTGAACCAATGACATTATAAATCTAGACGTTGCCATGATTACAGTGTGAAGTGTGGAAGTGAGACACATATATACGACATAATTAGGAAAATTGAGACAAAGCATCGTATCTTTTGTCCATTACGGCGTGCCGTATTTTTGCTTTAAAAATGTTGCCAAACAAAGTACTTTCACTGTTAATATTGCTGTCTCATGACCGGCCACGCGGTGGCTCGATCTAGATGTATATTATCTAAGTTTTGAACAGTCTGTTCGCCCCGATATTATTGACGCTGACTGTTCAAGCCGGGTGGCAAAATCGAATAGACAGGGTCAAATTAAATTAGCTAGCAAAACTCCGCATACGTGATGGGTATATCGATATCTAAAATACGATGAAATAAAAATTAAAAGATTTGATGTTTTTTTGGGGGGTCGTTCCGCTGATAGTGTTGTTACTTGACGTTATGAGTTGAGAAAATATGTTTTCTTTTATTTTATCGTGTTTATACATCGAGACCCGTCTGTGAAGTTTACAAAAAAAAAAAAAACAATTTTTTAAACTGATATTACCGCTAAAGTGTGGTCGATGACCCGAAAAACCATCAAATTAATTTCTTTTTGTTTTATCGTGTTTAGATATTACCCATCACGTCTGCGAACTTTCGCTAGATAATTTTATTTGACCCTGTATATTTTGCCGCCCGGCTGTGGCGAATCTTGCCCAACCATGCCGAGCTGAATAAGTCAGTAGCACCCCTAAGAATTTCCTTCAGTGGAACACGTCAGCAAACCTGCTGCTTATCCATTTATATCCATTTAAGGTGCAAGTGCTAAGGGAGCCCGCGAAATTCAAATTTTTACCAGCGTGATTAGACTACCAGACAAATTCTTATAGTTTTTAACATGAAAGAAAATGATAGGAACCTAGACATACTCTTTCTTAAAATTTTAATGTAAAAAATAATTGAATCGGCTCAGTTTTCGAAGAGAAAAAAGGGGACTACGAAACGTCGATCACGTCAAAATGTTTGTGATATCTGCAGCTGTCCCCCTATCGCACTCTTAGCACTGTACAGGCGCAGCGCGACGGTCATAGTTTCTTCAAATACCATTTTTAAAATCCTCGCAGGCCCCGTCCCCTTTTAATTAATGATAATAATACTATCTACAGGTTCAGGTTTAACTTCAACACAATCATCATCGTTGTGCTCTTCCTTAACTTCTAATTTAATTATTTTCGCTTTATCGTCAGTAGCGCCATTCACTGAGCTAACATCACTACTATTTCGTTTATTCTTTATTAATATTCTTTTCTTCTTGACACCTTTGCGTTTGGCTTTAAATGTTTTCTCTATTTGTAGAACGTCGCGTCTGTCGATCGTCCATTCAAGAGGCTGGTGCAATGCTTCCAGTGTGGGGTTCTCGTCTTTACAATATACTGGTATTTCTATGTCGAGAATGTCCATTACTTTTTCTAGTACCTCGTCTACATAGTAGTTTATTATTAGGTCTGCTTTATTGTCCTGGAAAGAATAATAAAATTTATTCAGAGTCCGTTTTTTTTTAGCATGATATAGCAGCTTCTCAACACGTCTATAAGGTGGCGTGGTGGTGGTGGTGGTGGTGGTGAGGTGAAGTGGGGATAAGGTGTATCTATTCATACACGAAATCTCTTAAGGGGTCATTGTACTCATCATTATGAACAACTTTTAGTATGGGACCAAACAAACTTGAAATCGCGAAAAAAAAATCTGCTGTTACCTACATTTTGACGAGTTATGCGAACATAAATGTAGAGAATAGTTGATTTTTTTCGAGCTTCAAATTTCTGACTAACTGACCGACTCTTTGACAATTTTAAAGTGCCTGTAATTGTTTTATATTTGAAATAAATGGTTTGAGTTTGAAAAACATTTTACTCACATGTTTGGTTGGTTGTAAGTTGCAAATGACTAGTTTTCCCCCATACTTGACTGTCTCTACGGGTAAATTTCCACTTGGCACAATTTGTAGAGTTGTTCCCAAGCAGATACTTAGATCTGCAATACTGAAAATAGAAATACAGCATCTTGTAGTATCACCATTACTACATAGTATAAAACAAAGTCGCTTCCCGCTGTCTGTCCCTATGTATGCTTAGAACTATGCAACGGATTTTGATGCGTTTTTTTTGTAATAGATATAGTGATTCAAGAGGAAGGTTATATGTATAATACACGCGCGGGCGAAGCCGCGGGCAAAAGCTAGTAATATATAAAACACACTAATGAAAATTATTGAATCACATCACACTTCGCACTAATATTATAAAGGCGAAAGTTTGTGAGTGTGTGTTTGCTACTTCTTCACGCTCAAACGGCTGCACCAATTTTGATAAAATTTGGTATGGAAGTAGCTGACACCCTAGATTTACATATAGGCTACTTTTTATACCGAAAAAATGTTCCCGTGCGATAATTCCCAACATCCACGCGGGCGAAGCCGCTGGCAAGAGCTAGTTTTAACATAAAACAAACCGTTACGGCCGATGGAGTTTCCCAATAAGTGTTCTTACACACGAACGACACGCGTCAACGGCCGAGGCAACTGCACGCGTCGACGGCCTAAAGCGACGTCGCTTGCAGTTGAATAGCGTATCGCGTCCGCCATTTTGTCAGTGGACTGCAAATAGTTCAGGAGGGACAAAATGGTGGACGCAACACGCTACAACTGCAAGCGTTGCTTTAGTTTAGATCGACAGCTGTCGTCAGCGCGAGCAGTTGTCTCTGTCGTTGAAGCGTGTTGTACTTTTCTCTTCGAACTCGACAGTACAAGAAATATTTACAGCAAAAAGCGAAAGTAGTATGCCATAATCATAGAAATTGGTATTCTGTAATAAATTAGTATTCTGTCACAAAATGTGTTATTTTTAATAATAGCTACCTGGAATGCAACTCAGCCATGGTCAGATCATTCTCAGGCAGGCTGTGCTCCCAGTCCAGCACTCCATCATACAACTTCCCTCTGCATGGCCTGGATGAAGTAAATTCAGCCGGACACGAATTTCCACTGCACTTCTTGCCCACTGTTTCTACTGGGAAACCTCTAATAAATTGCCTGAAAGTAATTTAACGATTTTTGTAATATAGACAACAGGGATACTGACAATTTTTTTTTGTCCATCATGTAGGTAGATTATTAAAAGTATTGGACACCTTAGATTATTTCATAATCTAAGTTGGACACATATTTTTTCATATTTTTCGTAGGTAATCAAAAAATTGCGGCGATACATAATATATAGTTACTAGTTAAGGCGAAAGCGCCAGGCTAGCCCGCGAAATTCAAAATTTCTTACCTTTTTTGCAATTTGTAGGTCAATGTGAGCTTGTATGTTGATTAAAATATGATTCGCGGCCGTAGCTAATATGGCTTTACAGAATTATAATCATTAGAATCAGCAATACAACTTCATAAGTTAGCATTTACCTCAAACCTCATGATTGCATGAAATCGCTAGATTTGAGATAAATGCTAACTTATGGACTTGTATTGCTGATTTTAATGATTATAATTCTGTAAAGCCATATTAGCTACGGCCGCGAATCATATTTTAATCAACATACAAGCTCACACTGACCTACAAATTGCAAAAAACCTAAGAAATTTTAAATTTCGCGGGCTACCCTGGCGCATCAACCTTAAGTACATAATGTAACAAGTACAACTAGTAGTAACAGTGAGCTCATTGATGTATTTCATACATCAATGCTAAAGCTACATTTTCTGTACTAATAAGTAATCTGTGGTTCACTACAAGGGTTTGGTCGGGCCGCGTATTTACGTTTCCGTGTTCAATAGGAGGCAGTACTGCCTTGAACCACGCACGGGTTTGTTACGCTAACTCCCTATCCAAATCTAGTTCAATCAGGCACGCGTCCTTCAATCGCGACTTGCGTGAAATTTCTTGTCCCCCCGACCCACCCCGTCGCATCGCATGCCCGCGCTATTACTTCGTTAGCGTTCTTTCACACTTTTTTCTTTTTGCTCGCCTGCAAGTGTCCTAGCGTGATGTTAAATAGCCTAATATGCCTAGCGTTCCTCAATAATTGGGCTATCAGATGCAAAAATGTTTTTTTCAAATCAGACTGGTAGTTCCAGAGATTAGCGCGTTCAAACAAACAAACAAACTCTTCAGCTTTATTACCTAGCTTCTGCCCGCGACTTCGTCCACGTGAAATTTCTTGCTCCCCCGACCCACCCCGTCGCATCGCATCGCATGGCCGCGCTGTTACCTATTTCGTTTTCGCTTTACATTCTTTGTAACTATTTTCTTTTTGCTCGGCTCCTAAGGATCCTAGCGTGATGTTAAATAGCCTATAGTGTTCCTCATGAATTGGGCTATCAAATTGAAAAAGATTTTTTCAAATCAGACTGATAGCTCCAGAGATTAGCGTGCAAACAAACAAACAAAAAAACAAACTCTTCAGCTTTAAGTATAGATTTAGTTTCCATCTAGTGTTTCTGGAATTAAGCAGCACAACTTTTCAGATAGTTAACTAGCCCAATAAATGATTGGTTTTGTTAATCAGTCATGTTTATAAAAGATGTTCAGAGGAAAGTGCCAGTGTAAAGAAAACGGTTTCATATCATCAAGACGTTAAATATTATGTTCATTTTCAACAGATTCTAGCCTAGCTTGAACACTAACCTTTTACACAAATTGCACTCATCAACAAACATGTTTCCATGTAACTCAGCCAGGTGCTTCCTAGACAGGCCAGACTTCAAGTGCAGACCATCAATGTTCTGGCTGACTATGTAGTGTATCTTGTTGCATTCTATCAACTTCTTCAGTATCATGTGGGTCTTGGTGGGAACGGCATCATCAAAGGAGATGTTTATATTTGGTTTTTGGCCTTTTTTTTCTAATGTCCACACTCCATTGGGTCCTCTGAAAAGAGTTCAGTATATTTTTAAGTTAAACAGTCTAATAAATTTCTCTTTTTTTTTAAAAATGATTTCTTAAAAAAGGAGGTTCTCAATTAGTCTGTTTATATTTATATTTTTAATACAAGTATTTTTATCAATTATGGACCGATTTGGAAAATTATTTTTTAATCGGGTAGAGGAAGCTTGCATGTTGGTCCCATAAAAAATGTATAAACTTTGCTTGGGTAGTTTTTGTGTTAGCTTCATTAATAAGCTTTTTTCGAGATGATGCTATAATAATAAAAGCTTCCTGTCACTGATATTTACATAGCAAGTAGTGGTAAACGAATGTCTGTGGGGTAGGTACCACAGTGAAAAATAAAAACTTTGTGTAAAATAGTTTTTATCTTTATTTAAAGCTTCCCTAGCCAAGTATGTATTATCTCTTGAATAAAACTACACTTTTAATTTCAAAGACGACATATTTACCTGAAGTCTGGTATTCCTGCTGAAGTACTGATGCCTGCCCCGGTGTGAACAACCACATGCTTAGCTTCGCTTATTAACTGAGCCAACAGCTTACACTTTTTGTCAAACTTATCCAACGTGTCGAATTTCTACAATCAGAAAAACGCATGTAAAAATATGCAAAAATGTAAGTATCCTAAAAAGACAAATTTATGTATCCCAAAAAAAAATAACACGAGAGCAATCAAAACTATTTAATATTGGCATGTTAACCTCTGGTACTCCTAGGACTCCTTTATTTTCATACGGAGATAATCCATCAGCATAATTGCAGGACATTCTGCTGACAACATAGACCTTTTATCGAATTTAACTAGTACTAGTAGTAGTAGTTTTTTTAGTTTTGGTACACAATTACACATACAAACCACAACAAGCAAAGTTACGTTACTTTTATTTTGACATTTTGACAAACAAATTGACATAAGTGTGACAGTTTGTTTGGCAATTGGCAGAATGGCAAAGGAATTCAACGATCGATTTATCGATCGATTTTAGTTCAGAAACAAATCAGGAAGAGAAATCGCCCACACTGTGGACTATCTACGAAATCCTTACGTTACGTTTGTCCATAGCTTAGGTATAAAAATTAGAAAGTAGTGTATGTTAGAACTAAATGAATAATCTTACGCGAAGAGACCCTCCCTGTAATTCTGTAATTGTTTAAAAAATGGAAGCTTTCTCTTTAGTCGATTTAGTTTGTAAAGGTACGGGAAGGGAGCAACCGAGAAACAAGAACAACTCTAGTCTAGTGTCAAGCTGTCAATTTCGATTTCGTTCGTCGTCGTTCATTGACTTGTTTGTTGGCGTTTTCGTAAAATTTAATTAAATTACTGCATTATTAGTGTTTGAAATACGTTTCGTGTAGCCCAACTATTGAAAATGAATCGCAGAAGGGCCCATGATGATGAAGATGGTTACGGTAAGCTAAGAAAAAAATTGCTTAGTATTTTGTAGGTTAGAAACTAGATTCGTTTGATGACCCTTTTTTAACTTTTGTTTTAGAGCGTCTCAATCGTAAAAGACGTCGTGTATCGGAGAACCAGGAGATTGAGGATAGGTTGGAGTCGCTAATACTGAGGGTCGGAGAGAAAAGTAGCTCTAGTTTGGAAAGTAACTTGGAAGGTTTAGCGAGCGTATTGGAGGCAGATTTGAGTACGTTTCGTGTAAAGATTTTACGTATTCTCACTGACTGTGCTATTCGTATGCCGGAAAAATGCACCATATATGCTACATTAGTGGGGCTCCTGAATGCCAAGAACTACAACTTTGGTGGTGAATTTGTTGACTACATTGTTAAGACTTTCAAAGAGAACTTGAAGATTGGCAAATGGAACGCGGCAAGATACTGTCTCAGGTTCATAGCTGACCTGGTGAACTGCCATGTGCTGGCTGCTTCCTCCTTGTTGACATTGTTGGAGACTCTAGTGGACTGTGCCAACGAGGATGGAGTACCTCAAGTTAGACGAGATTGGTTTGTGTTTGCTGTGTTGTCAGCACTGCCATGGGTCGGCAGAGAGCTCTATGAGAAGAAGGAATCTCAACTAGATCATTTGTTGACTACTATTGACATATTTTTAAACAAGCGTAGTAAGAAACACTGGCCGGCATTAAAGGTGTGGTCTACTGACACTCCTCATCTACAGGAAGAGTATCTAGATTGTCTATGGGCTCAAATAAAAAAGTTGAAGCAAGACAACTGGTCTGAAAAGCACATCCCTAGGCCTTACCTTGCTTTTGACTCTATCCTGTGCGAAGCTCTGCAACATCAACTTCCTACAATACAGGTATATATATTTTTTTAACACTAGTTAGAATGATAAAATCTTAAATTTAAATAAAAAGGCATTGTCTTACAAGAAAATTTTACAGTATTTGCATTTACTTTTTAGCTTTTATTTTGTCATGAACAATGAATCATTTATGAATTTTATGATTGTAAATATGCCATTTAATAACTAAAAAAAAATGTTTTCAGCCTCCACCTCACAATGACACGGACACATACCCCATGCCAAGGGTCATATTCCGCATGTTTGACTACACTGACTGTCCCGACGGTCCCGTATTACCAGGAGCACATTCCATCGAGAGGTTCCTTATTGAGGAACATCTTCACAACATCCTAGAAGCATACCACGCAGAACGCAAGGAATGTGCTGCACAGCTACTCTGCTTTCCCTACAAAGCAAAGATCCCGTTAGAATATTGTATTGTAGAAATAATATTTGGTGAATTGTTCAACTTGCCGAGACCTAGATACTTGGAGATTTGTTATGGGTCTATCTTGATTGAGTTGTGTAAGCTCCAGCCTTCGACAATGCCGCAGGTGTTGGCTCAGGCTACAGAAATATTGTTCATGAGGATTGATACCATGAATGTTGCCTGCTTTGACAGGTAATAATAGAATACTCTTTATTATGCACTATTCAGGAAACTTGCATCTGTCCAATTTGAAAACAAAATCCCGTGCACACAATGACCACATCTGTTAGCAAGTGTTACTGTAGCGGCTGAACACTGCATGCAAGAATATGTCCTATGGTGTACAGATGTAAGTTTTCTCGATAGTTCATCATCTATATATTAAAGCCTAAGTTTTTATGCCTATATTTGGTGTTCTTTTGTAAAAATAAATCGGAGAAACATTATGAATTTTCCAATTCAATATGGGTGTGCATAATCAACCTCTTAATAACCCTATGTCATAAAACAATTACAAATTGTCTGCATATTTCAGGTTTGTCAATTGGTTCTCCTACCATCTCAGCAACTTCCAGTATCGCTGGTCTTGGGAAGAATGGGAAGCATGCACTCAGTTGGATATTGATCATCCTAAACCACGATTTGCTAGGGAGGTGCTTGGAAAATGTCTTAGGTATAATATATATTATCTAAATTATTTGTCATTATAGAATAGAAACAAATTTAATTCTTTGTAAAACAAGATAACTCAAAATGTATAATGCAGACATTTAAAAAAAAAAGTTGAAGTTTAAGTTTATAAAGTAAACTCTGTCTGTATTTTATATGTTGACTTTAATTATTTAGTTGAATGACTATAAGTCCTTAAGAGCCTATACAACGTGTAACGCTAAATGCGCAAAACCTCTTAAGGGGTCATTGTACTCATCATTATAAACAACTTTTACTATGGGACCAAACCTGAAATCGCGAAAAAAAAATCAGCTTTTCAAAATGTACTGAACAGCTGTTTTTTTTTTCGCGATTTCAGGTTTGGTCCCATAGTAAAAGTTGTTCATAATGATGAGTACAATGACGCCTTAAGAGGTTTTGCGCATTTAACGTTACACGTTGTATACTACCTCAGGTTTTTATCTCGCTCGCGCGATACTGCTCGCAAAGTAAGTGAGAGCGAGACTAAGTGCGGTGCTGGGCGCCGATAGTTTAGGTAATTGCTTTTTACGGTTAAAAGAATGGTAATTTGAAAAAAATAAAAAATATAAAACCTGCTATATAGTTAGTTCAGTTAGTATGCAAAGTTTCATGATCTAATTTGTAGTACTTTTTGAATACCAGCGGTTTATTGTTCGGTTTGGAGGTAACTTTGGATTTTTTTTCTATCGCGAAAATTTTATGGAATCGTGTTTTCGGCTAACATAGTACCTAACGTTATTCCTCAACTTTACCTTATATTTATTTCAAAATTAATGCTGCAGTATTTTCGACATAACGGAGGATAATGCTAGGCCATTTGAGGTAGTGTAGGGCCTTACAAATTGATTGGTGTTAATGCTCTTGGATACCTCTGTAATGATTTATACCCTTAAATGTAAAACCTCTTTTTGTCTTTGTAGGTTGTCATACCAGCAGAGGATAAAAGAAATGGTCCCAGAATCCTTTGCAGCATTTGTACCTTTAAAACCAGAACCTATCTACAAGTATTCCATGGAAGGAGCAGGTGAGAACACACTATAAAATAAAACATATTTATAGTAATTTATTACAAAAATATTATTAATCTTAATTTAAACTTAATTGAACTTAAATATTTACATTCCGGTAACACAGAAAATAGGATTCGTGCAAGTTTTAGTACGTAGATTCTAGGCGTCGCATGAGCCTAAAAAAGACACACTCGAAACTCTTGCTTTCGGAAACGGGTTTGATTCCTGTTTGTATATTTCAGTCTATACCTTGCGCCAGATAAGCGTGAAGTACAAGTCGTTGACGCCCTCTACCAATGTATTCCAATATTTCAAAACTATACGAAAAAAATTTAAGGCAGTTTCGCTAACACGATCAAAACAACCGTATCGCGTTAAGAGGCGTCCTTGACACGTCCACGTGGCATGTATTTTTTGTTTGCATTTAAGTTTCGAGACTTTTTTTTTACATGCGGGATAAATGACTTTTATTGCATGGTTTACCTGGCAGAAGGTATAGTTGAATAACAAGGACGTTTCACAAACAAACATAAGTCTCCAATGAATTTCGGAACTAAATGCTTCTAAATTATTTGTATCAAAACACTCCACATTTAATAAATAGCTTTCATTGGTCACTGTCAGTGCTCAGAGATCAATGACTGACACAGCATTTAAAGCTACAACACTGAGTATGAGTATTAGGTTAGGACAACATTCAGTCTATTCCAAATCCATTAATTCTAGTAAGCTAAACGGCCGATCTTGACTTTCTTCAGCATCTTGAGTGTCTTCAGCGTCTTCGTAGTATTCGTCTTTAAATTGTTTACTATCTTCATGAATATTGAAAGGTGAACCTTCCTCGTCAGATTCATCGTCATACTCTTCATCTGACTTATCATCGTTTGCAATACCTTTCTTGTGGAGGGAATGCAGGAAGTCTTCGAGTTCGTCGTCTAGGTGTAAGTAACGTTCGCGTTTCTCGCTCTCGCTTGGATTTTGTTCTGGCGCTGGTGTTGGGCGTTCTCTTGCAGGTTTCTCTGTAGCATCATCCATTGTGAACCCTTCGAATAGGTCTTTGAATACGTCAGGTGTAACTGGGCTTGCAGTGGTTGAAGTAGTGCTGGAAGTCTCAGGTCTATGAGTAGCTTCAGGCTCAGTTGACGATTTGAAAGCTCCTTCAGTAGTAAGATTATTATTTTTCTTATTTTTACATTTCGTCTTATTCTTTGTAGCTGAATATGGTGATGCAACAACGGTCAATTCGGTGGTCGCTACTTGATCATCTAGACCGATATATTCTTTGACTTCTTGAATTACGGATGCATTTGGAAAGATGTATTCATTGTCGTCTTTGGATTCCTTCATGTCCATTTCCGTTTCACTTTTTTCTTCTTGTTCTAATTCATCATCATGTTCCAACGGTGGTTCATCTTTGGTTTCCTGGTCTTCATAAGTCGGTAGAGTAGTACTACCTACTTTTTCTGTAGTGCTGTTACTAATACTTTCCTTAGTAAAATTATAAGCGTGATCTCTATGATCCTCTCTATCCCTCTCAACTTCTGGACTTCTAGGAGTACTCGCGGGTATATATCCTGTGAATTTAGATGCTTTTCTTCTTAGTGCGTAAACGGATGATGTTGCAGTATTCGTTCGGATCTTGTCGAGTGTACTTGTTGACCATTTGTCGTGATTCACCGATGTGCCTTTTTGCATCAATGTGGATTGTCTGAAACGGTTTTTACTCTTCGGTTGCGTGGTTACAACCGGCTGTTCGGTGTCCACGGTGGGGCTCGATGTAGTGGTTGTGCTAGAAGTACTCGTTGTTGTAAGTTTAATGGTCGGCGTAGGTCGTGGAGTGGTACTACTTGTAGTAGTACTGGCAGGCGCCCTGTGTGTCTTTGTTTCCCATATAGAGTTAGTTGCGCTGGTGGCAGCAGAGCTGGCTTGAGGCGTCAAGTCATCCGTTTGTTTCTTTAAAGGGTACTTTCGCGTTGGTTTGAGTGTTGTTGTGGTTGTTGACGTGACACGTTTATGTTTTTTGATCTTTTCTGGTTTGTTGAACTTTGGTGGTGGACGTGTTCGCTTCTTAGGTTTAGGTGTGGTTGTCGTCGTGGTGACGGACACCACGACGGACGGAATGGTAGAACTCGTTGATGGAATCTGCTCTTTATAAAAATCTGTGAAATTTTCCTGACCCACTGATAACGGCGTTGTTGTTGTAATATTGTCAATGTTTTCCTTTGTACTGTGTTCCTTGTGTGATGCCATCGGTGTAGTTATGGTAAAAGCTCCCAAAATAGTAGCCCATTCCATCTCATTCTCATTATAATCGCCGTCTAGAGTTGGTAGAATCTCCGCTGTTATTATTTCGGGTGTTACTGTAGTAAGACGAGTAGATTTTATATTTTCATGCTTTTTTGCCGGCTTTTTAGCCGCACTCGGCTTTCGGACGTTCTTATTAGTCTTTTTACTGATTATATCGTTGTCTTTAATGTCGAATGTTTCTGTGAAATTCATAGTTATGGGTCTGAATGCAGTGTCGGCCGACGAATCCTGTTCAGAGAATTGAGTGTCAAGTACTTGTGGGCTCGGACGGAAATCCGGAAGCGCAGCTTTTTGTGGCTTGTTCAAGTGAGAATACTTCAGCGGAGGCATTGGTTTGAAAGGCTTTTTATCCATAGTAACGAAAATTCCCGGCGGGGCGTTGTAAACTGGCGGTCTGACGTGGTCGGTCATGTAGCTGATCTTCATTGGTGATTGTTTCTGATGATGATAGATTTTATAAGTCGTTACAACATCTGGTTCTTTTGTTGTGTATTCTGTGGCGTTCAGTCTAGTCTTAACAGGTACCTCGATAGTTGATTCCTTGAGAAGTGGATAATTTGTGATGGGTGTCGGCAAAACAGCTGGCCTAGTTGTCTTTATTACGTTCGACGGCAGAAATCTGTGGTCTGGGTACTGCGGTACGTATGAGGGGAGGTTCCCTACAGAATCTACGTTCAAGTATGGATGCTGTATGTACGCCGAAGGTGGAGGTCCGATGGGAGGGTGCGTGTATCTGTGCGGCTGAGGCTTCCCTATCGGGAAAGGCAACATTTTCTTATGGTATGGTTCTCTGTCGTCTACTTTAGCGTGCGGAAGGTACACGTTAGGAATGTAAGTCTTCGGTTTATGTCTATACGGTTCCTCGTAGCTATCTTCATCAGCGAACAATGACGAGAATATTCTGTCTAAGCCGCGTGTGTTTGGTGCTGGTCGCTTTTGGTAACTCGGGATAGGATTTATATTCCTATGGACCCATATGGCCCTTTGAGTTCTGTTCGGGTAGATTATACCACGCGGACGTACTTTTTGGCGTTCAGTGCTTGGTATGGACTCTTTAATAGTGAAAGTTCTGACTGGGTTTTCATAAGGATTTTTTACCTTCTTAGTTGTTTGCGAGGTAACTGAAAATGTTAACTCGTAATGGTATTTCCCGGGCGAGGTTTCTTTTTGCCTCATCCGTTTTACTGACCACAATGCTTTGACTCCTTTCGCGCAATGACTGTCACTGCAGCTATTTTGCGACGCATCGTCTTCAATAAACCGGTACCCCTGTTCATCTTCGAGGAGTCTACCTCTTGCTAATATAGTGACATCGGCCGGTGGAATAGGCTCTTCCTTCAGTCTCTCAAAGCGAGCTGTTTTAATTTTATCCCAAAGGTCGTGATCGTCGATATCTTTCGGCACAAGATTATCTGGTTTGCTATCTGGCGATTTGTAGTCTCCTTTTGCTATTAGCTGATCTATTTTGTCTCTGACTAGTGTTAGATACACACTGTGCCTCAGCGCGTCTTCCCAGTAATGTGCGGGCACCGTAGCCGCTGTTGGAGGTTCCTCAGTCTTGATGATCTCCTGTAACGTTCCTGTAGACTCTAGTCTGTCGCCCGGCCAGTCGCTGAGCGGGATCGGTGTAGGGTAGAAATCCTCCTCATGTTCAGCGCTTGCCGTGCTACTTCCGTCCCTCTGCACCTGTAATGCGAGCAATGATCTTTTAATAAACATGAAGCGACAAATCAAACGAACGTTAATTAATTGGCCGGCGACGACTATCATTAGAATTGTATTTGACGAAAAAAATGTGGATATTTCAGTATGCGTTTGAAAGTAAAATGGCGGTGGGCGGGAAAGTGCGCCGGAGACGTTGGCGTGTTACAAATCGGTTGCGTGCCGGACGATCCAACCCCTCCGCCGATGAGTTTCCAATTGAATAATTTCAGTACAATCCAACTTATTTGGCTCGAATCTTACTAAATATTTGTTCTTTCTACTTTATTCGAATGGAATTTTCCCAAAATTGATCACTAATATTTTGTATTGTTTCTCGGAATGATTATTGAAACAAACATTGTCAATCGTATTCAGATACGATATAAAGTGAAGTTTTTTTGACGGAATCAGTCAGTCAATCAATCAATCAAAAATCCAACTTTCTGACTGATCGACTCCTTGACGGTTCAAAAGTGCATTTATACGGTTTAAGTAGTTGAAAAAAAAGCTTCGATTGTGAGATCGAATCATCGTATTGTTTACTACCTATGCAATGACATGCAGTTGTAAACACATATTGATTCTTAAAAAAAAATAGCTATAACTTCACAATAGAACAATCAATTGAGATTAAACCATTAAAATGCTTCAATAGTGATAATTTTTGTTAAACAATTGTTTATCAGTAGCACCATCATATTGTGCGTACGACGTCTGTGAGATTTCATAACGTTACTACAACGCGATCCTAATCTCTCGTTTAGCAATTTCTTTGTATCGTCTTAACAATATACGGACGGATTAAAAATGGCTTCTACGGCTGATCTAGACCTAAATATGCATTCACCGTGGCGATATGTTGTTACATTTAACTTTATCTAATACTTGATGCTTTTAGAGAATTCGTGATACTGTAATGGTTATTGATTAATGAGCGATCTGCGCTTATATTTGCGTCACGCTTTTCATTTTATGGTAGGTATATAACAAAAATTTAGAGAGTTCCCTGGATGGAGCATCATCATCTTCTGTAAAGCCTTTTTCAACTATGTTGGGGTCTGCTTCCAGTCTAACTGGATGCAGCGAATACTAGTATTTTACATGGAGCGTCTGCCTATCTGACCACCACATTTCCACAACCCAGTTACTGGGTAATACGATACCCCTTGGTAACACTGGTTATCAGACTTTCGGGATTCTGACACCCGTAACTACTGTCAAAGATCCACGATTGACAACCCATCCACGGACCAACCGCGGCAAGCGTAGCTTAACCTGATCGATCGGCCCGTGCGGCTGTTGTTACTTAGCCACAAGCACTCCCTCCAAGTTCTCTGGATGGAGTAGGTAATGTAGAAATTTCAAAATGGCTTTCAATTTCATATTTTTTAAGAACACTGTAATAAGTTAACTGCCAGAATAAAATATAATAATAATAATATAAATATAAGAGAATTGAAACACTTTCTTTCTGAATATCTCATTTCATCCATCATTCTAGCGTCTCTAATTTTATTGCATGTCACATTTACAGCCAGTTTGGAAATATCGTCTTTACACTTGGCGTATAGGCCGGTACCTAATTTTAATATTTGACTTCTAACAAAACACCGGGGTGTGATGTGGAGCTGAGTTACAAATTATGCTCCTCCTCCTATCCTGCCCTCTGTGCCCCAAAACATGCGGTCAAAGTAATCTTTGCGCTGCCACCGATACCTCCGTGGAAGTGGCGAAGTTTTGGACCAACAATGTGTGAATAACTGTCGTGCCAATGACGCGAATATGAAATCGAACAAAACACCTATTTTAATCCTTTGCTTACTGCTTACTTGAAACTTCAGCTGATAAGCCAAAAAAAAACCTAAGTCAGACAGCCGGCAGAAGTGAAAATATAAACGTAAAACTATGCACAGCATGTCGTGGTGTCGAGGTGACGCGAACCCGTAAGATTTTCCCCTACCAAAAATCGCTCAACGCGCCTAGAGAAGTTTTCACTTCAAAAACATTTTTGAACTTAAGTATGTAGTGAAAAACAATACAAATACATCGTTATTGCTAAGAACTTGGTTTAATTCACATGACTGACTGGTCATTGAGGCGATTTGACTCCAGATAGTGTGGGACTAAGTTGACTATCATTCACTGCATAGTCTTATGGACGGTCTCTGTGTTTTAGGCATGCTTATTATCTATACATCTAAACAAATAAATACAATTTTAGTGTCTGTTTGTAATATCTAAATAATAGCTTTTTACTAAATGCATAATATTATTAAAGTATATACGGAATTTATAAAAACAAACACAATTCTTAAAAGTGTTGTCTGTCTGTTTGTTCCGGCTAATCTCCGAAACGGCTGGACCGATTTTGACGGGACTTTCACTGGCAGATAGCTGATGTTAAAAGGAGTATCTTAAGTTACTTTTATTTTAAAAAAATAATTAAGGTTCCGCGCAAAAAAATAATTGTTAAAATCCGATCCAAATGGGGGTAGTATTGACTTCAACGCGAGCGAAGCCGCGTGCAACAACTAGTTTTATAATATACAGAGTAGCAGGGACATCGACGCACAACCTGTGGCCTTAGTGCGAGTTTTTATACTTACTCGATTAGGTACGTTAACGTAAACGTCAATTTGTACTGAAACTGAATAAGCGCCGTCTGGTGACTATAGTGGGAATCACAATTATTCCATACAAATTGAAGTAAGAGTTTAAGTTAACGTAAACTCGATCGAGTAAGTATAAAACCTCGCACTAAGCCCTCTGTTACCATGGATTAAGTAAGTACATGATTCTGGACCCCACTGCGTTGAAATTTTTAGTACGTTATTAAAAAACAAATTGCTGCATCAGGTTACACTGGAAGCCGACCCCAACATAGTTGGGAAAAGGCTAGGCAGAAGCAGACGTCATAAAAAAAAAACTAACGGCAAGCGTGTAGTCAGGGCAAAATCAAATAAAAGAACAAAAATATAATACTTAACTAAAAACAAAAAAAAATCTCTTGCTTGTGTATTGCATCCTACGCGTCCTATAATAATAAAATAAATATGTTTTGTTTCCATGATCTGCAATAGTCCTGCACCAACCGGGGGGCGTATATAGAAATGCTACTTCAGTACGTCCCCTCAGGCGGAGACGATAGAGTAATTTACAGGCGTTAAACACACGTAAATTCTAATTCCGCGTAAATGCTACTGTATACTAGCATTTACGTGTGTTTAACGCCTGGAAATGCGCTAACTCTAGGTATTCGTCTCCGCCTGAGGGGACGTACTGAATTAGCATTTCTATATACGCAACCGGGGGTTGTCCTTGGGAGCACTTGCATAGTGCATACAGGGTTAATTGTCGGTTGGTGCCTCCTCATAATTTAAAAATGTCTAAGGGGCCTCTGGGAGTTGGCTTCGGCCCCTCGTATGCCTTCCAAAGGTTCGGGACCCCAAGGTCCCGAGATATGTAAACATATAGAAATAATAATAATAATAATTTGCTTAAGCATACAGAATCTATTGCTGATCCCTCAGAATTTTAACTATATTATTTTTAAAAGTATTACGGTGAAGAAAATAATAGTATGTCGATTTTTACTAAATCGCTCATTATACGTGTCAATGTCAACTAAACGGTGTAGCGGTGACCGCACACCAGCATTGGATTTATAAAAGCTGGTAGCAAACAGTCACCTGGTACGCACCTTCCATCCATGCACAGTTGGTACCCGGTAGGTGGCGCTGCAGTCGGGTTCTAGGATCGTTCAGACAGGACAACGTCTGTCGGGTCTGCTAGTATTAAATAATATCATTGTCTCAAGCAGCGTACGTCTTGACTATAGAGTAATTAGGTCAGATTAAAAAAAAACTGAAAACTGAATTGAATTTTAAAATTTATATTACTTAATATATTTTTAGATTTTTTCTCATATATATTAAAATACCGTATCTGTTTATCATCTGAAAGTGTATCACAAAACTTTAATGACTTTAGATGCGTCACGAACTTTATGTATTAATAATATGCACACATAAATACATAATGGATTAGCTAAGTCTATGGTAGTGTAATCAAGAAAGTTTACATAATACTATGCTAGATATGCTGTGACGCAAAGTAAAGATCATTTTATTTCATGTCAATATTATCACATGAATTTGGTACCAAAATATACATATGCAGGGTGTTAAAGTAGTTGCGTGCCATAGCTTAGGGGTAGGTTAAGTATCGATAAAGGAACCCAGGAAAAAAAAAATACAAAAAAAATCATTAAGATCAACCTATTATAGCGTCGCCAATTTAACTAACTGACGTATCTGACATTTTGGACTAAGCCGATAGCCGACCTAACTATAGTAATTTGATACATTTTCCAAGTCGAATCGATATGTCTAATCGGCGAATCTGTACCTGTGCCTTACGGTCTCCATGATAGTGCAAAAATCGAGACCGATGTATCTACAGTTTACAAAAAAAAAGAAGAAAAATAGCTTGCCCTGTAAAATTTTCTTAAATCAGTTACGTCACTTAGTTTTAGCGACGATATATTATATCAATTATTTTATAAGACATTTGCTCGTAAAGGGTCTATTATTTCACGAATTTCAATATTGTAATGTATGTCATTACGTACTTGTGCGTAATTGTAATGTAAAACGCACGGGTTTCTTTTTAATAAGGTAAAACGTAGGGTTTATCAAGATGCTCCGTCTAAACGAACGGTAGGTACTTTTTAAATCTTAGCAAAGAGTTTTTATGTCAGAAAAGTGGTCAGCATTTTATGAATTTTATGAACTTAAAGAATAAAGAATTAATTCTTTAATTTAATTAATTTTGACAATAAATTGCAACAACAACAAACAAAAACAAAAAAATATTAATTTACTTTATTAGTCATATTGGCTGTTTTTGAGCCTTTGCTGTAAAAAAAAAGCTTATTTGTGAACAAGTAAAAATTATTCCGCGCGCTTTTTCTTTTCGCTATATTGTTTTTATTTGAAAATGTCGTCAAGTAGGTAATGATGAATTTATTAATTCGACACCGCCAGAACCCAGAAGTCTCAGAGGCAGCGAAAAAGGCTACTGTAAGCCTCATGCCTGAAAAATCGACCGATAGATACTTACAAGCGTATCAAAATTTCATCATATGGAAAGCAAGCAAAGATCCAAATTCATTTTCAGAAAGTGTGTTTTTAAAGATTTATTCGTTTAAGAAAGTCCGAATATTATTTATTTCCTCGCAAATATGTTATAAAACGTCGTATGACATACGTGCGCTTTGATAATTACAGCCTCTGCTTTCTTGTAGCCCTCGCCTACGGCTCAGGCTAGCAATATCGCCTCGGTTGTAATTTTCAACTTACCGCACTTATATCATAATGTACTATTATTTGCTTAAATGTTTTAATTACATACTTACCTACCTACTATCGAACGCATTGTCATTTTGTCCTTCACTTCTCGCGTCCGAATACTAAAATAATTTTAATTCTAAACGATTGCTATTTTAAGTTAGTAGGGACTACATTAGGTTGATCTTGCAATTTTTTTTTAAATTTTTTCCTGGGTTCCTTTATCGGTACTGAACCTACCCCTAAGCTATGGCACGCAACTACTTTAACACCCTGTATAAAGTAGAACATCTAAGATACTGAATAAATACGCATTCGTTGCTATAAAAATAGTTATGAATGAACCTGGCTGTAATGTTGTCAATGACTTTTATTACTACTATCTTGATTGACGCATTTCTGTCTGTTGTGATAGTGACTTTGTTAGTGAGGCCATCTACAAACTAATTATTTTGTCCGCACCATATAAAGGGTATTTCAACAAGAACTTTGTTTTTCAATTGCGGCAATACCAAGAACGTGATAGTTTTGACATTTAGTTTTTGGCGGTATTCGTAGTAGGTGCTTTGGAAATTGTTACAATGAATTCAATTTCGCTCGAAAATCGCATTAAAATAATTCAAATACACTATGAAAATGGTCGTTCTGTTAAAGTTACATTTCATAAAATTCGTGATATTTTCGGACAACATAATCGTCCTTCTGAGACCACTAAACTTTGGCCTATTATTGATGACATGGATATCACTGAAATGTGGTTTCAACAGGACGGTGCCACATGTCACACAGCCAATGAAACGATCAATTTAGGTACCTATTGCAAACCAAATTTCCCGATCGCAAAATTAAAATTTTGATGAAAGAATCAACATCTGTCAGCGTGGTCGTGGTGGACATTTGCCAGATATCATTTTTCATTCATAATTGCCAAAGTTTTCTCTTTGTAATACAATCAAAATTTTATTCATTTTCCTCTAAATTCTTTGTTTTAGAAAACAAAGTTCTTGTTAAAAAAACCATTTATTAAATTAACCACAGCTTTTGAGACCCAATGTCAATCAACGCTTAATTTCGCACTTTAAAAAACAAAAAAGTTAAAACAAATCCCATTAACATTCCCAGGCCGTTATCGCTATTTTGTATATTTTAATTGAACATTATTGCGTATGGTTTTCCACGCAGAAATCGCTCATAGTCTTAGATGTAGTTGATTGCTCCACTTACATGAGAAAATCTCATCTAATAACAATAGGGTAACTCTAGGTCATTGTCTGTTACGTTTGTATAATTCGTTTAACAATACTTAATATTTTTGTTGATTATTATGTCAATCGTAATTGTTCACGGGCTAGGTTTGGTTGGTATTGAGTGTGAATTAAGAACAATGAATGCATGTTTTGATGTATTTAGTGAAAAGGTCACATCACTCTCGTCCAGACAAGCATACAAAATACCTTAGGGATTGTACGAAAACTACACCCAATGATACAACCGGCTTTTCAGAAAACACTTGATTTTATCATAAACTACACAGCAAAATAAGAATAGTTTCACTTGTTAACACACATTCCTACAACGTAACAAGTATCTAAGTAATTAGCACAATAACAAGATGCCACTTATTAGAATTTATTAATATGAGATACAGCAATTACGAACCGAGAAAATCAGTCGCATATCGTCGCACGTTTTGGTCAATTAATTCGTTGGATCGCAGCCGGTTTCTAATCTAAAATATTTTATTTAAGTGTCACAGAGCTATCCTTTGACAAAACTTTATTTTTTGTATATATAAAATTAGATTTAGTTTGTTAATAAAATACCGGCTGGTTTCATGGTTACGCAATTTTTTTTTTAAACTGGAAGATCACTGTTGATTTATTTGTAAACATAATTATCTATGGTTGTATACTTACAATAAGCGTAAAGAAAACGCATATCAATGCGGATCTCATGATTCACTGTGTCACGGCACTGCACGATAGTTCCCCACTGTGTTGACTACTACTGGTGCGTCGCGGGCGCATTGGCGGCGCTTACTGGCGTCCGACGTTCAAACTCTCCTCGTACCACCCAGCCTTACCACGGTACATCTCTTTCACGGATAACTGAAATCAACATTCTTTATTTAATTCCAAATCGGTAAAATAAACATTGCCCTTTAAGTTTTTTTCAGTTTAAAAGTAGTACCTATTATAAATTACTTAAACAATTTTGTTAACTTTAGGGCACTTAATGTACTAAGTAACAATATTAATGTGTAATCTACTGCTATTTTCTGGATAAAATGGCACAAATACCTAAATCAATGATGTTACATCTAACTATATGCAATTAAAAACAAATAAGAGTTTTAAAAGAGAGAAATATAAGTGGTTTCAAAATAAAGGTGTCCCTAGGACGTTTCAGGCCCGCTGGGCCCAGAGGTCGAAGCTCCCACCTGTGGCTGCACCCGTTAATTTCTGTATCCATTTTCGACCTCGCCCAACATCCCAGGCAGCGGCGAAATTTTGGCAGTTTGGTGACGATAGGGGGTCGTGGGAGACCTGTCACAACAATCTATAATTATTACAGTAGTAATCACTAATGACTAATGACGAAAGCAAATGTCGGAGCTAAAATATGGGCTACACAAACAGTTGACCAAATGACCAGGGGGTCTACTCCGTAAGCACGAAGCCCGTAGTTTCGGCCTTCGTTACGGGCGTTTCCTATTCCGTATCACCTACGGACAGATGATTGGTTCGGGGCCCGAACGAAGTATGTATGACAACACGATACGACAGTTATCCCTACTCCCGATGTGTTTTTGCCCGTCCGAAAAAAATAACTTTTACACTTATTTTAATGGATCGTTACGTCAGACGGACGGATGAACGGACGGACGGACTTAAAGTAGGCCCCCTGTGCTTTCATTAATATCTATGCTTTATCGAACTCTACTCCCGACAGAATGGACACCATATCAATATAATAAATTGTAGTAGATAATTCGATAAAAACCAAAGGAAAATCAGTGCAGACAGCACTGATTTTCCTTTGGTTTTTGGATTTATACGTATAATTTGAATTTTTAGAATTATTTATTCGTAAAATATAGGTTAAAGGTCAAGGTCTTTTAGAATAATTATATGCTGCGCTATGTATGTATGTGTGTGTTAAGCTTATTATTGTGTTGTTACTTAGCACCAAAAAAAAAAAAAAAATATTAGTTTTACTTTTTGTTATTTCTATAACGTGATGATGTTTACTGTATTGTGAACATAATACAATAGACAATAGGCAAGTACCTATGATGACTAAAAATTTATTTTGTCCGTCATTAGTTTTTTTTTAAAATATTGAACACGATTTTTTTATTTTTAGGGTTCCGTACGAAAATGGTAAAAAGGAACCCTTATGGTGTGACTCAGTCTGTCGGTCTGTCTTTCACAGCTGGATATCTCAAGAACTACTAATGCTATCAACTTGAAATTTGGAACAGTTTTAGATGACGTTTGCCCAACTATTTTGTAAATAAGAAAGAAGTAAAAATATATACTTATGTTTTTTTTTTGCAATAAGCCCCGAAAGGGGCTCTTAAAAAATCGAAGTTGGGCTACTAGGGCATGTGAGGTATCATATGAAAGAGCGCTGTTGCGCTTGCACATTCTCAAACATTTTTTTTAGGCCGCATAGTTTTCTTTAAGAAAAATGTAAAAAAAATACCGTTACCCCTTATCTCTGAAGTTTGCATAGAGAAAAATCTGAAATTATTGTATATGATACCATCTCGTTATCATAACACAAGCATTAGGTTGCTTAGCTTGGGACTAGATAGCGTTGTGTGAAATGTCCAAGGATATTTATTTATTTTTATTTTATATTATATATTATAAAAATGAATACCTATTTCCCTTGGTCATCGCATCACGCGTGAACGGATGTAACAATTTCGCGAATTTTTTTTTTTTTGTGTTTATTATTGTCAGGAGAAGGTTCTTATGATGAGAAAAATTGGAAAAGTTGCCGGGAAAATTGGAAAATTCGGGAAATCTGAAAGTGAATTTTCTATGGTAATTTTGATGAATGAATTATTGAAAGGACAGGACAACGTCTGTCGGGTCAGCTAGTTACATATAAATGATGGTACGGAACCCTCGGTGCGCGAGTCTGACTAGCTTTTGACCAGTTTTTTATTTTACCCAGGCATCATCCCTATTAAGTATACGAGTTCAATAAGTACACCTAATTGTTCTGTTTTTTGGGTATCCATAAGCGTTTTAGCATAATAATATGGACAGTAACACGTAAAATGACGTTGTAAAGTTACGCGATCAATATGAATAGTAATATTAGTAATTCATATGCAGCCGGCAGTAATTATGGAACACATTCGAAAGTGTCACATTGAAAAAGTATAACATTTCAATTTCAATGTTGCGTAGCTTGCACGACTGTTTGTTTCACGTCATGTTCTGAATTGAAAGCTTGCTCCATTAGTTCTTCCTTTACTTGTCTCCTTTTTATAAGTTTGTTATTTAAATAAGAATTTTAGCAATTCTAATTACTCTCATCCTGTATTACCCATTCTATGGTACCACTAACCAAACACACGCACATAGCATCACGCTTGTATCCACAAAGGGTTAGCAGAGGTGTATCCCACCCATCACATAGATATACTTGGCGAAATGGTATCGTAACGGGGTTTGGAGCATTGATATGGCCAAACGGAGTATAAAGGTTTAAAAAATATTTACTTACACATCTTTTTACATGACTTTTTTAATTGTATTTTTTACCCGACTGCCGAAGGAGGGTTATGTTTTTCGAGCGTATGTATGTAAGTAGGTATGTCTATTTCTTTGTGTCGCTCTGCAGACGGATTTTAACATATTATAAGGTGCCATTCGATTCGTCTTAATTGTCGGAGTGCTTTAGGGTATAAGTGTAATATTTCAATATGGCTTCCGCGAAAAAAAAAAGAGGGGATTAAAAAAAAGTTTTTTTTATAATAACAATTATTATGGGTCTCAAATGAAAGCTAATAAATAGCCCATTACAAATACATATACGTTATAACACTTTGATGCTACCATTTTGACAGGAAAATCAAAAAATTAATAGGTAATTATTTCTTGTTAAAATAAATTACAACAATATTGGTATCAAATAAGCTAGAAGTGAGTCAAATTATTAAAAAAAACAAGAAACCCGCCTGCAAAAACACCTAACTGAAAAGAGAAAAACAAGCCATAAAATCCATAGAATTTTAGTATCGCAGGCCCCCGACAAACAAAAGTTACACCATATTTCAGGTTATTTGTTGGTCTCCGCCTGCAATACCAAAATTATATGGATTTTATTGCTTGTTTTACTCTTCTCAGTTAGGTGTTTGCAGGCGGGTTTTTTGTTTTTTTTAAATAATTTGTTTTTTGGTAGCAAGATTATTATAGCTGTTATAGCTGTTAAGGTGTTAGTATCTAAGTAATTTTGAATAAATAAAATGAAATAAACTAAAGGAAATTCACAATGCATGTAACTTATCTTAACATATATACATTTTGTCGGTAAATAAGGAAACTGACGTAACGTTAGCAGAACGTCCGCGCGTTAACGAGTTTTTAAATACGCCATTTTTATAATAATAAAGTCTCGATATTCATCGGAATTGTGTGCAGTGGCGCAACTTAGATAGGCTTATGTCCAACTCTAGATTGCAGTAGCCAACCGTAATTATTATGAAAGAATACATTATTAATTTCCCGTCTTACAGTGCGACAACGTTCTAAGGTTCCATCGTTTATTTTCGGAAACACCGAACTTTGCCGAAGTCCAATAAGAGAGTGACGGAATTAGTGCGTCAATGTATAATAAGGTGGGAATATAAATCAATTTCTATTGGTCGATAGTCACATTTTATTCGCTATATTTCGGTTTTTCCGAAGTTAAACGATGGCACTTTTGAACAAGGGGTATCGCGATACCCCGTAACTGGGTTGTGGAGATCAGATAGTAAGCAGTCGCCTATGTAAAATATTCAGCTGCCTGCATCCGGTTAGACTGGAAGCCGACCCCAACATACTTGGCTAAGCAGATGATAATGACATTCTTAATTTCTTAGGGCCCCCATATATTTACAGTCCGCTGGCAGTCCGCCGGCAGATGGTCATTCATAAAAACTGTTTTTGACAGTTTTTATGAATGACCGCCTACTGGCGGACTCTGTAATGTGTGGGGCCCTTTACACACTGCATTAGCATTATAAAAAAGAATAGAGGCTCAAACTCAACTATTCCCAAAAACGGCAGTCTTATTAATAATGAGCTGCAATTAATATAATTATTATAGTGTTTAAGTAAATTGCTCATTAATATATTTTTTTTAAATGGGGACGTAATTTAAGATAGTGATCCTAAACTAAGTAGGTACCCACTTTTCCAATCAACAATATCTCATGATAGTTTATACAAACGACGTCCGTTGAAAAACTATTATCTTCCACGCGAGGGGTGGCCGAGTGAAATTCCTACTTTGCGTGCACACTTTCCATCTCGTGGTCATATCGTCGTTTTTTATGCACGAGTCGCAATCGCACGCGGAACGCTAGTCTGAAGTCTGCCTTATAAAGCGTTCTCTTAATTTGAAAAACTTCACTGAACATGCAACTTAATTGTCTTATAAACAGGGTTGATAATTGTTTGTTGATTTGTTGAAATCAGGTGCACATATTACTTTGTCAATCATTCTTATTATTGGTTTGCGTTGAATAAACGAAGAGCATGAGATGTTATGCATGAACGAATAGGGAATCCGACTGCTTTCCTTGTTGACTGTGTAATTTATGCTTATTTCACGAAATATGATTTATTTTTCTAGAATTTATGATCGTGTAATTTATGAGATTTTTTCGATTCGCGGAGTTTTGTAGATAGGCTAAAAAAATACACGCTTAGTGACGAAATAAATGTATGCATGCTTCGAAATCACCGGTATAGGGTTGCGGTTTTATTGTATCAAGAAAGAGGGCGACTAAATTAAGTAAGGCTATGTTGAGAAAATAAGATACCTATTCATTACTTTTCCGTTTGGTAGGGATCTAGAAAGTTAATTTATAGGAGGCAGTTATCTTACCACCAAGGTTACAGAAACTCAATCATAATCACACTTCACACTAATATTATAAAGGCGAAAGATTATGAGTGTGTGTTTGTTATCATGCTCAAACGGCTGGACCAATTTTCATAAAATTTGGTATGGAGGTAGCTGACACCTTGGATTAACACATAAGCTATTTTTTATGGCTATGCGATTGAAACCGCGGGTCGCAGCTAGTTAATGTTATAAATGCGAACGTGAGTTTGTTAATTTGTCACTAAAGTGATGCGTCTTGATTTTCTTCAAAATAATAGTTCCTATCCTGGGAATCCTTATTAGGTTATTTTTTAAATTTCCTAGATCACTCTTATCTGAATTAACAAATAAAATAGTTAAGTTTATCAAAATCGCTTCTCTTACGCGCTGCCGCCTAATCCCATACAGTTCTCATGATCTCTGTGCGCGCGATAACGGTGCGTTTGCGCAACGTACCCCGGTATTGTTCGTTGGCTATCTCACACCGAATCTACGTTAATTATCGTCATATTGCTCTTAGCGCGCCCTCTTATTATATCGCTCGAACTAGTGAAGAATTGCATGGTGTTGTTGGGAAATTTTGTAACTATGGCGGAATATGGTAGGTAAATTTGACATAAATCACGTCTTTTTCCCATGGTAGTAACTACAGAACACCGCGTGTTAGGATCCTCACACTCTTTTTGAGGAGTCCACGTTCATATATTCTTATCCACGCACGCAATTTGGAAGTAGTTAGGTACTTATCATTGATTGCCATTTTCCTTAATTACTGATGGATTTACACACAAGTTAAAACGCCACGAAGACATGAAGACAAGTTAAAAATTTAATTTAAAAACCCTTGACACTTTTTTTTGCTACTCCATCATCAGACCCTGATTGCCATTTAACTATAACCTATTCATTGAGACCATTTCAATGAGCCCAAACACTATAGGTACCTGTGCTGTAAGATGGTGAGGTGGTTGGGTATGCTGCAAATTCCAGGTAATACTGCAGCATCAGTTCTAGGTTACTATGTTATTCTAATATCATTGAAGTAACAGAATATCAAATTTCGACTCGATCAGACCTGTGGAAAATGCGCACATCCATTCATCAACTAGAAAAGAGCTGATAATCTTCAAACGGCTGAATAGATTTTCTTGAATCATAACTAAGTACACTCTCGATCGACTTGATCGAGAGTGTACTTAGTTTACCTTTCAAACAAAATTTTAAAAAAATCGGTTCAATCGTTTGGGAGCTACGATGCCACAGACAGATACACTGATACACACGTTGAACTTATAACACCTCTCTGTTTCTGTCGTTCGGGGTTACAACACCCCTCTTTTTGCGTAAGGGGTTAAAAAATAGAAGTTAAGACAGGCTCTAACCGTGTCACTTGCGTCAGTTTTTTGTAACGTTTAGATTAACAAAAATCTGATGCCTTAATTACTATCAAACAGGTAAACGCATTACATTGCAGTTCTACTGTCACATTTCTATTAATTACTATCAAACAGGTAAACGCATTACATTGCAGTTCAACTGTCACATTTCTATTAATTACTATCAAACAGGTAAACGCATTACATTGCAGTTCAACTGTCACATTTCTATTAATTACTATCAAACAGGTAAACGCATTACATTGCAGTTCAACTGTCACATTTCTATTAATTACTATCAAACAGGTAAACGCATTACATTGCAGTTCAACTGTCACATTTCTATTAATTACTATCAAACAGGTAAACGCATTACATTGCAGTTCAACTGTCACATTTCTATTAATTACTATCAAACAGGTAAACGCATTACATTGCAGTTCAACTGTCACATTTCTATTAATTACTATCAAACAGGTAAACGCATTACATTGCAGTTCAACTGTCACATTTCTATTAATTACTATCAAACAGGTAAACGCATTACATTGCAGTTCAACTGTCACATTTCTATTAATTTTCTTCACCTAAGCGTCGATACAACGACAGATCCTTCGGCGCCCGCAGCGAAGACCTTCACATGGTCGTCGGCCCGCCCTACTTTTCGTGTAAACTAAAACAATTTTTATGTTCTTTACAGCATCACTCCCCGGCACCGAAGCAGCTCACCAGTTAGTAATCTGCGTTCGCAACAAATGTACTCCCGAGGAAGCGCTGAACGTTCTCCGAGACCTCCCGAACCCTCTTCGTGAAGGCGAACAGGCAGCGACCGCACAGGCAGCGGCCTACAACCCGCTGAAGATCGATGTCTTTGTGCAGACGCTCCTGAATCTTGGAAGCAAGAGTATATCGCATAGCTTTGCTGCTATTTCCAAGTTTCATTATGTTTTTAAGGTTAGTTGAAGTTTTTTGTTGAGATTTCATGCAAGACTTTTGGAGGAGAACTTACTTAGAAGCTGTAAACGTTCTCCAAAACCTCCCGAACCCTCTTCGTGAAGGCGAACAAGCGGACGCCAGCAGTATCCTCAGTCCTCTGAAGATTGAAGTCTGTGTGCAGACGATGCTGAATCTTGGAAGCAAGAGTATATCGCATATCTTTTTATGTCTACGCGCATTTATTCCCAAAAACAACTGTAGAAAAGATATAAAAGTAATGTTTATATTTTGCAGATCCTAGCGGAATCCGAGGAAGCCCAGATCTGCATTCTACGCAACGTGTGGGAGCTATGGCAGCGCCACCCACAGATGGTGTGCGTGTTAGTGGACAAGATGCTCAAGACACAGATAGTGGAGTGTAACGCCGTGGCTACATGGCTGTTCTCCAAGGAAATGGCGTCTTTCTTCACGCATAACTACTTGTGGGAAGTCCTACATTTGACGATCGATAAGATGAATAAGCATGTGTCGAAATTGAGTAAGTTTATCATGTTTTTATAAGCTTTTAATTCGATTTTTGGATGTTTGGGTGGAATCTTGCGAGCTAATTTTAAATAATATTCTCTTGGTCTATCAAGTTGAAACTATGTGTATTCGTTCCGTTGCGGAGACAACACATTTATATGGTGGAGATGCCCTGATGCAGCACCCTGAATCGTTTTCGCTGCAAGGAACTCTCTATCAGTTACTGATATCGCCTTGTAATTTAGGTAACACGATTGGATTGGATAGAAGCAATGTATTTCCATATTCATAAAAATGTGTTTAATCTTTCAGGCGGTGAGCTCCAAGAAGCGAGGGAAGCGTTAGCCAGAGCTGACTCTAGCAGTTCAGATTCTGAAGACGAAAATAACAGCAAGAAGAAGAAAGACCAAGATAAACCTACGGAAGAGGTATCATCAAAATATTTTTATTCTACGTTCCAATACTACTCAAAATTAAATTGCTCATTTTAATTAGTTGGGTCTACACCGGCCGATTCAGAGAGCTCGGATCGGGCGCGGCAGGAGCGCGATCCAAATGCGCGGTCGGTGCTGGACGTGCCGCACGCCGAGCACACGCGGCGGTGGAGCGGCCGATCCGATCGCTCTCGGGTTTTTTGACAATGCTCAAAGGCGCCTTTTTATAAATGTATATTAAACGGCTACTTAACATTAGATTTTAGTTTTCAAAGCTTCCTCTCTCCTACTATTTATGCTGTGCCCCACAGGGTCCATAATGATCACATATTTTTAAGTTACCATCTAAATTCACATTGTGAATGCAAATAAATTATTGAGTATTGAGTACGCACTAGGTATTCATATTGCCAGATTGCCCGATCCACACATAAGCGTCCACACCGAGTGCTAAACGACTAGGCGCCTTTAGCATTGTCAAGAAACCAAGAGCTCTCGGATCGGACACTCTGCACTCGCACACCGCGTGTGCTCTGCCGCGCCCGATCGGAGCGCACAGGATCGTCCGAGACCAGAGAGAGAAAAATCGAGGGTACACATAAACTAATATTGTAATATCTCCATTCCAGGCCGTAGAGCGCATGGAGGAACGTCTCGAAGCGGCCCACATGGACCAAAAGCGTCTGTTCCTGATCGTGTTCCAACGGTTCATCATGATCTTATCAGAACATTTAGTCCGCTGCGACACGGACGCGCGGGACCCCGACACGCACTGGTACCGCAGCACTGTCGGCAGGCTGCGACAGGTCTTCTTGATCGTGAGTACCTTCATCATATACTTGACATCTTCCCCATCGAATGCTATACGACTGGTCAGAAGATTCTTTAAAAAATGTGAGACAATGGGGTGGTTTCCCGGAAGCAGGTTTTTCGTCGCAAAAGAGCGCCGTATGTTTGTCACTTTTTGAAGTCATCCAATTTCTTTGATCAAATGTACATTGGACAAAGATCTTTCACTAATGGAATACCACCCTTACAATCCCTGCCAATCTGTCATCAGTCGGAATTCCTGTTTTTGATTGCAATTGGAACTTAGATGACCATCCTATTTTATCTATAGTTCGCGCGTAAGTTTGCCGCTCTGACATCAGGCTTCCGATACGCATGACATATTGATATTGATAGATAGATATAGATATTGATTACTGCACAATCATTTGCAGCCTACTTCAGAGCGGTAAACTTTCATGACGCGAACTTTAGGCCGCTAGAGCGCCTAAGGGTGCGTTTCCACTGTCGCGGAGCTGGGCGGAGCGGAGCGGAGAAGTGCATGAATCGACCAATCACAATGGTTGAAATCCTCATCGCGTCTCTCGTTTCGTCTATATCTCGATTCGTGCACGTCTCCACTCTGCTCCGTATAGGTGGAAACGCATCCTAAATCCTATACTCAAGATGTTTTGCATTCATCGAATTGCATCAGAGAAAAACCAGAAAAGTGATGATGCCTGTTTCAGCTCAAATAAAATGTGCTCGTAACTGAACTTTAACACCTATTCTAAAAATAAACCTTTTTTTCAGCACCACGAACAAGTCCAGAAGTACAGCAGCACGCTGGAGACTCTGCTGTTCACTCAAGACCTGGACCCTCACATCCTCGACGTTTTCCATCAGTTCATCGCTCTCACCGCTTAGATATAAGTTACAAGAACGAACTGAGTTTCTAATAGGTATAATATGACTAGAAGTTGTCCAGTATATATAAGGTGGGGTTGGCGAAACTGTATGCTAGTTATTTTTGGGCGTTCACCGTTAAGCCACAGAATAATAAAGCTAACAGTAGTTTATCTGGGCCGTGACCTTGAATTAATTACTTACAGCCGCTCGGTAGATAAATACGCGTCTGTCCGCGCGTAACTGCCGCGCACTCCAACTGTTGCGTACTGGTGAGATTTCGAAGCGCGTTGTTTTGGCTGTTTTCTATGAAGATGTAATACTGCTTACTTTATTATACTGTGGTTAACCCAAGCACACATTATAGCTGCAACGGACCGCAGCGCAACGCATTTTTATACAATAAACTGCGTTGCGGCCCACCTGTAGTGTGCTTTGGTTCATAAACCATGTACGAAAGTGATGAAGGAGGATTTTTGCAATGCTTTGCGTTGCGGCGCGATCCAATCTGCGCTAGCCTTTAATTGTAGAGGACATAAGCTTGAATTTCATTGATCATGAAGTCTACACAAGACTTGATTTTAATGAAATAATGATTAAGTCACAAAAATTTAAAAGAGTATGCTTACATTGTTTGGTCATGTTGAGAGGATGAATAGAAGTGTATATTCTCGTTTTTATTTTAGGTACGCCAACTCCATAAATATGATTTCACATGCCGCGATATGTCAGTGGGTTGGTAAGATTATACTAGGTTTCTTACGTTTTTTTAATACGGGAATCGACCTTATGTATAAACTTGGGTGAAGCAAGAGGAAGGCTATGTCAGTATCGCAGCATGTGGGGTCCTGTAGTTTCTGCCTAATTCTATGGCAAAATGCGAAAATGTTATTTATGTACTCGATTGATTTTAGCATGATCACAGTTTCGCCATCCCTAATATCTCAGGACACAACTCTACTATAAAGGAATATAGACTATGGGCCTGTTTCACCACCTACGAATCTACGATAAACTTACAGATACTTTCATACAAATTCTGTTCCATTTTTAAATTTATTCGGTAAGTAGTGGCACTTCAGACATTGTGAAATAGGCCCTAAACTGTAGCTAAAATAAGTAAGGTTTGATTAATATTTATGAACTTGCTACTAATGGTGCGTTAACTGATAAGTGTTGCGTGGTATAAGACTATTAATACCATGATCAGTTTTATATAATCCCTCCCATCTACCTGTGTTGAATTTCTTACTGCTCAAGCGAATTTGATCTTTGCTGGTATGTGACTGAAGTCAACCCATGTACTGGTCATGGTAAACAAGACCATTTACTTTCAAAATATGAATATAAGACTACTACAAACAATTTAAGATGTATTGTAAAACTATCTTCTTATAATTTCGACTAAGAATATTGAGTCGAGACTGCGTGTAGCGCCTTTTGAGGAAACACTAAGTTAAGTGTATGAGTAATGTATGTATTTAAATGTATTATTATTTTGATGTAAATAAACTTTAGTTAAGTTTACTATGTTCAGCGTTTTAATTTGAAATCTTGATAAAGTTACGTATGGAGTAGATAATGTCGCAGGTTGTAGCCGTGATATAGTTATATCCCGAGGGATATAGCTACCGTAATATAGTTACTTGAAAGCGGTTCTTATTACAGAAAGTATTAGGGCACTCCGACCAGATAGGTTAGGTTAGGTTAGAACTGTGACCAAATACGCGCTAACCGAGCGAGCGTTACGTCAAAATCGGTTGCAGTAACAAAACTAGGGGACTCCGACAGTCTTCATATAAACTATACAACAGTAGTTTTTGTTTACCCTAAACCCGAAAAGGGGTCATTTTACTCATCATTTTGAACAACTTTTTCTATGGGACCAACCTTGAAATCGCGAAAAAATATTCAGCTGTTCCATACGTTTTGTCGATTTAAGTGAACACAAATGTATGGAACGGCAGATTTTTTTTTTCGCGATTTCAAGGTTGGTCCTACAGAAAAAGTTGTTCAAAATGATGAGTACAATGACTTGAGTGATGAGTACTCTTCGGGTTTAGTGTAAACAAAAACTAATGTTGTATTACGATTTACGGTAGATAGCTATATCCCTAGGGATATAACTATATCTTGGCTACAACCATCTTACTGCGACAAATACATAGATAATGAAATAACATTTCCTATTGAAGCAAAACTAGGCGTTTCATTAATCTGAAGTTGCTGTGAGCTGTGGCCATTTTATAATTGTTTCGGAGAGGAACGATCGCTTGTACGAATAAGCATTTCTTTATCCATGCCCTGATGGCCTTAACTTTACATAACTTATTGGTATCAACAAAAACACGGTTTGTCAGTCTTTTTACACAATATAATAATCATAAAAAAATAGTCAATCTTATAAAACGATCCTCGTATACACAACATTGTCTCCACATATCTACCGATACTCTTCTACTGCAAATACGAGAGTAGTTCTGCAACGTCCTTCTTAGATCCCAGGTAGCATGGCGCTCGCTGGTGAATGGCCGTGGGTACGATGTCCAGGATGGGGATCAGACCATTGCTGGCCAGGCCACCGGCTTCTGTCACGATGAAAGACATGGGGATGCATTCGTAGAGTAAACGCAGCTGAAAAGAGATTAAATAAGATGTAAAGTTTATTATTCCGTGATATTTTGCGAAGATTCTTTTCGGCAAAAATAAAATTAAGTAACTAAGTACATATTATAGGTGCAACGCTTTTCGACGAGACTGAATTCTCATTAAACAGAAGAAGTCCGTACCTTTAATAATATCAGAATTATTTATTACATTATACACGGGGACGTCTAGGCACCTGTCCCACAAAAAGCGAGTAGAGCTACCAACTATAAACGAGTTGGCGAGAACGAGCAGCGAGTGCGCGTCGGCGAGCGATTCATAGTATATCTGCCTATAACGTTCCCAATGCGGGGGGGCACAGGCCTCCTCTCTTCGAGAGGGAGTGCATAATTATCTGATTGTTTACAACACAGCGTGCGCCAGTAGGTACCTACAGTAGTACTCAACTAATAAGGCGCGCCGTGAATCTTCGTTCGCGCAGAAAAGAAAGTATGGCCCCGAAGATTAACGAGATTGCTTAAAACTTACAATCAACCTTAGTACACTGCAGCTGTTAGTTCCATCTCACTCGCAAGTATGGCGGCTGTCAAGCGGCGCGCGCTAAAATGGCGGCAGCTGCGACCAATAGCGGTACAGGAAAAAGCGTGGAGCGTGCCGATTGGTCAATAGCATTTCCCGCGCTTTGAAAATTCATCTTCTGCGCAGGTACATCGATAAGCCTTATTAGTTGAGTACTACTGTACTCGGCTTGGTAAAAAAAAATCCATAACAATCAAAAGGGTCAAGAATAGCCGTTTCGTAATTGTTTACCGTAGCACTAATGAAATGGTAGTGCTTTCAGATAGCCTGTCATACGGGGTCACGAGTCACGACACTCACGACTACTTGTGTCTGTTGCAAAGTTATCTACTTATTTCACTGAATCAAAGTTCATAGCTGTGGATCCTGTTTTGTAGAATGAAAATCTGTCTATCTGACTGTTTAAACGTCTCATAGCTATGCGTATCCAATTAATATTGTTAATCCACGCCATTGGGGTCAAGCCAATCTAACATTCCTATTGTTTCGATTTAGCTAATATTTTGATAGCCGATCAAAAGACAGACTTGGACAGAGTAAACTATTTATTTTTATTCTAAAATTCTCAGTTACCTACAGTAGGTTTCAAATCATACCTAACTAGCTTTTGCCCGCGGCTTCGCTCGCGTGGATTTCGGAAAATATCCCATGTGAACGTTCATGTGGAAAACATAGGGCCGTCCGATATAACTGTGCAAACTCAAATCGCTACGATATATCGTTACCGTGTATAGTAGGCATAAAGCTACCAGTCGGCATGATTTTTTCCGACATCTTCAACAGTCGTAGTCATATTTCAGCCAATTTACACAAAACCATAATGAATTACACTGAATCACTCCGTTCATTGGAGAAAACCGTATGAAAATCCGTTCGGTACTTTTTGACATTATCGCATTCAAACAGACAGTCTTACGCGGCGGGGGGACTGTTAATTACTTAAAATTTATTATGCCAGTCACGCTCCTCTAATAACAAATAACTTTTGTCCGAGTGTCCACTCGTTCAAACAATTTCCTCGTAAAAACGTCGAATGAAATAAAGACTAAATGTTACCTCAAGATTCGAACTATGACTACATTTCCAATCCCTTAAATCTCTTAAAAAGGTAGGTATACAAACATTTGTCAACCCCTATTGTACCCCTTAGGGGACGATTTTTAAAAAACGCTGTACCATATATGTCTTTATTTCCTACCAAAAGCATAAATTTGAATTTTCATATCCCTAAGAAATGCTGGGTTTCCCATACAAACTTTCATCCCTTATATCACCCCTTGTAGGATTATATTTTAAGACAAAAAGTAGCCCATGTCCTTTCCCAGGATGCTATCTATAGCTTTGCCAAATTTTATCAAAATCCGTGCAGTTTTGTAAATTTTAAAATAAACCCCTATTTTACCCACTTAGGGGATGATTTTTAAAAAACGCTGAACCGCATATTTCTTAATTTCCTACCAATAGCATAAATTTGTTATCCCTAACTTAAGAAATACTGGGTTTCCCTTACAAACTTTCATCCCCTATATCACCCCCCGTAGTATTGTTTTTGAAAGTATTTCCCAGGATGCTATATAAAGCCCTGCCAAATTTTTAAATTTGTAAATTTTACAATCAACCCCTATTTTACACACTTAGGGGATGATTTTTCAAAAACACTGAACCGCATATTTCTTTATTTTCTATCAAAAGCATACATTTTCATTTTCACATCCCTAACTTAAGAAATACTGAGTTTCCCATAAAACTTTCATCCCCTATATCACCCCCTGTAGGATTATTTTTAAGACAAAAAGTAGCCTATGTCCTTCCCCAGGATGTTATATAAAGCCTTGCCAAATTTTATCGAAATCCGTGCAGTTTTGTAAATTTTAAAATCAACCCCTATTTTACCCCCTTGGGATGATTTTTCAAAAACGCTGAACCGCATGTTTCTTAATTTCCTACCAATAGCATAAAGAACATCGGTCATATTTCTATAGAAGCTGGACCTGAGTTTTATTTTCAGTGTACAGAAGCAAATTATAGTGAGATTTGATTGTTTTATGTAGTAAACACCATCCCTTTCGAAAATAATATCTAAATAGCCAAGATATTTCAATAATGCAAAAAATACTTTTGAGGTTATCGGTGTACGGAAATCAAAAGCACAGAATAATCGTCACAAGCGGTACCTAGTTATCAGTCTGTAAAACAATGCCAAGGTCAAACAACAGAAGGAAATCCAAAACAGTACAGTACTTATCACAATATTCACACTAACAACAACAACACAACAACAATGCGAGATCGCCGGGTGCAAAGACTACACACTACAGTATATTAGTGTCAAATTGACAACCGTTGTAATTGACAGTATTGACACTGTCAATCCATGGCGCGCGTCGATGACATATTATGACGTTCCGTTGTACACAATTGAACAAAATGCTGATACTTACTATGAACCCACATAATTATTTTTATGACAAGAATCCAATACATAATAAAAACAGCACTAGTTGGTTTGATACACAAGTATATAGAATTGAATTACATCTAATAACGTGAATAATTATAATCTTTGAGTACTAAATCATTTCTTAAGCAAAATGAATCGTCAAAGGTGCGTTCTGAACATGTTATTCTAAATAATTTGCAAATTATGCTATTAAAAAAAAATGTGTTTGTGCTTTTTTTTCTGGCGACTTAAATATCTATTTCTTATGTTTTTTAAGACCTTAAAAAATACTAGATTTTTACATATATATGGCATATCTGTACACCACCGCCTCGTAGTCAGGTACGATTTGACCGTCCTTCTTTGTTATCCCTAACTTAAGAAATACTGGGTCTCCCTTACAAACTTTCATCCCCTATATCACCCCCTGTAGTATTATTTTTGAAAAATATAGTATCCTATGTCCTTCTCCAGGATGCTATATGAAGCCTTGCCAAATTTTGTAGAAATCCGTCCAGTTTTGTAAATTTTAAAATCAACCCCTATTTTACCCCTTTAGGGGATGATTTTTCAAAAACGCTGAACCGCATATTTCTTTATTTCCTATCAAAAGCATACATTTTCATTTTCACATCCCTAACTTAAGAAATACTGAGTTTCCCATAAAACTTTCATCCCCTATATCACCCCCTGTAGTTTTATTTTTAAGACAAAAAGTAGCCTATGTCCTTCCCCAGGATGTTATATAAAGCCTTGCCAAATTTTATCGAAATCCGTGCAGTTTTGTAAATTTTAAAATCAACCCCTATTTTATCCCCTTGGGATGATTTTTCAAAAACGCTGAACCGCATGTTTCTTAATTTCCTACCAATAGCATAAATTTGTTATCCCTAACTTAAGAAATACTGGGTTTCCCTTACAAACTTTCATCCCCTATATCACCCCCTGTAGTATTATTTTTGAAAAAAATAGTATCCTATGTCCTTCCCCAGGATGCTATATGAAGCCTTGCCAAATTTTGTAGAAATCCGTCCAGTTTTGTAAATTTTAAAATCAACCCCTATTTTACACCTTTAGGGGATGATTTTTCAAAAACGCTGAACCGAATATTTCTTTATTTCCTATCAAAAGCATACATTTTCATTTTCACATCCCTAACTTAAGAAATACTGAGTTTCCCATACAAACTTTCATCCCCTATATCACCACCTGTAGGATTATTTTTGAAAAAAAAAGTAGCCTATGTCCGTCCCCAGGATACCATCTATAGCCTTGCCAAATTTTATCGAAATCCGTTCAGTGGTTTAGGCGTGAAAAGGTAACAGACAGACAGACAGACAGAGTTACTTTAGAATTTAAAATATTAGTATGGATAATATAAATGCGAAAGTGAGTTTGTTTGTTATGCTTTCACGCTAAAACGGCTGAACAGATTTGGATGAAATTTGGCATATGGGTAGACCATGACCTGGAATGGGACATGGATACTTTTGCTTTATCCCGGGCAAAAGCTAGTGAGCCCTTTCAATGAATCAAACTCGAGCTGTTATCAGTAAACTAGTTGTAGGTACTTACAATATTAATATCCCCTTTTTAGCTTGCACAAAATTAATATTACAACCTTGAATCACCCTTTCGCAGAGAGAGAAATTTTTTTTTTTTTATTTGCCCTGCAGTTAATAAGGGGTTTTCTGTACTTACTTTTCCGCTAGGCGCAGACTTAGTAGCGGGGTACAAGAAGATGCCTCCATACTTGATAGTTCTGTGCACATCAGCGACCATGGAGCCGACGTAACGCGCGCCATACGCCTTGCCGGTTTTAGGATTCTTCTTCTCTTCTATGTATTGCCTGAGACCTGCCTCCCACTGTGCGGAATATCCTGGAAAATGGTTTCATTTATTTTAGACTAAAGGACATACACTGAACTTATTGGTGTGGATCAAAAAGGTTAGGTTCCGCAACCCCGGGGTGCGCATAAGTTATGGTCCTAGGACCAGCATAATATAGCTATTCATAACCGTTCGACAGGTTGTCGAATCGAAAATGACACATTTTCAATACCTACTGATTTTCGTCGTCGTCTATTAGATTAAAACTGACAAATTTTTTTAGAACAGCTTTTGTGTGGCGTAGTACCTAATGAACATATAGATACCTACTTAGTTTGTGTTATTTTTGATGTAGGTAAATACTAACACTAGTGACTAGTTTCTAAGTCGTGTGTGTACCTACCTATTAACCAAATGGACTATAAGTACGTACGGTCCGAAACAAAGGTGTTTTTTTAAGAGGACTCTTTTGATAACATTGATTGATGTTCGATTGTACACTGAAACGTAGGTATAGAACGGTTGAGAATAGCTGTGCTGATGTATGAACGTGGAGGAAGCAAAAGAAGTATCGTGGTATAAGTGGAGCTCAGTAGTTTATTCCTACCCTATTAGCATTATTATACCCTATTATTATTACCCTTTAAAGGAAAAAGGTGTGAGTCTATGAAAGAAACGTAGAGTTATCTTCAAGACTTCAACTGTAGGTAATAAGTCCAGCCGCCGGGGTCGCGGGGTGTTCGAAAGAGATACCGTGGCCCTGGCACAGGCAACTGAAGGAACACGGTTGGGTTTTAGTCAGTAAAAGTCTGACACGCCCCCTCCTGCTCCGCCCAGAGCGGTAGAAGTCATTTGATGATTTCCCATCCACAAAAAAAAAATAGGTAAGTAATAAGTCCAACCAAAGTCCAATGATAACATAGAAGTCGCGGGAGTTGGGCGACACTACTCGTATTGGTAGTTAGGGTCAGAGATTATATTTTTCTCATTACCTACATATCACTTCTCTATAGAAACAGTCCAATTATCATCAAATATTTCTTTTAGATAAGTAACTTTAATGTGTTGTCAAATGTTTTCGAAGTAGTTAAAAATAAATTCAAAGGTCAGTTGTTGAACTTCACAAACTTGTTTTGACACACCCACAGCGATTTTGTAAAAGTATTTTAGAGATAGATATAGGTACCAATTATATTAGATATTCATTCCCGAGTACAAAGATTAGATTAAAAACGGAGTGGCTAGTCATCGTTATTTACCGAAGCATTTTGTAGGTACAGTCAGCAACGACAATCATATTATTTAAATCATGAGGAAAGTTTTGTTTGAGTATGAATGTGGATCTCTATACGAGTAGGGAACCTAGACAGGCGCTTTACTTTGTGTAAATATTTTCATCACCACTGCTTTCAAAAGGTGAAGAAAAACATCGTGAGGCATGTTCTAGAACCAAAAATTCTAACACATGTGACATCTACCAACCCGCACTGGGACCGCGTGGTAGATTACAGACCGACCACTCCCTCTCGAAGAGAGGAGGCCTGTGTCCCACCAGTGATTATGATGATGATAACAGTAGGGGAAGACCAAAGAAAGAGGGTGGAAAGATGATATTAGAACTAGTAAGGGAGTGACTACCGAGATGACGATTAATAGAGAAGAATGGAAGAAAAAGACATGTTGCGCCGACCCCAAATAAATTGGGATAAGGGCAGGAGAAATTGGTTGTTCGGTTTACATTCAGAAATAAAAAGTGAACACTTAGACTCGTAGATCACGCCTGTAATCCCAGAAGGGTTAGGCAGAGCAGAGGTGTAGGACCTACCTATAACACCTACACTACATTTCGCAAGCTATGTTTAAAAGTCCCACGGAATAGGGGGCGAGGCTATTGCTATCAACCGGGCACAAATCCTCCGGACTGCTACTGAGAAATTCCTGATGGAAAAACACAATAACACTTTACCACTAGGACTAGACCAACGAGGCAGTCGGCTGAAAAGCAGTGTCTCTAATAATTGTGCCCATTTGAACATTTAAATGTTATGTTTTTAACCTTTTAACCGCCAGACTTCATTATCAGTTGTCGTGCCCCCAGCGACAAGCACAGAAAATTAAAAAATCTTTTTGATAGAATACAGCATAAAATAAAAAAAAAAACAGATTATAGGAGCTGTGGTATTTGGTAGTAAATATACGACGTTGGCGAAATGGACACGAAAATATTTGTCGGATTAATCCGACGTAAGCGGTTAAAGGGTTAAACGTGTCTATTTCTATAGCCCGTGCGCGTCAACATGGCACCGCTTGAATGAATTACGTGTAAAGAATGGAGTGCAAAAAATGTTTGAGTTTCATTTTAGTTTTTTGAATATTGTCAACATTTAATTTGCGCTGAGTAGTTTCTCATACCATACTACTTTACGATGCTTTAAACGTGACAAGACATAGTGTTTAGACACAATTTTGTTTTCGAGCCAGGTGCCATGTTTACGCGCACGAGTTATAAGTAGGTACATATCGTGAAAGTAATAATGATCAACTTTAGGCTGACTGTACTTACATGTGCAAAATGTTTTGTGATAGAGTGACTTTGATCAGTCTTTTATCGATGAGAGTGGTCTTAAAGCATGACAAATAGTGATAGAATCAGTACATGCTCGTAATAATGACTTTACATTCCATTAACACTTTCGTTGACGACACGGCCAGAGGCGTATTTTTTTTCGTGTTTGATATGACGCTACGCCCACAGGCGGTTAATTTTACCAAGTCAAAACAGACAAACCGCCTATACCCGTGTAAATTTGCGAACATTACTATGAAGCCACGCATTCCAGTGTCATATTGCACTCAATTAAATTTGTCTAGTGTCAAGGCAAAAAGAAATATAAATATATTTCGAGATCCCCCCGCCGCTCCACACTCACACATCGACGCACATGTCTGTGTGACGACGCGCCTCTGGACGTTAGTTTTCTATGCAAACAGTCCTGTAGTGTCACGGTTAGCGGAGCCCGTGTTCGCTGTTTGCTCGGAGCGTTCGTCGTTATCAGCGGGCTGAAGAGGTAAGAAACTTGCTTATTTTTATAGTACGGACTACTTTTTTATTTATACTGTTAAATTATATTATTTTTATCTATTTCATTATCAATTTATATGAATAAAACACGAAATAAATATGTGTACGTATTCTTTTTTCTATGATTATTTCTCTGACGAATATTTTTGTTCATAGATGGCTCCAGAACAAAAGAAATTGACCAAAAAACGTCCAAAAACATCTGACGGCGATGGCGAATGCTCAAAGACACTACCCAAGAGTACTATCGAAGCCAAACGGGTAAGAACTTGTTCTCAAAAATGCCCAAACTTATTCGAAGAAGAAGATCGTAGTGACATAATATATTCCGTCCGCGACCCATATAGTGATGTAGACGGGGAGTACGGCTCAGATGGTAATTACGAACCAGAGAACGGAGACGATATCAGCAGTGATTCAAGCCTGGAAATTTTTAGTAAGCCAAAAACTAATCGAATTTCAAAACATTGCCGCGTGTCAGAAAGTCTTTGTTCTGATATTTCTGATACTTCAACCGAAGATTGTCTTCCTGTTAGCCCTTTAGAGCACCGCGCTTCTTTCGAGGAGAGCCGCCGCTCTTTTTGTAGGCCTCACACACTCACACAGAACCAATGCTCCTCCGAGGAATACCAACGCCCTCTTAGTGGGTCTCTTGAACTGCCGCGAACAAGATCTGCTTCTGAAGAATGCCGACGCCCTCACAGTGAGTCTGTTGAGCTGCCACAAACAAGATCTGCCTCTGAAGAACGCCGACGCCCTCACGGTGAGTCTGTTAAGCTGCCACAAACAAGATCTGCCTCTGAAGAACGCCGACGCCCTCACAATCAGCCACATCGACGTTGTGTTTCCGAGGAGCGTCGTCACCTCTCTATTTCCTCTAGTGAACCTGTAGGTGCACGCCTAGCTACTATCGAGCGCCGCCAATCTTACAGTGCTAGTCAAGCACATCAAGATTTAGTTTTACAGCAGTCAACACGAGGGCAGGCGCGACAACCTGTTCGTTCGAGTACACCACCTCCAGAAAGTGAGTGTTGGGAAAATTCTGTATCTGATATTCCCAATTTTAATTTTGATGATACAACAACTGGCCCCCGCGTTGATATCAACGAAAATACCACTGTTCAAGAAATGTTTGATATTATTTTTACATCGCAAATAATCGATTATTTAGTAACATGTACTAACGCTTACGGCAACGCGTTAGTGAACCAATCTCGCCCACATACTAGAAACTGCAGAATGAAGGCTTACCGGCTACGGGCGGATCGCCATATACCAAGTAAACTAACTCCTTTGATACGACAGTCCGCCTGTAGACGGTACCGGCTATGGGCGGATCGCCATATACCAAGTAAACTAACTTCTTTGATACGATAGTCCGCCTGTCGACGGTACCGGTTATCGACGTACCGTCATACTAAAGGTACCCAGGCTTTTTTATTACGGCAGTCCGGCTATACGCGTGGTATTATTTTATATGAAAAATTTTAGTGTCATTTTCAGAATGCCAACTTCATCTGAGTGTCCGTGAAAGTGTTAAAGATTTCTATTGTGTATGGTCACGGGGTGTGGTAATGATTAAGTAAATAATTAAAGCACACCGCGAACCAATGCCGCGAACTATGAACCGTCAGCCGATGTATGAAAAAAGACGCGGTAGCTAAATGAGCGAAGCTAAACGAACTTAACTTCGTTCCCAGTGCAGCCCAAATGTGAAAAAATCACATAAGTTGGGCCCAGTAGGTAGATCAATCGCGGGCAGCGTCAGTGTCGTTTTTAGGATCTCAGAAGTGCAGGTTTAATGACAATTTGGATACTCCAACGTATGGGACATGGTATGGTGAGGAGTATACCTACATAATAAAAGTTACAGTAAACAGCCCACCTAAAACTCCACCCTTCACCACTTCCCAGTCTTGTCTCCAGAGTTGCGAAATGGCGCAACAAACTCAGCAGTCAGTGGTGGCCCAGTGGTAACGGCCCCGATTTACGAGTCGTGGTCCGAACCCAGGCAGGCACTTTACTTTGTGTAAATTATTTCATCAACACTGCTTTCAAAACGGTGAAGGAAAACATCGTGAGGGATAAACCTGCCCTTGTGCACTGGGCCCCCGTGGTAGATTACAGGCCCACTAGAAGAGAGGAGTCCTACGTCCCAGCAGTGGGAACATTATAGGCTGATTGAGCAACAAACTCCATAAATCATGATTTCTTACCTTCATTAATAGAATAGATGTTCCCCTTCTCAGGTATTCTCATGTTAGGCTCTGTGAGAATGAACTCTCCGAGAGAAGGATCGTACATGAAGCCGTTGACGCCCTTTCCTTTGCCGAGTGACAGGACCAACATGGTAGCAGAGCCGTACAGGGCATAGCCAGCGGCCACCAGCTCGCTGCCAGGCTGTAACGCGTCAGCTAGGACGGGGTCGCCTTTAGATTTCTTTCTAGAAAGAAAAAAACATGGCTTTAATTTGAATTCGATCGACGAGCGATGTCAAATAGAAGATCTTGTTGTTGTTGAATTGGGTCTTTTGTATTGAGCATAGGTAAAAGTTCGTTGTGTTCTTTTTTGGCAGGCCACGCCGACCTTAGGATTGTTTAACCGCCCATGGAGGAATAGACATGGGGCCTTCTTTGCCACTTATTTCGAGTAGTTAGCATATACTTCATTGTGGTTTTTTCAGGAAGAACACTATATTAATCGAATTGCGTACATTTGTGCGATTAATATACTTAGGTACTTATTCTTTTTACAAAAAAAAAAAAAAAAATCTCCGTTTTCCTTTTGCGGTTAGAGAATTTCAGTGTTATAGTTGTGGTTTTCCTTCATGAGGTGGAGTTTATGACGCTAGTATTTATCGTAATTTAACATAGATAACACGTGGTTACATATAATTCTTAGTTTATGACTTTTGGTGTTAAACTGCAATTACTTTTATCTAATCTTATAAATCAGTGCTTATTTGATTATTGTTGTATTGTCTGCTAGTTATAAGGGTAAGGTACAAATATCACAAATGTCCGCGATGGTACCTATAGTTACTCAGGGTTAGTGGTTCCTCATTACAAGGATATTTCCAAACAACTTATAAGTTGTTTGGAAACATCCATTGTAATGATAATCCGTTCCCATGCAAGCAGCATCTATTAGACCTACCCCCATATCGCCAGTTTCATTTTATTCCCAACAATGGACCATTAAACAACTAGCTGCCATTGTGGCTTTGTTTTAGTTGTGAAAATCAAAGTTGTGGGAAACTGGGATACTCTCTAAGTCCGAAAGTATAGTTTTAAACTTCGAATTGAAGTCGACTCCCGACTAAGAATTTTTTTCGGACGGGAAAAAATACACCGGGAGTAGGCACGGCTGTCAAATCGTGTTGGCATTCATTCTTAGTTCGGGCCCCACACTAATCTTATGTCCGTAGTAGGTGATACGGAGTAGGAAACGCCCGTAACTTTGGCCGAAACTACAGATTTCGTGCTTAGGGAGTAGATCTACTGCACCCTTACCGCGCCGATTCTCACTGCATAACGCCTATATGTGAAGTTTGTGAAGTAACACAGCAAAGTAAATAGAACGTCAGTTAAGTAGTACTTACTTAAATACTTACTTGAAAATAGAGAAGATAGATCCGACTGACACGAGACAATCGATGTTAGAAGAGCCATCAAGCGGGTCGAAGCATACCACGTATTTACCACGTCTTTCACTTTCTACCTGGGAAACAAATAGAACACATTAGTGCTGAGATTTTGATTATTAGGTCCAAGGGATCTGGCAGAATGTATCTGGATTCATATATGTATATGGACTCGAGCACACTCGCGTCAGAAAGACCGGCTGTAGACGTATAATAAGTGGAAGATATGAAAGGAAGCCTTTGTGCTTTATAAAGTGGGACGAAATTTGATTATAAGGTGTTTCATATTCAAGCAAAAGCAGTCAGCAGTCACCTTAATTAAATCTCTCTCTCTCTCTCTTCCTGGCTATATATCCCACATCGTGGTGAGGTCAGCCTTTCTAGTATTTCTCTTCCACGTCGCTCTATCCTCGACATCGTCTTCGGATACTTTTTTTTTTTTGTGTATGGGAAATCATCAAATATGACTTCTCCAGCTCTGGGTGGAGCGGAAGGGCGTGTCAGACTTTTAGTGACTAAAACCCACCCGTGTTCCTTCAGTTGCCACGGTATCCCTTCGAACAACCCGCGACCCCGGCGGCATCGGCCCTAACGGACCCCATCATTGCCGATGCCGACATCTCTTTGAGGCGCGCGTGGAACACAACGCGCCGTCGACACTCATTCCATGTCCTTTAGCTCGACATTTTTCCACCTTGTCACCTTGTTGGGTCTGAAAGCGCCAAGTTCCCTACGCATTCAGGCGGCCTCCTTTTCACATGACCATACCATGGCAGCCTACTCTCTTGCATCTGATATCGAGTACCTATAGGTACCTTCATTAAATAACACTAAAAAAATAAGTATACTAGTTCGGTTGCAGGGGCGGTATTGATTCAACTGGATCTGGATCTGGTTAGACCGGACATCTTTCTCTGCAAATGTCAAGGTAGGCGAGCTTAACATTTGTAGGAAATTAAAACTGGCGCTGGTTTTAGGATGTCATTTAAAGTTTATCTGGCATTTGATCTGGCGTGAAACTCACTACTTGGGTTAATTTTATTTATTCTACCCAAATAAAATTGTTTCGGATTCAAATCAGTTTCTCAGTGACTCTCTCTTGGCAGTTCAAAAATCAAACCTTGTTTATTCTCAACGGTGTCTCTATAATTCATTGTGCTACTTTTGACCCTGACTGATAACTCAAACATAACAGTGACTTAATAAAATAAAAATACCGACGCGCGATGGAGCTGTTAATTAATAATATTTCATAGATAAATAATTAAGTTAGAAATATTATGCGCGTTTTCAATAACACTAGGCGACACACACACTAAATTAATGCCAAAAACGCACTTGGATTTACTATACTTTTGGTATCAACCTACCAGGGGTCTACTTTAGAAGTCCGTCAACGAAGATACGGGCCCGCCTGAAAGTAGTTGATCTGAGTTGATCCGTCAAAACAAGTGTCAAATTCAATTTTTAGGACGGGCAAATACATTTCGGGAGTAGGGACAACTTACAAATCATGTTAAATCATTTTCGGGCCCCGAACTTTTCATACGGACATAAGTACTAATATTATGAATAAGCGATACGGAAATAGGAAGAGCCCGTAACTGCGGCCGAAATTACGGATTTCGTGCTTAGGGAGTAGCCCCTGAACCAAGCGTTGAAAATCCAGCAGCGCCACAGATTAGCAGCCCTTTTATTTAGGCATTAATTTAGGTGTCGCCTGGTGTTAGTGAAAACGGTCATTAGTTCGCTTGAATAATCCACAGACATACGCTTATGGACTTGGCACTTGGTGCAAAGGGCAAGAAATCAAGAAGTCAACATGAGGTAGACGTAACCTACAGCTCTGTTGATTAAAATGGTAATTAAAATCCTATATTTCTCGATAAAGTTAAGTCACTCTATTTTCAATATCACGGATAGGCAAATTCTAGTTTTAATTGAATTATTTTCTAAAAAATACTCAGACCAATAAAAAAGTATTTATTGGTCTGAGAAAAAATATTAGGTTGGGCGCGATATGTCCAATCAAAGATCTTTGAAAAGAGCTGCAACAAGATTATGTAGATCTATCTTAATCATCATCATTCTCTTTTTAGGGTTCCGTACAAAAATGGTAAAAAGGAACCCTTATGGTGCGACTCAGTCTGTCTGTCACAGCGATATCTCAAGAACTACTAATTCTATCAACTTGAAATTTGGAATAGTTTTAGATGACGTTTACCCAACTATTTTGCAAATAAGAAAGAAATAAAAATATTTATATTTTTTTTGCAACAGGGACTGAAAGGGGGTCTTAAAAATTCAAAGTAGAGTTACTAGGGCATGTGGGGTATCATATGAAAGAACGCCGTTTGCACAATCTATTCCCCCAAAAAAAGTTGCAAAAAAAGTTTGCAAGTTTGCAAAAATAAAAATCTGAAATTATTCTATCATCTATGTGATAGGTACAAGTTTATGTAAAGATTACTGGGCCGGTAGTCTCGACATTATTAACGTTGCCCTAACGATCGTTAGGTTGCTAAGTGGTCTGATAAATTTTAAGGAACGGGCACGAAGATGTGTCTGTGTCATCTGTGTCTTTAATAAAACCGAACTATTACCATTTGCCCGTCTCGAGGGTCGAGGGGAGCCCATTAGGACCACAGAGCATGTAATTACGTAACGAATGTCGTAACGAAAATCGTAAAGAATGTCGAGACTGCCGGCCCAGGAAAAATAAAATGATGTCTCTAAATAGCACACTTTTTCAGAAATCGGAACGGAACCCTCAGTGCGCGAGTCCGACTCGCTCTTGACCGGTTTTTTTTGCGGCGCAACAGATCTTCTTCTTTCATACTTCTCAATTAATTGTCATCTCGGGAATGAGTCTAATGACCTCCTTTCTAGCAATTTCATCTTTCACTTCTATCAACTATACTATGTCACGTCTCCCTACGTAAGTAATTTGAATAAATGACCTACCCGCAAAATCAAACTTAAAAAATCAGCAAAATTCTAGCTTTTTCAGGATACTTACTTCAATAACAGTGGGATTCTCTTCCGAGACCAGGAGGCACGCGGTGAAGGAAGATTTGAGCATATTGATGAAGAGGTCATTGGACAAGACATCCAACTTCTTCACCTGCTCCCCTTGGACGTTGGTGTCGCCCGATATGCCGTGCCTGATGACAAAAAAAAGTTTATAAGTCCTGCGAAAGCATTGGAGGCACTTGGGAGAAGTCTGTCCAAAAGAACAAAACAAGGACAACAAGGACTAAACAACAACAAACAAGGAACAACAACAACAACAAGGACCAAGGACTTTAATATGCAAGGGCAAGGAGATACCTGTGTTCGCAATAAAGATTTGGTCGAGTCGAAGTCTATTGATGGTCTGTTTACCACCTCTGAATAAGTTGAAGTTCACTTTTCTAGCAGATACAAATTCTGGTCCATCTGGTTCTCAACTGGGGGATATGTATGCCTCCCCCCCTGAGAGAAGTGGTGGCCCAGTGGTGACGTGTCGTAGGTCGTGGGTTCGAAGTCGAACCCAGGCATTACTTTGTGATTTCATCGCCACTACTCTCAAAATGGTGAAGGAAAACATCGTGAGGAAACCGGTATGTCCTAAAACCAAAAATTTGAAGACATGTGAAAAATTTGACACATCTCCAACCCGCGTGGTGGATTATGGCCCACTTCCTCTCAAAGAGAGGAGGCCTAGCCTAGTGTCCCAGCAGTGCGAACGTTATAGGCTGATTATGTGATATGTATGCCTACCCGATTCAGTGGACTGCGGTAAGCTAAGTTTGTAGTGCCAAGTTTTGGATGTAAGTTTGTTGGTGCCACGGGTTGGTGCTCTACCACGACGCGAGAGTTATTTCCTTGTCTAAAGATAACATTCAACAACAACTAGTTTTGTTTTCAACTCGCTTGACCAGCCGTGGGTGCAGCCGTGGATTTACGTCTAGGCATACAAGGCCCCGGACTAGGGGACCAGCCAGCCTAGGGGCCCCAAAGCTACCCCGACTAGTTAGCTTGTCTACCTGATGGCGGCAGGCGGCTTGGGCTGGATAGTAAATAATGCTACAAGCAAGCCCCGCGCTCATATTATGGTAGGGTCAGCAACAGAAGTCGATTACACTGCTACTTTATGACATCCTCTAAATTAACACAAAATGATTTATGAGTTCATTTTCTTTAAAAACATCTGTTCCGATTTTAATGAAGTATTTTTCTCGATAGTTAAGATTTAGAAAACTCAAGTGTTAATCGACTTATGTTGCTGACTGTACTTAATACCTATACCACCCGCGTAGTAGGAAAAAAAAAAGAAATTTGACTTCTCTGCGGGATGCTAAAAAAAAGTGGAATTATTCGTAATTATGGCAAATGCAACTTTACGCACCTAAGGAGATATCTATCTATCTACTTAACAGTAAATAGGTTACCTAGCTGCTGAGATAAATATAGTAAAGACCGGCTTTATCGGCGGGAAAGTTTTCTAACGAGTCTCAGACAAAATAAAAAACCAAGACATCGCGCTGTTAACAGTGACGTGAGCAGATTTCGTATGTACATTGTGTAGTGGGTAGTGAGGTACCGTGTAGTTTAATTTATATAAAAAAGTACTCTGTGGTTTAATATTGTACTTAGTTTGGTGTAAGTATATGTGTGCGTGTGACAGAACGAGGTGTAGTTTTGTGCATGCTTCACTGTATTGTTCGCACGCAGCGCTATGTCTTGGTTTTTTATTTGGTCTGAGTAACGAGTGCACGTAATCTAACACAGTTATCTGTCGATGTTTAGTTAATTCTGATTTAAACTAAGTTTATTTCTCTTTAAGATATTGATAACAGTAGGTAAGTAATACAAAAAAAAATACGAACAGTTTAGCGATGCCGGCTTTTCTCACGGCCGACTGAATAGCCTTGACAGCAGTCTGGATAGAGTTCAGGAGTTGAGTCAAGTCACCAGTAGCCGTTGGTGCCGTCCGCTGTTGGTGCAGCACCCACCGAGTCAACGTCATCGCGTTGACGTCAAACGCCGGGCCTTGCTCAGACATGGTGACGTGTGAATGTAGAACAGTTTTTAAAAAATACACGTGCGTTTCTGCCAGCTGCCGGCAACCGACTGAAGCTTGTTGCAGTTGTTGCCTGTCGGCCGTGCCTCCCAAAGAAGGTTGCTAGTTTTCGTAGTTCGGCGTAATGATGTAATAACCAGCCAAGTTTGTGATATTTTGTTTACGAACTTGTTATCAGAAGTAGAATTGGGGGCGTGTACTCGACGATGAGTGATTGTGAATGTCCGATTGTTATCAAGGTCGCGCAAAGTGCTATTCGGGCATGAGTTTTATATTTCTGGATGGAAAAACAATTTGAGAAAAGATTTATTGTTAGACAGTCCGGTCAAGAGCGAGTCGGACTCGCGCACCGAGGGTTCCGTTCAGATTTCTGAAAAAGTGTGATAATGAGAGACATCGTTTTATTTTTGCTGTAATCTTTACAAAATCTCTCTAACTTTTTTGCTGTGCCCGACAGGGTCCACGATTGTTACTACAAATGTCTACTTACCACCTAAGCATAAACATTGTGGAATGCAATAAATGATTGAGTATTGAGTATTGAGTAACTTCTATAACATAGAATAATTTCAGATTTTTCTCTATACAAACTTCGGGGATAAGGGGGACGGTATTTTTTTTACATTTTTCATCAAAAGTCGAAAACTATGCGGCCTAAAAAAAAAAAAACATGTTTGAGAATGTGCAAACAGCGTTCATTCATATGTATGATACCCCACATGGCCTAGTAGCACCACTTTGAATTTTTAAGACCCTTTCAGTCCCTGTTTAAAAAAAAAAAACTTATTTCTTTCTATTTTCTTATTTGCAAAATAGTTGGGAAAACGTCATCTAAAACTGTTCCAAATTTCAAGTTGATAGCATTAGCAGTTCTTGAGATATCCAGCTGTGACGGACAGACAGAGTGAGTCGCACCCTATGGGTTCATTTTTACGGAACCCTAAAGAGATAAAATCGTGAGACGAAATCCAAATTTCCAAGGTGCCACCAGAATCTTCGCTTTTACTGTTTATGGGGATACCTACATCCGGTTAAAATCTAGAATCGTTTGGCAGGAGGGGAGTGGGGGGTGTGTGGGACGGGGTAGAGGGGGGTACCCTGAGCCCCCCCCCACCACTCCCATGAAAAGGTAATGCACGGTGCATTACCTTTTGAGAAAAACTAATTATTGTAACCTAACCTCAAAACACTTTAAAGTTAGGTACCTACTTTTAGTATAGTTTGGCAGGAGTAAGGGTTGAGGGGGTGGGGGTGGGGTACCCCCTCCCACCACTCCCATGTAAAGGTAAGCACCATTCTTGAGACAAAAAAAACTAGGTAATTATTGTAACCTAACCTCTAAATACTCAAGTTGCTTCTGCAACGTCTCCGGCGCTGCGGGAAGTGCAGCCCCTTCGCCCTTACGTAACAAAGGACAGGCACCCATGCGAGCCGTAGCGGCTGAGGTTGGTCGCCGGAGGCGACCAGCAAACCGAAGCTGCGGAGGTAGAGCAGCCCCCGCCCGCTGTAACACCTCCGCAGCTTCGGTTTGCTGGTCGCCTCCGGCGACCAACCTCGGCCGCTGCGGCTCGCATGGGTGCCTAACCCTTGTTACAGCGGGCGGGGGCTGCTCTACCTCCGCGCCTCCGGGTTTTTATATACACTCTAGCACAGAATAAATAATAGTACTAAAACGTACAGAAGTTGCACTCCTTTGATCTTGAAGAAAGCCGCTTTTATAATAGCCTACAAAATCTTTTCCTCCCCATGCGCAAGCTAAATTGCTCTTAATCGCCGCGCTTGAGAGTCGCCTGAACATGGTCATAAAACCACTAAAGATGCCTCAACGCACCAGTGGCTAAGTTTGTGCGATCGTATGATCGCGGGTAGGTACAGTTGTTTGTTAATCCTAAGTTAATCCTTAATTACTTTAAGCGATTTTGGACCTTACTCCTGAAACAATACGACGCGCACACACTCCGCCGAGAGCTTAAGTTAAATGTCGGCAACTATAGTAAGTAGGTAGGTAGGTAAAAAAAAGGTAGCAACAAGACTCGACATTTCGTAATGGATTTTCGTCATTAAAAAAGTAAGTATATCACTAATTTATATATATATAGTATAGTGATAATATGAATAGTATACATAAACTCAAAATCTAAGATTTATTTTTTTCATGGGCGGCCGTACGTGTCTCGCTCGCTGAGCGCGTAATACACCCTGACTGACTTGAAACTAAGGGCGAGCGCGTATTGCGGTGCGTTTTTCTACCGCATAATCTGTGAAGTATGGAATGTCTTTGAAGTGCGCGCACTGCGGTCATGCGTTTTGTTACTGTAGGCCCCGCCCAGTGCGGCAGAACTACCGGAAACGCACCGCAGTGCGCGCTCGCTCTTAGAGTTTCCGCGAGCTGTAGGTACTTATCTCGAGCGGAATGTACCAGTGCAAGAGGCCTGACTCTAGTATGCCAGCCAAAAGACTACTAGTCGGGGTGCCCCGATTCGGTTTTGGGACAGATTCGACCTATTTTAACTATAGTGGGGTGCACACTAACTTCCTTCTGAGCAGAATTTCTAGGTTGAATGACACCTTAGAGCATTTAAATGCTCTAAGAATGACACTGACTTTTTTTTGCGTTTCGTTTCTCGTATTTTACACAACATTTTGCACCGCAGACAATATACTGATACTTTGGTTGTCAATCGCCCATTTTGACATTTCGTTTCACTGTTTATCTGATTTGAGGTTAGAAACAATTTTTATTAATTTTTCGAAAAATATGCATTACCTTGTAATGAGAGTGGTAGCGTTATAATCAGGGACCCAACCCCTACCAACTTTCACCCCATTCACCCCCCTCCTCCTGCCAAACGATTCTAGATCCAACCCTTTTAAAGCCATCATCTCGTTGAATCAGGAAAAATATCGAACAACAATTATAACTCGAAAACTACAAAAAAATCGTAGAACATACCTACATGGGCGTTAAATCGATAGGTATGGTACGCTGCTATCAGCTCGCTCTGGCTTGACACCTTAAAAGAAACACCCTGTATATACTAGCTTTTGCCCGTGTCGTCGCTCGCGCATGTATTATACATATAAACATTCCTCTTGAATCACTCTATCTATTTAAAAAAACCGCATCAAAATCCGTTGCGTAGTTTTAAAGATCTAAATCTAAGCATATATAGGGACAGACAGCGACGTCGAGACGTGGACATGTGGACAGGCTCTAACCCCGTTAGGTAATAGTGTTCTGTGCCCTAACCGTTTGTGCGCCGACAGGACAAGTGAGCTCAATTTCAGCAAAAAATAAACCCCAATTCATCAGAGGCCTCTGATGAATGGGGGTTTTTTTTTTCACACAAAATAAGAGTTACCTACTTTACTCTGTTCAATTTTGTACTCATTCTCGAATACATTCTGAGCAAATAAATGAATATTCTATTCTATTCACAATTTCCGAAATCAAACTTAGAACCTTTAGATTATGAAACATAATCTACGCTTAGAACAAATAAGTATAATATCTTAGTAGGTATAAGATGTATTGATGATTGATGATTCATATACTTACCCGATAAACTTAGAGCAAGCTTAGAGCATTTATAAATGCTCTAAGTTAATAAATAGCAATGACGTATTATAAAAAAGGTAATATATCAGTGAAATAGATAATTTATGTCTTTAAATGCTCTAAGGTCTCAAGTGACTTGCTCTAAGCGCTGGTCTAAAACAATACCTAATATAATATTTTGTTATTAAGTTAAGGTTATCGGTGTAGTTGTAATTATGTAAATACATATTTGTTATAGTTGCAAAGCTTAGATTGTAAGTTATAATCTATGTCATGAAGCATATTTTGATCAAGATACCTACACGGAACAAAAAACCCAAAAATTTGAATTTCGCGGGCTACCACTGCGCATCCTGAAAAAAATTTAATGGGGAGCCACACGCAAAGCTGTTTGTAGATGGCGCTCTGAACGACTGTTCATTGTTTTACAAACAAATCCATACAATTTGACAATCGTTCGTTATGTCAAATCAATGAAAAAAGGACAGTCGATCATGTGCCACCTAGTGTGATAAAAAGTTAGTTTTCCTCCCCATTTCAAGCAACCTTTTGTTCTCTGGGACAGTATCGACTAAAACTAGAAATCGACTAATAAGTGTTGTTTCCGAAGCCACCACAGACAAGTAATGAAATTGTTAGTCTGTGTCTGTGGGCAGCCCACAGCGCAGCCGCGCCGCGCAGCCATTTGTAATTTTTGAAGTGTAAATAAATAAAAATAACATGGCACCGAAGTTAAAGTTTGCCGACGGTAAAGATTATTGTAATTTATAACTAGGAAGTGTTACTGCAGTGTAATGCTCATTCATTAATGTATTGTTTAATAGATTATATTTGTTGTAATATTCTTTACAATTATTTTAGGTGAAAAAGTGCTATGTTTTCATGGCCCTCTAATTTACGAGGCAAAATGCCTCAAAAGTTCTGTGACAAAGGATAAGCATGTAAGGTACCTAATACATTATGCCGGCTGGAATAAAAAGTAAGTTATCTTTAGATTAATGCAGTTTGTTGATGACTAAGTATTCTTCCTTTGCTGGTTTTGTAACCTTCATTGTAAAAGATGCTATGATGTAATTTCAGTTGGGATGAGTGGGTTCCTGAAAGCCGTGTGCTGAAATACAATGAGGCGAATGTACAGAGGCAGAAGGAGGTCCAGAGGGCACACTCTGCGCAACCCACCAAGACCAAAAAGAGTATGTTACTGTGTTTACATAGACCAAATTCAATCATTGTTTTAGTAAGCTTGCATTTAGTTTAATATGCTACAATGCTACATTATGTGACGCTTGTATACATTATACTTGCCACTGTTCCAATCAAACATGGCATCAGACTTAAAGGAATCAGTAATCTACTTATTCATTTCAGTAAAAAATGAATCCCTGAAAAACCTCTATTATCAGCGATGTTCTCATAATCTTGAGCTTAAAATTAGTAGACTATTATATTATATGCTAATCACAGGTTAACCAATCACATATTTTGAATATTACCAACTGGTGGATTTTATCTAGCTAAGTATATCTAAAATTCCTTTGTTTTCATAACCTGCTACACATCTACCAGTTGAACACAGAGACAGAATTAACCCTCTGGATGTTGAACACATTGTCTCCCCAAGACAATAGCATTTTATTGTGTCTATGATTCCAATACAAGTAATTAATTAATACATTATTATCTTGTTAGCTCCTCATGCAACTTCTCTTATCACTAAGTTTATCAAGGTTAGTCATAATGCAGTTTGTACTAATTTGTATACTTACCTATTATAATGGCCTTTACTTAACTTTTCAGCCCCTGCTAAGGGTCGCAAGTCTGACACTGCTGCTAGTGCCACTCCAGCAAGGGAAGACTCCAGGGCTTCTACACCTGCTGGTAAATAATTTTCTTCAAATTTTAATATAGGCAATACAGAACCAGTTGTGGTTGCAATATTTGGAGCCCCATATCCAGCGATGGAAATCTTTGCCTGAGATGATGATGATATTACCTATTTTATCACTCTTATTTGTGTGGTGTAGTATCAGCCAATCTCAAAACAAGAATGTTATCACAATAGAAAACCTGTAGGCCAAACCAGAATTAAAAACATTCAAAATCTAATCACAATCATCTCCCAGCAACAAACAAACAATGTCAAAAATTTATTAAAACAAGGTAGTTATTTTAACATGAGACAGATTAGAATGCGAGTATTCTTAAGGTGGCATTATGTAAATACATATTTGTTACACTCGCGAAGCATATTTTGATCAACCTACTGACCTGTAAATTGCAAAAAAAAATTGAATTTCGCGGGCTACCTTAGTGCGCAGCCACCTTAAGAGGAAACGTGGGTGCTCTTTTCTCCATACAAAAAAATACTAACGCTCTCGCCTGTTTTCTTTCTGGTTAATGACCATAAAGCAATGATTTTTTACAGAAATATAAATATCAGTTAATTGTATGCCCCTATGTTTTCCTTTTTGATGATATATTATTTTTATAGGAACTGGAACCCTCCAAAAATGCTCAAAATTGCCTATTCAGACCGCTGTCAACAGACGCCTAGTGTACCAATTTGACAACTATTAACGAAAAAAGAAAAACATAGGGGCATAGTATATATCCTTCTTATTCAGTTTATGAAATATCTTTTAAATTGGTCCAATATTAGAGGAGGAAATAGGCGAGAGCCAAACCTCGAAATGTGACTTTTTACATAGGCTATTTAGTTGGATCTGCAGTTGTCCTTATCGCACGAATTCGAGGGCGGAGCGCTCGCAGAGCGACAGCAATACCTTCGTAAAATACTTAATTTTCAAAAGTCTGGCCACCCGCCTTTCCTCTTAAAAATACGGGAATTGCCCCTCTGTTGCTTGTGATGTTCAAAGAAATTAGCAAACACCTTACTCCCTACTGGATAAAAAAATATACTTCAAACTAGTAAACAAAATTGTAAATTGTTCTGTTTTCTGTAAAACTTTCAGGTAAAGAAGTGGAGGCTACTCCAGTACCGGCTAAAGCAACCAAGACTCAGAGTAAAGATACCCCAGCGGACTCTGGCTCTGATCAGCCCAAGTAAGTCTCTGTTATAGACATAGTGGCGTGTCTTGTATAACAAGCATGTATCTGCTTTTGGAGGGATTATACTTTTTTTAACTAACAAAAACAATAACATTCTTACAATCTATCTTTTTGTTGAGGCTTGACTGCATTCTGGGTCAAAAGATCTTTATAAAGGCTGGTGTGGTGAAAACCTTGCTTCTTACTTGGCTTGACATACAGTATGCGCGTGAGTGCATTAGAAACGATGGAATTAATTTAGTTATCATTACAGGATTGTCTTATTTTTAACCTTCTTAGATTTAAAATATTTTTGCGGGATGGATAGTAATTGCGATATTAGATTAGTAATACTAATATGTGTATTACTCGCATTGTAAGGAAAAAAATTACCCACGGCGCGTACTGTAGAATGTTGTTTCGGGTTTCGCTGTTTGTGCATGTGATCTTTTGTCTGTCAAATACATACATTTATATCTGTAATTTTTATGGTGTGCATAATAAAGAGTATTCTATCTATCTATCTACATAAAATAAACTCACGCCTTCTTCCCATGGGGGTAGGCAGAAACTACATAACGCCACCTGCTACATCCTTAAATACTACTTGTATGTAAAATGCACCCACAATACATGTATATAGTTGGCCTTGACCATTTTATGTTAAATAGATAAATAAATCGTGGTTCAAAATCGAAAATAACTAATTCGGAAAATAGGTAATTATCATATTGATTTTGTGTATAAACTTCCAAAAAATGGTAATAGATGGCGCTAGTGGTCACGTAAAGTCAGCATGAGTTTTCTGTCGAGGCTCGCAAGGTCGAAGGGAGTTCTTCTGGTGGCGCACACACTCATTTGCATGCTTGTTTTCTTGCTTGATTGCATGTTTGCATACTTAAAAGGCTGTTTTGCATGCTTGCTTGCTTTTTCACATGGTGGCATCTATTTTGTCTGTATGCTAATCTGCATGTGCTTATGCACTTGGTGGCGCTTCTTTTCTTACTTGCATGTTTCTCTCACATAAAACCACCATAATTTATATCAATTTTCAGGTGACTCTTTTACCATTTTCAAATATTTGTTTCTAAATTATTGTTTTTTTTTAAATTCTTTCAATCTATTTTGATTACAAGCTCATTAAATTAACTGGTTAGCTGCCACTTAAACCTAGAAAATGTATGGTCTATCAGCTAATATGTTAAGGAGTTTAAGATGAAAATCACACTCATTTTCATCATTAGATGCGAAAGATGGTTAATATACTTTTTTTATCAGGAAAAAGCGCGGCCGCTTGGACTTATCAATCGAATCTGAAGAGCAATACCTGGCAAAGATAGAAGTGAAAATCAAAATACCGGAAGAACTGAAAGTTTGGCTCGTCGACGACTGGGACGTCATCACGCGGCAACAGAAACTGGCTATTCTGCCTGCCAAGCTTACTGTCTCGCAGATTGTGGACAACTACCTAGCTTTTAAGAAATCCAGCAAATCACACAACCAAGCGAAGGAATCAGTATTACTTGACATCACAGAAGGTATCAAGGAGTACTTCAATGCGACATTGGGATCGCAACTGCTGTATAAGTTTGAAAGACCTCAGTACAGCGAGATATTAACAGAATACCCTGACACACCAATGGGCCAAATATATGGCTCCATACATTTACTGAGATTGTTTGCAAAGATGGGACCAATGCTGGCCTATACGGCCTTAGACGAGAAGTCTTTGCAACATGTTTTGACGCATATACAAGACTTTCTGAAGTATATGGTGACTAATAGATCTACATTGTTTAATTTGCAAGATTACGGTAATGCGACGCCTGAATATCATAGAAAAATTCAGTAGTAGATATACTTAGTATAAGTTGACTTTATAAATAAAATTAAATGACTTTGATTCTTCAATATTTTGGTTTTATTGTTTTGTAATTTATATGAAAGCCAATATTATCCAAGAATAATTATCATAAAGCATAAGCATAATCAGCCTATAACGTTCTCACTGCTGGGACACAGGTCTCCTCTCGAAGAGAGGGAGTGGGCTACAATCTACCACGCGGACCCAGTGCGGGTTGGTAGATGTCACATGTCTTCGATTTTTTGGTTCTAGGACATACCGGTTTCCTCACGATGTCTATGTTCTATCTATGTTAAGGATTTGGTTTCCGCACTTAGTCCTTCATGTGGACCATTGTGCGTGAGCCATGGCGGCCTTCGGGGGTTATTCCAACCAGCCCACCTCCCTCCAGAAGTTAATCAAATCTCTGGGTCTGTTAATAACATCTGTGAAAGATCGGGGTATTCCAAGAGTTTCTGTTCTAATCTGGGCAACGCCTGTGCATTCAAAGAGCACATGCGCAACGGTCTCCTCAGCCTCCATGCAGGCCCTGCACAGAGGACTGTCCGTTATTCCTATTGTGTGGAAGTGTTTGTTTAATGAGCAGTGTCCTGTGATGGTCCCCGTCACCAGGCGCAGCTCGTTTCTGTCCAGACGCAATAACCGTCTGGTAAGCGTACCGTCCAGGGATGGCATAGCCTCCCTGGATTGCCTGCAGCCTGGTGTCGAGGACCACCAACTCTCTGCTTGTGTGTGGGTGAACTCCTTTAGCCACCTGCGTAACTGGTTGAAGGGAATGGGCGCGATTGGCTCAGCTCCACAGACGGACGTGCTGGATGCTCTCCTAGCTAGTTCGTCAGCTGCGTCGTTACCCAGTGATCCACTGTGTCCTTTTATCCATTGCAGTGTCACTGTGTTCCGGTTAGCAACCGTTACTCGTTCGAGTGCGTCGTGACATTCTAGTATTAATCTCGAGGTAATGTAACTTTTCCGTAATGATTGGAGCACCGAGGCACTGTCTGAGAGTATACGTATATCCGTATCCGTGACTCTCCTGGCTTCTATGGCATTACACGCTTGTATGATGCCTACACACTCCGCCTGGTAGACAGTGTTAAATTCCCCAAGCGGGCTGGATATGTTAATGTTAAGATCGTGTGAGAAGACTCCGACCCCGGTTCCGGAGTCAGTCTTTGATCCATCGGTGTATACTCTCAACTCTTGCGGGCCTGAGTAATCACACCGTTCTTCTGTGAGTATTATATCATAATGCTTCAGAAAGTAGTGCTGTTTCGGGGCTCTGTCGCATGGTGATGCCATCATTGGGTGTCGTCTGATCGCATCCTCTTTTATGCGAGTGTGCTTAACTCTAGAGTCCTTGCTCAGGGTTCCTTGCAGATTGAGCCTAAAGGCGGCTAGGGCCGCCTCTTCACGTACTAAGAGGTGTAGTGGCGGCAGTCCAAGCATTGCCTGTAGAGCAGCAGTAGGCGTAGTTTTCATGCAGCTAGTTACCGCTACACAAGCGAACCGTTGCAGTTTCTCGAGATCTTTTTGGGCTGTGCTCAGGTCTGTCCTGGGCCACCAGACTAGCGAGCCATATGTGATGATTGGTCGGATTACTGTGGTGTATAGCCAGTAGGTAACCTTGGGGCTAATCCCCCAGTTCCTGCCAAGCAGTCGCTTGCACTGCCACAGGGATATACTGGCTTTTGTGGTGATGTAGTTGAGATGTTTCGCCCAATTCAACTGTTTATCCAAAAAGATGCCCAGGTATTTGGTTTCAGTCGATAGACTTAGGGTTGTTCCAAAGAAACGCGGTAGTTGTAATGTAGCCAGCTTCCTCTTTTTTGTAAAGAGAACCAGCTCGGTCTTTGTAGGGTTCACTGATAGTTGGTGTTTGTTGCACCAATCTTCTACTATTTTCAAAGCTTGGCGCATGAGGTTGCATATGGTGTTTTCATGGGTACCGTTTATTATTATGGTTAAGTCGTCGGCGTAGCCCACGGTGAAGTATCCTTTGTCATTGAGGGTTTTGATGAGGCTGTTTACGACCAGGTTCCATAGCAGTGGAGAGAGGACGCCCCCTTGCGGGCAGCCCTTTGCCACGATTGCCATTGTGGTGTCGTTTACTGTCACTTGCACAGCTCTCATTTTGAGCATGTTGGTGATCCAGCCTCTCAGGGTAGAATCTATGCCATGTCTGTCGAGTGCCATGTTGATGCTGTTGAACATGGTTTTGTCAAAGGCGCCCTCTATATCAATGAAGGCGGCCAGTGATAAGCACTTGTGGTCCACCGCGCATTCAATTTTGGAAACTACACTGTGCAGTGCAGATTCCGTTGATCTGCCAGTGGAGTATGCGTGCTGTTGTTTGTGAAGAGGTTTTACCCGAAGAGGTCCGTCACGGATGTGTCTATCACAGAGTCTCTCAAGGGTTTTCAGTAGAAATGATGTGAGGCTTATAGGCCTGTAAGCCTTAGGCTGAGTGTAATCTGGTTTTCCAGGTTTGGGTATAAAAATGACTTTTACTTCCCGCCACAGGAGAGGTATGTATCTGAGTGCTATGCAGGCTCTATAGATCTCCACCAGCCATGGTGTCAAAAGATCCGCTCCCCACTGCAGTAGGGCTGGAAAGATGCCGTCTAGCCCTGCGGACTTATATGGCTGAAAGGAATCTATAGCCCACTTTATTCGGTCTCCTGTTACTATGTTGTGTGCTCTTGACCAGTCGTGCTCCGTTGGGGTCCATCCTGGTTCAACCTCCCACGTCCTGTCCTCTAGGAGTTTGCAGTCTGGGAAGTGAGTTTCGAGAAGGACCTTACTGGTTTCTTGGTCGGTCAGTGTGTATGAGTTGTCAGGTTTTTTCAGAGCGCCAAGAGTTCGGTCCTGATCGGTTGATAGGATCTTCCTTACCCTTGCGGCTTCATTGTTCGTTTCAATGGATTCACAGAATTTCCGCCAGGCAGCTCTCCTGGCAATTCTGATCTTCTTTTTGTATGTGTATTGTGTCTCCTTGTATACCTCCCAGTCTTCCGGAAGTCTAGTGTTTTTAGCTCTGTTAAATTGCTTACGTAGTGCATCTCTGAGTTTACCAAGTTCGGCATTCCACCAGGGGTTCCTATCCTTCTTGGTTTGTGGCGCCCTTAGCTTGCAGCATGCATGGTATGCTTCAATTAGGTATTCTGATAGTTTAGTCACGGTATATTCTAATTGTGCCTGATCTCTTATGGCTACCATTGAAAGGTGCCTAGCTAGTAGTGAAGCTAGGAGGCGTTTATACCCGGGGACGTTGGTGCGCCGCGGGTTACGCCTCGGTGTGGGTTTCTTTGTGTTGGTAGCTAGTGTAAAGCGGATTCTTCTATGGTCAGAGCAAGAAGGCTCATCCGACACGTGCCAGTTAGTAATAAGGTTAGTCGCGTTTTCTGTAGCAAGTGTTAAGTCTATAATCGTTTGACCCCGGACTGTTACCCAAGTGGGTTCCGAGCCGCGGTTAACAATGTTAAGGTTAGTGGTGAATAAATAGGTGGATAGTACCTCTCCTCTATGGTTCGGCGCGTCGCTGCCCCAGAGTGGGTGGTGGGCGTTCGAGTCGGTGCAGATGATCAGGTCCAGATCGGCGCGCTCACAGTGTTGCACCAGGTCAGCCATCTCCTTCGGCGGGCAGTCTGCATCCTCGCCCGGCATGTACACTGAGGCTAGCACAACATCTGGAACGCTACCTTCGGTCTGGAGCCTGACAGCTGTCAGATCTCTGGAACAGAATTGAGTGAGTGGTGTGATGGGAATTTCATTGGGTATGTAGGCGCAGGTTCTTGGTTTGTCCGCGCCATGTGTGTTAAGAATTAGCTTACCTCCGATGTTACCAAGGCCGCATATTCTATTGTTCCTGATCCACGGCTCCTGGATCAGTGCGATAGTTCGGGGTTTTCCCTCCAGTGCCCTGCGTAGGTTAGCCGTGGCAGTCTGGCTATGTTGGAGGTTGGTCTGGATGATGCTTAGGGGTGATGACGGTGGCGGAGTGGGGCTAGTCGGAGATGGATCCATCAAATGATCTTTCCCCCACCTCCACTTCGTGCCGATCCTCGTGTGCATCACCCGGCGACGAGACCAGCAGGTGCTCGTTCCAGGCAGGTGATGAGGGCGGTAACGTGTCATCGTCTTCGTCGGCCATTGCCGCTCGGGCCATGTCCTCCTCGAGCTTGGCAATGTCCAAGTCAGTCGTCTGTGTCGCTGTCGGTTGGGTCGTACCGTCAGTGCAGTCAGTCTTGGTCTCAGGGGGTTGGGTCGTGGGCCAGAAGCGAACGTATATCGACCCAAGCAGGTACGATACACGTCGCTCCCGTCCCCGGACCTTCTCAGCTTCCGTCGGTGGCATACCTATGGTACAATATGTCCCATAGTTAACGCCACCGACGGCAGTTGCCCTGTACAGTGACCACCGTGCGATGTCGAACCAAGGATTCTGAAGCCTCAGAATCTTGTGGAGCCTCGACACGTCACCCCTGTATCGGGGGACGAAGAGCGAGGCTCGGACACGGGTGGGCACGTCGGACTGTTTCAGTACCGTTAGGGTCCTGTCAGTGTCTGGGAGTCTTATCTCGGGTACATGCTGGATCAACCAGGTCAGGGCATTGTCGTCTTCGCACCACATCTGCACGGTACCTTCCGCCACCCGTGGGTATCCGCGGAAGGCCGGGAGTAGTACTGTCGTGTCCGTGTCTACATTCAGTAGTAGGTCCTCCAGGCTTGTCTTCACAAAGTCGGCCTCTACCGTAGTCAGGTCTCTGGAAGGGGCGGGGAAGCAGATAGCTACAGCTAGCCGCGAAGGAATGTCCTTCGTGGCCCGCGCATAGGTTCTCTGCCCCCCCTGAGCAGAGTGGGTCCTCACCCGTTTAGCGCCCTGAAGCGTGCTAGGTGACGCCGTATCGTCAGGGCGCTCCCTCTTCGCCGGCCCTGTACCGCTCGGTCCAGGCTGCGGCTCGGAGGTGCCTGGCAAGGTGTTATGTGCCGGCAACCGGCGTGAGGCTCCAGCCCGCTTGCCCCGATTCCTTTTAGGGCGAGGCCCGTCGTGGGTTCTGTCCGTGTCTTGGGGTCGGTTGTCGTCCCCGGCAGACTCTGTTGCTTGAGGGGGCTTTTCGCGCTGGGTTGCCCCTTCGCGTACTTGCTCCCGCTCGCATGGTTCCGCGTCCAGCCGCTTTTCGCGCTGGGTTTCCCCTTCGCGTACTTGCGGCCGGTCGCGTACCCTCTCTTCAGCGTCCGATCGCGCTTCGCGCTGGCTAGTGCCTTCGCGGGCTTTGCGCTCTCGGTCGCCTACTTTCTTCTCCCGGGCCAAGATCTTTCCGCGCTTTTTGCTGCGTACTCGATCAGAACGAACCGGGAGAGTGGTAGAGCTGCCAGGTCCGTCATCCTTCCCCGTCTCGCTCCGTCTGTCTTGGTCACTGTCAGGGTAGGTGATGCTATTCCGCACGATACTCTGTTCCCAGATGTTCGTGGGAGGCATGCACCGGGTAGTGGGTGTTGGCGCGTGGGTCGCAGCCTGCGAAGATGTACTAGGCGCGTTCGTCGCAGCCGGTGTCGTGTCCATGGGCGCGTGAGTCGCTGCCTGTGCAATGGGCGCTAAATTAGCAGCCTGCCGCGGAGAGCGCGGCACCAAAGAGCAGTTGGATGCCCCCCCCAGACTACGTTGGGGGCTGACCGCCGTAGCGGTGTGGGATTCCCCGGCTTGGCCGGGACCCACCTGGGTAGATGCCTTGTCTTTCTGCTTCATGTTGGTTTTGGGGGGTGGGCTTTTTTGGGATCGAGGTTGCCCCTCCTCTGGGACCGATGGGATACAGGGATAGGAAGGAAGGTTTTTGTTGGATAGAGGGTGTGGGTTTTGGGGGTCACCCTAGGCCTGGGATTGGGCCTAGGGATTTTGGAACGATGGAATATATGGGGATAGGAGGGAAGGCATTTGTTGGATGGAAAGGTTGGATTCAATGGTCACCCTAGGCCTGGGATTTGACCTAGGGATTTTTTTTTTTGGGAACGATGGGATGTAAGGATAGGAGGGAGAGCATTTGTTGGATAAAGGGTGTAGGTTTGGGGTCACCCTAGGCCTGGGATTTGGCCTAGGGATTTTGGAACGATGGGATATATGGGGATAGGAGGGAAGGCATTTGTTGGATGGGGAGGTTGGATTCAATGGTCACCCTAGGCCTGGGATTTGGCCTAGGGATTTTTGGGAACGATGGGATGTAAGGATAGGAGGGAAGGCATTTGTTGGATATAGGGTACGGGTTTGGGGTCACCCTAGGCCTGGGATTTGGCCTAGGGATTTGGGATCGATGGGATGTGGGAATAAGGAGGGATAGCCTGGTTAGGAGATAGGAACATAGGAAGGGGGTACATGGGTTACCCTAAGCCTGGGATTTGGCCTTCGGGAACTTCTCTTGTCCGGGATCTTTTGAAAGATGCTCCGGGCACGGGACTCGACTTTAACAGTCGATCCCGTACCCGAAGTTGGGCTATCCGCAACCTGCCCACCCGCTCGGTTGCAGGAGAAGAAGTGCCTGGCAGTCTGGAACGCCCCACCGCGGATGTACGTATACATTCGCGTTGAAGCAATCCCGACTCCCCCGAGTTCCTCACGATGTATTCCTTCACCGTTTTGAGACCAGTGCAGTGGTGGCCCAGTAGGAACGGCTCCAACTTACGAGTTTGTGTAAGTCGTAAGTTCGAACCCGGGCAGGCGCTTTACTTTGTGTATATAATTTCATCACCACTGCACTCAAAAGTATAATTATGACACTTAATTATCTGTAAAAAATGTATACAGCAAAAACATAAATTAATTTTAATGAGAAAGTAACTGATACTCAACTTCACCTTTATAACGAGATCAGTTTAGTAAAACGTGATAATATTTATAGGTGTTTATTACAAAAACGACGGATAAAATAATCACCTCTACAGACTTAAATATTGCGTTTTAATTGATACACGTTTATAAATGCCATACAAGACTGGTAGCTGACCCAGTCATGAGTCAGCGCGGGAAAAACTAGACCGCGCCGAACATGGCCGCCCGACCCTTATTACAGCAGCATTATATAAGTTTTGATGATATCGTAACCGTTTAATTGATATAAAAACAATATATTGTATTATTAAGCTGTTCTTATGATATTTCTGTTGTCATAAATGGCTAATGAAGCAGTTGTAAAAAAGAATTTAATTCGTACTTGGATTTTTTATTCGGATAAGATGTTGACTTCTAAAAAAAGTCGGAAGTCGGTGTCTTGTCGATTTCTCCATTAATTTCGGAAGTCGGTGGCAAAAAAACTAAAATACAGATCCACTGTATTTTAGTTTTTTTGCCACCGACTTCCGAAATTAATGGAGAAATCGAGGGAACTATTTAGTTTCTTCTTCTTATTTATCTTCAAAATATTATACTGTCTGTGCCTATAATATTTGAAGAGTTTTTCGATTTCTCCAGGATCCCATCATCAGATCCTGACCTGATGACAATGGGACCACCTGGAAAGAACTTATACGCTTTCAAACAAAAAAATATTTTTCGAGTAATTGGAAACATACTTACATAAAAAAGTGGCCAAGTACGTGTCGGACCACGCACAATGAAGGGTTCCGTAGTTTAAAAGAATTTATCCCAAAAACAAACTTAACACTGTAATCCCAAAAAACATTTTTTTTTTATGTGATAGATGACAAATTAACAATTATCGGACTTTTCCCTTTACTTGTCATATGAGACCTTGCTTCTTGCCAAATTTAATTATTCTAGGTCAACGGGAAGTACCAAAGGTTTTGATTTACTTGCGAGTATCAAAATATGTCGCATAAATTGCCGTATTTTTTATTATGCGTACTTACACTCGTATTTATAGTCAAGTAAAAGTAATTACTTAAGCAAAAGTAATTACTCAAGCAATGATTTTCTTTCTATAGTTTAGTAATTGCTTGAAGTTAGAACTGTCAAAGCTTAGAATTCTAAGCCAAGTAATAGTCACCATTTTCTATACTTAAGAATTCTACACTCAAGTATGAAATTACTTAGTAGCAAGTAATTACTGTGATTATAAATACTAGCCTTAGAATCTTGATTTTTTTAGAGGTCCAAGGTCCATAGACCTACATATTTTATATTAATTTCAGCTTGATACTTCAACGCGTTCCTGAGCAAAAGGGTCTTGACAGACAGACGGACAACGAAGTGATCCTATAAATGTTCCGTTTTTCCTTTTGAGGTACGGAACCCTAAAAAAATATTTCGACGAACAGAATCTCCTATTTTTGAAGTCGGTCAAAAAAAGTGCTGTTTTGCCCCTTGCTCTGGGTTAGATAAAACTAGGCATGCTTATACATAGCATAAATAAGATGATAATAGGTCTTTACCTATGAAATTGCCGTTTTGTATGAAAAAATTTAAACGAATTTTTTTCATGTATTTTTTATTTGTATTAATCGAAGTAATCACCCATGCAATCAATGCATCTTTGCCAACGCAGTGGCAGGTTATTGATGCCCTTCTTAAAGAAATCAGCTGGTCGGGAGGCAACAAATTCTTCAAAGGCATTTTGTACTGCCTCTCGGGTATTTAATTTTTTTCCCGCCAAGAAGTTATCCAAATTCTGGAAAAAGTAGTAGTCTGTAGGCGCAAGGTCTGGTGAGTAGGGCGGATGACGGAGAACTTCCAACCCCAGTTCTTGCAACTTGGAGACCGTCTGCTGTGCAGTATGAGGTCGCGCGTTTTCGTGCAGGAGCAGCGGAGACGAGCGATTGACCAATGCTGGTTGGAGATGTGCCAGCTTCTCCATCATTGTTTTCAGTTCTACACAGTACACATCTGCAGTAATGCTCACCCCGTTTGGTAAGAAGCTGTGATGAATCACACCGGCGCTAGACCACCAAACAGTGACCATCACTTTTCTAGGGGTAAGTTTTCGTTTAGGGCATTGTTTAGGTGCTGAACCAGGATCCAACCAACTTGCAGAGCGCTTGCGGTTATCAAACAGAATCCATTTTTCATCGCAGGTAACAATGCGGTTCAAAATTCCTTCATTTGTGTGTCTGTTGAGCAGTGCAAGGCACGTCTCGACGCGTACTTCGCGCTGGCGATCATTGAGTTCGTGGGGCACCCATTTGTCAAGCTTTTTTACCTTGCCAATTTGACGCAAATGGACCAATATTGTTTTGACGCTAACGTCGAAAGCTGCTGCTAATTCAGCCGTAGATTGTGTATCATCAGCTTCCACAATCGCCTTTAATTCGTAATTGTCGACCAAAGTCTTCGGACGACCGCGAGGTTCATTTTTCAGGTCGAAATTTCCAGAACGGAAGCGAGCAAACCAATAACAGGTGGTGCGTTGGTTTGTAGTGTTAGCTCCGTAAACGTCGTTGATGTTGCGTGCCGCTTGTGCCGCGTTGCTGCCACGACGGTACTCATATTCCATAATTACTCGAATTTTTAACGATATCCATGATGACGAAAAAGATTGAAATGCGATGAAAATGTAACACTAATCAATAAACAAATGACTACTTTTGGAAAAAAAAATCCATGTTTTTAAAATAAAATTAATTTGAAATTAGAATTCTTAGCCAAACAAAAATTATTTTGATTTGAAATGGCCAGTACTGCAGAACGGCAATTTCATAGGTAAAGACCCTTTAAAGACCTAATATTTTACCGAGATACCGCACGTAGAGTTATCGCATTAGGTACGGTCAGCAACAAGTCGGTTATAACACAGCTACTTTTTGACATCATCTAAATTAACACAAAATGATACGATAACCTGCTTTTTAGCATTTTATTTATTAGATAAGAGTTAATTTTCTTTAAAATTTACATCTGTTCCGATTTTAATGACGTTTTTTTCTCAATAATTAAGATTTAGAAAACTCAAGTGTTAATCGACATTTGTTGCTGACTGTACCTCAGCTTCATAATCTCGACACTACAGAAGTAGGTAGGTATACTGTCTAGGCATATCGAAGGATTGTAGAAACGGAAAATATTTTCTCCGCTTAGTCATCGACTAGGTACTCTAATCATTGGCAACTGGACACGCCACATGCCTGGTTGACCATAACTACAATAATACTAAATTAACTTTATAAAGCATTCCAAGGCTCTAGAACATATGGCTGCAATGTATAATGTGTTGCAAGCGTCAACGTCGAGATGTTAACAATATGCTTGAGTAAACAGGATACGAAATACTATTAAGTGTAAATATGTAAGTGAGTATGACAATAAATGTTAATTATATTGCTGGCGCCTTGTTCGCTTTTTTCGCATAAATGATTAATTAAGCAAACATTCTGAAATTCTTTGGGAACTTTACACAGGATGCTACGAGGGATATAGATACTTTAAGGCCAGTAGTGCTGCTAACTAATAGAGCCACCATTGAGAAAAAAATCATAAGTCTGGACATTTTGAAATTTCGTATGCTAGCATTTTTAGCCAGATGAGGTAGAATTTTTTGACCTCAACTGACCTACCTCTTCCGACTAAAAATGTAAGCATAGGTTCCAAAATGTTCCATATCTCCAGATTTATAATTTTTATCTCAATGGTGGTGCTAGTAGGCGGTACTACTGGCCTTAAGGGTGTGTAGTCTACTCAAGAATATAAACACCTTTTGCTATAGGACCAACACTGAAATCGCGGAAAAACAATCTAAGAGCTCTTAATATTTTCAGTGTTGGTCCCATTGCAGAAGTGGCACTTCCTTATAGTATGTCCCTCCCTGTATACTGGTGCCTGGCACCAACCATTTGGAACAATTTGCCATCCAAGTCTAAATCTGGCTTCCTTTGTTTTACCCCATTCTCTTCATCTTGCAGTATTCGTAACCACAAATACCAGGATCTGCTTTTCGTTTCATTTTCACCACTTTATTTATCTCGCTTTCAGTCTGACTTAGTATTTCCCCAGAATGTCGTGCTTATGCGAACGTAGATTCGCCAAGCTCTAGTGCTGCTATGAGATAATTATTTTGATTAAAACGCAACCAGGCAGCCGTTAACACTCGCTACATACTTGTAAAAACGTAATCAGGGTCTGCGAGTGCCATAAATGGTAGAAAACATTCCGTCGAGTTCGCGCCAGTCGGTCGGAGGTCGCCGCCGAGGCGGCCGCCAGCCTGCCTGCCATTAATTGTCACTTGCAACATTATGCATTGTCCACTGCACTTTTATAGCACTTGCAAGTCAGTATCGTCACAGATTAATACTATCATGGCAAGGTCTGGATGAATTATTTATGACAATAGAGGTGTTATTTTTAGGTTTGCCTTTTTGAGATCTATCTGGAACGTGTTGATTTAATGATAGGTCTATTCAATCGTCAGATTGGTAGGCATACCTATCTCAAGCTACGTTGAATTTGCATGCTATTGCTAGAAAAGGAATCCTAATAATCATGCGGACATGCGGTAGTTGTCATGTACGTTTATAATGTCCCTAGTTGTTTACATTTTGGGATTCAACATTTTGCGAATTCAACATTTTGCAAATTCAACATTGTAGTCCAGAAGGGTTTGTTCGTGCCCGGTCGCCCGGGTGAATTTCATGTCTCTATCTCCAGCAGTTTAGGCTGTGTGTTGTCTATTTTCATACAAAAATACCATCCAAATTACCGGATTTTCCGGTGGATTTTACAAAAAAAAGCTGTTATGCAAACCTTGTCCTGACAATTACAAACACAACAAAAAATAATTAGCCAAGTAAGTGCAATTTATTTTTATTTATATAAATAAGTAGATAGATTATCACAGCTATTGGTAGGTACAGCCAATGAATTTCCAGATAGTAGGTGGACATTTATAAGCTCATCTCGCGTCTGTAACCGGATAACGCACGACTACGACTACACGAGACCATAGGTGTGGATGTATTAATGTACTAAAAGCATCACATTGTGAAAGGAAGAAAAATTCCCACTGAATTTATTCTTTTTCCGGAGCCTATTACAACTATTACAAGCATCTAGTTACTGTATAGGTACCCAAAAAGTTGTGCTGTCCAAGTAATTGAAAGAATTGAGTCCATACGATTCACCAACCAAAATCTTCTCTAGAATCGATTAGCTATTAAGAAGAACCAAACTGCGTTTTGTTGTCAAGATCTAAAGTTCTTTTCCTCCTTTTAAAGTTTTGTTAGTGTTGAACCTTAAATAACTTTTGCTCCATCAGCAAAAATCTCTCACGTCTCAAGCCCATAGGTACTACAATTCTTCATTCAACAAACTGCTGAACGTTACCCGTTACCCTGCTCGTTTTTTAAACCGACTCACGAACAGATGAACGTGTAGTATGAAAATAAAAAGCTGTAGGCAAGTCGATTGTGTGTTATGATGAAACCGAGTTATTTCAGGCATGCGCCAGAGCACGCCCGCGGACAGAAATAGTCGTATGTTACATGTGCTGCATTGCTTTCTCTATCGAGCTGCGATTTGAAAACCAATGATTTTTTAAATATGTTTTAAAAGAGGGTATAAAGATATCGTTAAGGTTAATTCTCCTGGAATATGGTGTATTACGATTTAGATTTCCGTTGATCCATTTAGGTAGTACCTACAATTTTCTTTATTTTGATTGCGATAGCAAAAGATCTTCAGCTTGAAACTTTTTTAAATAAAATATATAACCAAGATATTTTGACTGATAGCTATTATTCTGAGGAAGTAGCATTTCCTGTAAAGCAATGCCAATATGTTTTATGTTCGGTGCTCGTACTGGCTCGTACACATGTCCGTCTGAAAGACGTCAATGTTCTGCTATTATACATATACATTACTATCCCGTTTTGAACAGTAACAAAGTGAAGATTTATGAATGTATTCCGGTCGACGGTTTCTTGTTTTTCGTGATGCTTCTAACAACGTACTAAATATAATGTAGTTTTTATCCTAGAATGCTATTTTATGTTAGTTACGGTGTGGTTACGGCTATTACCTTCCCACGCTTAGGTTGCATATTATGGTATTCAATGGTTGTATTTATGGTATACACAATATCCTCGTCCTTTTATAAACTAGGCGGTCTCTTGAATGAATGAATGAAATACACGAGCGCGGTTTGACCAGACTCGATTACTCTAACGAACCCAAAGATTCGCACTAGACCCTGTAGCCTCATGCTTCATGGTGCAACAGAGACCATTGCATATCAAGGAGTAGACCGGGGGCGCGACAGTGGTAGAAAAGACGTGTCCATAGGATAGGGAAGGATTATTAGAGCCGCATCGGATATGCATCCTACAGTAGTCAATGGAGTTGTGGAGAGACGGGTGGCATTTATCTATGGATGGGCATCTTTTGCCGACGTCGCCGTTAAGGGTAATATTTAACGTCGGCGTAGCATTCCTCTTTCCATACCTACCTACATCTCTAGTAGCCGTCATCTCGAGAGTTCCCTTCTTTCCTAGCCATATCATCTTTCACACAATCAATCTGTCTTTTCTTTGGTCTGCCTCTTCTTCTATGGCCATGCACATTCATACACTCTCATGTTGCCTCTGCCTTGAGCATTAATTACCTTACATATTGCTATGCCTATTTTTAAACAGCACTGATATAGATAGTGCAATCCATGAAGACGCGCCCCACTACTCCTCCTAACCGTTGCACACATGTACTTTATACGGTTAGGAGGAGTGGTGGGGCGCGTCTTTGTGGATTGCACTATCTATATGACCGGAAGAAGAGTTGATTGCGTTCAAATATTTTTGTAGGAAGGTACTGGTAGATATTCATATAAGTAGGTACTTATATAAGGTGTATCTATTCATACACGAAGTCTCTTAAGGGGTCATCATTATGAACAAATTTTACTATGAGACCAAACCTGAAATCGCGAAAAAATATCAACTGCACATCATCATCATCATCTGCTGCATCTGCTGCATCATCTGCTGCTGTTCTGCTGCATTTTGACGAGTTTGATAAAGATAAATTTTATCTTTATCAAACTCGTCAAAATGTACGGAGCAGTTGATTTTTTGTTCAGTAGGTATACATTAAAGGTATATTTTTTCGCAATTTCAGGTTTGGTCCCATAGTATTAGTTGTTAATAATGGTGAGTACAATGACCCCTTAAGAGATTTCGTGTATGAATAGATTCACCTTATACTTATTGTGCGAGTGAAATGCGATGTTTGTGGAACTGAAATCAATGCCTGGTGAAGAAGTCGTTGATTTTTAATTCGAATCCTATATCTACCTATTTTAGTTTATGGTTTAATAGGTCAGCGGTATGGTCGGATAGAAGCGTGAAAATGTCAAAATAAAGGTAGGAGGGAGCCTACATTAAAATTAAAAGTATCAGACTGCATTAAAATTTCAAATTCTCCGTGTCGTAAACTTCGAAATACCAACTCGATGCGTCTGCGTCTCTGCGACGAGTTGAGTAACTTCTTTCCGAACTTACTTCCTATTGTGAGTCAAAATGTTCTTCATTAGACACCATGAATCACCGTCTTTTGGTAATGTGCTGAGGTACAAGATGCCATATGTCTGTTACATATGGCTGGTCGGTCATGAAAATATTGCGTAAATACATACAGTACGAAACAATTTAGATGTAGCATCGGCAAAATTCGTAAAACCGATCACGATCCGAACTGAGTGCGCCTTCAAAATCACCAATCTTTATTACTGCTTTAGGCGAAAATGATCTTTACATAAACGCAATAACTTGTAAAGTCATATAACCAAATACATTCGTAAAATTGAAATTAATTAATGCAAATTTTCAAATCTATGCTACCTACATCTAAGTTGTGTCGCACTGTAGAAGGAGGTATGTTTAACCGTTTTGAGAAGCTATACCAGCTATACCTACCTAGTTAAACCACCTGTTCAACAAAACGATTGTTATTTGAGGTAATTTATTTATTGAATGTTATATGTTTAGTACCTATAACAGCAAATTAGCTATGGTTTGTTTACTTTGGATGTGGTGGTTAATTACGCAGTGTAGATTGCCTCATAGTATGTCGTTTACAAGTGTAACTTAAATAACGCACACTCTTAAGGGGTCATTGTACTCATCATTATGTACAACTTTTAATATGGGACGAAAAATGAAATCGCGGAAAAAAAATCAGCTGTTCCCTATGTTCGCATAAATAACTCATCAAAATGCAGTAGCTGATTTTTTTTCGAAATTTCTTGTTTGGTCCCAATGTCCCATAGTAAAACTTGTTCATAATGATGAGTACAATGACCCCTTAAGAGGTTGTACGTTATTTAAGTTACACCTTGTATATGGTACACACGGCTACAGATCAAGCTATACATTTCCAGTTTACACTGATCTCTCATTTTAAGGAAATCCTATACAATGCGAGATCAGCTTATACTGGAAATGTATAGCTTGATCTGTAGCCGTGCGTACCTAATAGGCATCTGTTAGCTATGCAGTGACCGATTAAAATATCTGGGCTTCCAGGGCTACGCCTTGTTCTGCTCGGGTTCCGGGCACAAATTAAGAACAAGTGTTATACTGTTGTAAACACTCTTATTTTATTTTATTTTTTACCAGAAAGTAAACCCATACTTAGGCCAATTTCCTGTGGGTTTCTAAAAGTCAGCATAGTTATACGGTCTCCGCCATAGCACAGCATTATGCTGAGTTGTAAACCTTCTTGTCACACCCACAAACGTGCTATCTATCTATCTATATAAATAAAAAGAGAAGTCCTGACTGACTGACTGACTGACTGATTGACTGACTCATCAACGCCCAGCCCGAACCCTTGGACCTAGAAAGCTGAAATTTTACACAGAGGTTCCCTTTATAATGTAGACAAGAAATAAGGAAGGAATTCCCGGTAGCAGGTTCCACTGGGATATTTTTTGACATCCACGGGCAAAAGCTAGTCATAAATAAACGTGCTGCCTATGTAAGTATAGATAATTCGATGTCTTTGTTCCACTTTCTTTTCTTTTATTTTTCTATAGCATCTCGTAGTTTGACCTTGAGAGGTCTTGACTAATGAATCGGACAAAGTGTCCAGCCAGGGCATAAAACTAATTATAAGCTAAGCGACTGCGTGCTAAGGGCGCCCCCTGTGCGGTTCGAACCTCGGCTTAGAGCGTCGCTTGTTTCTCTTTTTCTATTTAATCAGCAGTGGAATTTTATTGACTGCATCTTTAGTCGAGATGAGCTCACTATATGCAAAATGCATATTTCGTATACACACAAAATGTCAGATGCAAGCCGTTAATTTATTTCTGCATTGCATAATTCACCTCAAAAGAAAATTAATATTGATGTAATGGAATATTTCACATAGTTATACAGATGTTGCATGTCGCTTTAGGTCTTAATGTGGTAGTAGGTCACAAGCTCATACGATTAAATACGTTCTCATCTTACAGATTATTATCTCTACATAGAATATGATGTAAACATCTATGCACTTTTTTAATCTCCTTTTCATCCTGCAAGCTGTCTTGTCGACATTAAACAAGATTTAGTATATTTAGAAAATACTAGTGGACCCCACAGACGTTGTCCTGTCTGAACGATCCTTGAACCCGACTGCAGCGCCACCTACTGGGTCCAATTGTGTTTTCAAACCAGCCAGGAACCCTTTGAAATATACACCAAAATTTCATCGAAATCTAGGTACTTTCTTGGTAAAAGGGATCTCCTGTCTAATCAACGCCTTAACTGCCAGAAGGTACCATCTGCTGCTATAGCAGCGGCTAAAGCATTGCTCTACTAACCTCTCTTCATTTTTATGTGACCTTTGGTCTAGAGTTCTAGACACCATTTGTGACTATTGACATTTTTACATCTGTGTTTAGAAGTTTACCTAAGACGTTTAATTTAAAGGGCCCTGAATATAAATAGGATGTCTACAGCAAGCTGATTACTCCAACCTTGTAGAATCGATAGAAAAAGCGGTAGCTGAATCCATAACAGAGGTTCTCAACTAGCGGGCAGCTTGAATTTTTTGTAAAGAGGTTTGGAGTTCACAGATTCAACTCGCTCGTATTGACGAGGCAACGTCGGTCGTGTTCAAAAATAGAATTGTTGATTCTAACCAGGACACTAGATTTCAGTTAGGTTTCAGACAGCATGAGGCAGCTTCTATTCTGTATGTTGTGTTGACTGAATCTTTGAAGAGCTAAATCAAAATCAAATTAAAAAAAAATATTCGGACAACAAAGATCGTACCTATAGCTAGTTTTAGTAAGTAGATAATTATACAGGGTGTATAAAAACACATCACAAAGCCGTCAACTATGCGTACTGTAGTACATCTAAATAAGTAGCTTTGCGCAAAAATTATTGCTGGGAAACGACTTTTATTTTTAAGTAAGTATAAAAATGGCAATTTTTTATTACGCGCCATGTAACGCGAACTCAGGCAAACGGAGTTAGGCTGCCTGTCCACCGGAGCGGAGTGAGGCTGCGGAGCGGAGAAACGGAGAAATATTAACCAATAGAATCTTAAGTCCGCTCCACTCCGCCGTCCGCTCGCGCTCCTATTGGTTAATATTTCTCCGTTTGTCCGCTCCGCAGCCTCGCTCCGCTCCGGTGGACAGGCAGCCTTAAGCCCCGCCCCTTCGCTCTACGGTACGCGTAGGACTTGTCGGAAAAAGTTTAGTAATACCTACTAATAACACGTATGGAATACGTTTTAGTAAAAAAAAAATGCGACTGATGGCCTTCAATATCTCCGGAAGCAGTGGTTTCCCAGGTATGGTCTAGTGGGAAAAAACGATCCAAATAATGGGTAGAATATGTGGCTTTTGGCTTCGGCAAGTGTCTTTTTACACCCGGTATTATTAGAGTTTGAAGCATTTTGCACAGAAGATGACTAAGTAAGATAAGTACAAGGTTCTCACTTTACCATCCTCTCTACAAGATGCCTCAAAAAAGCTAAGCTGTAAGATTTTAAATTGACTTCCACTTTTTCTCGTGTGTCTAGTAGCAATTATCCTCTCCTACCTATGCGGCCCATGAAAGAAACAAGTTGACTATCGCTAATCAGCAACCTAGACACAGTAACAGTGTAGCCGGCGTCAGGTCGCGTTGGCGAACATGTGCTCTTGTCGAGCCAACTGCTAACTCCTCAGCGCCTGATAGATAGCCTACTTACTAACTGGTTCTCGGTTTAATGGAGCGGTTATATGTAGAGTTGTTGATAATGGAAATTGAAGAAATATCTACATAACGCTTTGAAAGACACTATACGGCCTTAGTTAGCAGTAATAATAATAAAACTTCTATTGTTTCTTCTTATTGTTTATTTGTTTAGTCTTCTTCTATGATTTCTTCTAAACTTCTATCTTCTTCTTCTTCTATCCTCTATTCTATTCTCCTCGTCTCGTGTCGTTAGGAGCTCCTGGCTTAGTAATAACAGCCGCACGGGTCGATACATCAGGTTAAGCTACGCTTGCCGGGGTTGGTCCGTGGATGGGTGACCGTCTTTATATACCGAGACTCTTCCGTGCCTCGGAAAGCACGTTAAGCCGTTGGTCTCGGCTGTCATTCGTCGATCTTTGACAGTCGTTACGGGTCGTCAGAAGCCCGACAGTCTGACAACCAGTCTTACCAAGGAGTATCGTATTACCCAGTTACTTGGTTGTGGAGGTCAGACAGGCAGTCGTTCCATGTAAAATACTGGTATTCAGCAGCATCCGGTTAGACTGGAAGCCGACCCCAGCATAGTTGGGAAAAGGCTAGGCAGATTGATTGTGTCTCGTCTCGTGTGTTCTTCAAAGCGTTAAACGTTTTAAAAAAAAACACTTACACACTACACCTCGTCTAGATTCTGACTTTAATTTATTGAACAGATAGCTGAAAATTAAATATCAACTATGGTGCCCTAAGAATTCCATCAGGTTCTTCACTATATATACAGGTCTTATGCATATCTGTCAATCCATTGAAGACTAATCCTCTCTGTAGCTGTAACTAATGATTGAATAAAGTTTCAGTTAAAACAATAAAAATGCTAAATAGAAAAAATAATGATGCCACGTTAGATAATTTTTGTTGATCTGAGGATGCCCCAAAGCTAGAAATAACTTGTTAGTTAAGTACGTATTCTATAGGTATTAAACTCGTCTTGAACTGACGTTCGTATGTTTAGACATACTTTTTTGCTGTGATCACCCACATAATAGTAATTCGTCATATCATTGGGTGCCAAAGGAATCCTGTTTATTCACGCTTGTATTTATTTAAGTTAAGTAGGAATTCCAAAAAATCTGACGTTGAGTTAACCATTCTTGAAGCTCTCCTACTCCTCCTCTTCTCCTTGTTCTTCTATATCGTAACATAAAACAACATTAAAAAAAAACCGGTCAAGAGCGAGTCGGACTCGCGCACCGAGGTTCCGTTCCGATTTCTGAAAAAGTATGCTATTTAGAGACATTGTTTTATTTTTCCTGTGATCTTTACATAAACTTCTATCACATACAAAAAATTCAGATTCTTCTCTTTGCAAACTTCGGAGATAAGGGGGAGGAACGGTATTTTTTTTTACATTTTTCATCAAAAGAAAACTATTCGGCCAAAAAAATAAAAAAAATGTTTGAGAATGTGCAAACAGCGCTCTTTCATATGATACCCCACATGCAATACCCCACTTTGAATTTTTAAGACCGCCTTTCAGTCCCAGTTGCAAAAAAAATATAAATATTTTTATTTCTTTCTTATTTGAAAAATAGTTGGGTAAACGTCATCTAAAACTGTTCCAAATTTCAAGTCGATAGCATTAGTAGTTCTTGAGATGTCTGACTGAGTCACACCGTAAGGGTTCTTTTTTTACCATTTTTGTACGGCACCCTAAAAATCATGGTTAGGTGAATTCGGGTGTTCATCTAACCATGAATGTTTCGATGATGCAAGTTCATTTAGGTCCATGGAATTACAACGATAAGGTAACGAACTGCTAAGTATTTCAAGACCTCCAAAAAATAACCTTACTAAAAAACAAACAAAACAAACAAGACAGTAATGGTCTCCGATGTGTAGATAAGCCAGTTACAGCCTATGACCATAGCGAAGGTCAGTTAATGATGGTAGGTACTGTGATCTATGGTGAGCTATGTAACACTCTTTCGAGCCATCTGGGTCAACAGTTTACATAAAATGGCACGCACAGGTTGACTCATCGACATACGGTGAATTATTTCGAAATTAATTATTATCGACGTGGTTTCTTCATAATTTAGGTGTACGTCATTAAATTACTTGGATTTATTTTTTGATTGGGTTTGGTTTCAGTAGGTTTATTTGTTGTGAAACCTGAAATACTTACCTATGTTCTATTTCATGCAAAGACTAGCTTTGCAGTTAGCACTCTATATTGAAAAGAAAAACTAAATATAAATAAGTAGGTGCTTCAAATTCAACAATTAAAATTAGGTATCCTTAAAAGTCAAAGTCATAGAATTAATTAAGTTTTTATTACAAATAATCAACTTTGTGCTAAAGAGTCGTACAACACTGATTTTTAGGGTTCCGTAAGTACCTCAAAAAAAAAACGGAACCCGTAGAGGATCACTTTCGTTGTCCGTCTATCTGTCAGTCTGTCAAGACCCTTTTACTCAGGAACACATGGAGATATCAATTTGAAATTAATCAAATACGTAGGTCTAGTCCCTTGGAGTTCCAAAAAATCAAGCTTCTAAGCCAACGCAATAAAAAAAAAAACGGCTATTTATGCGACATATTTTGATACTCGCAAGTTTAATCAAAACGTATAGGGTACCTAACCTACTTTCCGTTGTCCTAGAATCATGGCAAGGAGCAAGGTCTCACCGCACGAGTAAAGGAAAGAGTCCGAAAATTGTTAATTTGTAATTAAATCATATAAAAAATATTCTTTTGGGATTACAATGTAATTAATTTTGTGATTAAGTTTGTTTTTGGGATACATTTTTTTCAACTACGGAACCCTTTATTGTGCGTGGTCCGACACGCACTTGGCCGGTTTTTCTTTGCATTTTCTCTCGCTCTCTCTCTGGTCTTTAGTTTACAGAAAATCTTTTATCAAAGTAATAAGTACTACTGAAAAAGTTATAAAAGAGGAGCTATGAATTTATTTATTCTAATAAAATACGTATTCAAAGAATTCGCGTTATTATTATGATGTTATCAGTCTATGAGTTCACGGTATGACGAATTTGGACCAAGGCATTGTGGTTACAATACTACGTAGGAACCACTACCAGGGACTGCACATAATTACTAAGTATGTAGGTACTGTAGAGGTTTTACCTTATACAAGCCCAAGTATGTAACTGGCTGACATTCGATTATTCAAACATCGAATATTCTTATAAAAAGTGATGGTCGCTTTTTATAAGATTGACAGATAGCTGATAGCTAGGGCTCCGCGTAGGACCTAGGGAGTGAATTATAAATTTATTTCTATTTTAATATAGCGGGCTTCAGCCCCATTTCTTCAGTACACTACTGTCTTTTATTTTAAAGTAGTTAGCCTCCCGCTGTGAGGTTCGAGCCCTCACATTTGGTGGAGGCGCCGCCGCCGCCGCCGCCGTAGTAGAAGTCTTACATTGACCGCGCGTAGGCCCGCGGTATCCTCTCGAAGGTTTTTTGGAGTGCCCCGATACGGCCGAGCTTTGCTGAGCGAAATAGTTGAGCTATATGTGTTTGGCGTAGAGGATATTCCGCCGGACGCATCACTATCGCACGCCTAGCGATATGAGGAGCAGTGGATCCCCTTAAACAGACTAAGTGGTTTTAAATATTATTATTATTAGAGAGTGTTCGACATGGTGCTGATGTTAGATTATTATTTCACGGGCATCGACGCCCGATGTCTTGAAAAGTTTATTGCCGATTTTTTGCGAATAGCTAACATCAATGGATGGCGAGAAAGCGATTGGTCGCTAATTTTGGGTGCGTTTCTTGCAAGTGCTGCAAGATCTTTTTACAATTATACATGGTCGGACGGTATGTCCTTTGAGGCACTGTGTGACGCATTATGGGCAGAATTCCCATGTAGATGCCATAAGGGAAAGATTAATGGTGCGCCACAAGAGGCGGATGCACAAGAAAGGTCTGTTGAAGACAGACAGGAAAATGTTTTATGTGTAGATGATAATATGCAATTAATTTCTAGTGAAAGAGAGCAGGAAGTTGATGTGCTAGAAAAATGCGATGCAAGCAGTATTGACGATGAAGTTGAGGTCATTGCTGAGCTCAGCTGCGCAGAGAGCAGCCCTGTGGTGACCGAAAACGATGTGCAGACAGACGAGGTGCTTATGAAGGAAGACCAAGAAGCACTGGAATACTCGGGTCTGTCCAATCCTGTTATTATTATATCTAATTTGTCTGTGTGTCAACACGATCATGTTCACGATGTGAAGAATAATATAAATAACATCGCTTGTGAACAATTTGATCAAGACGATCAAGATAATTTTAATTTAAAATCTTCGATTTCAAAGGAGAATGCCCATTCCGATCTGTCGTCGGAGACAAAGGAGATTGGTGATTTTTGTCTTTTGGAAGTCGATTTAAAGTTAGGTGAACAGAATGTGGAGTCATGCGCAGTCGAGACAACGGTTGATATCGCGCAAGTAGAAAATAAATATATTGAAAAAAGTTGTGATAGGTTCCCTAATATCCCTTCACGACACCGAAGTGTCATGTATAATACAAAACGTGTTGTATCGAAGAAGAAAAAGTGTTTATCTGTAAAGAAGATTAAATTTAAAAAATTGGTTCCTAAAATAAATAATTTAAAAAAGGATTTGAAAACCAATGATCATTTTATAAAGAAGTTTTCTATTTTGAATTTTAGGTTTTTTAAAGTTAATAAAAGGAGGTTATGTGATATTTTTGTAAACAATATTATTAGATGTAAACTTTTTAAACCTCCTAGTTGTTTTATTAGATGGAAACTTTTTCTTTTAAGGATTATTTAATTGTCATTGTCTTTATTTACAGTTTATCATGTCACTGCATCAGATTTATGACATCAGCAGGGCATGAAATATTAATGTGTATATTTTCAAATGTTCTAATATTGTTTTTTTTTGTGTAATATTTCATATGCTGAGAACTACATCGGACGCAACCAACAGCGTGTGAGGTTACGCTACCCCACAACGCTGACCAAAACAATGAAGAGCATGAGGGAGTGAAACCTACGACAACGTCGGTTCGTTACGGGTCGATAGGGCAGATTAGCATGAACATCCTCCAGTATTTTAGTAAGACGTATTAGGAGTAGTGGATGTTTTGAGAAACTGTGTATACCTTCTAGAGGGGGGGTGACTTTGGTATGAGTTGTAACCAACTTTGCTGACGGGACATAGTCCTTGCAAAGAGTGTTGAGTTGACACAATTGGTGCAGTTTATATCAGAGTATCCACAGTTTGGTCAATATGGACCAGTAGTAATACGTAAGGGTTCAGTGTTGACATTACGCGATATATTTCTTTGAATTTGCTGGAGATTGAACATGAGTTAGGTTCTACGGTAGAATTTTGACTTCCTGGCGCATTCCTCCCTCTGGCTCGATACTGTCCGATGGATTAATGAATCACGATGTTGAGTTCTTTAGATTTTCAACCCCTTCTGGGCTGATGTGAATTGACACATCATTTTGTTATCGAAAGAGGCACGTCATTCTTTTCCCTCCGGGTTTTGTCTGACGGGGCTCAGACTGGATAAATGCGATATTTTTGGGTGCACAATGGCACACTTTAATATTACTTTGACTGACACTTAGCATAGTGTTAGTTTTTCGCGTTTCGTTTGTCCAGAGCTGAGCCTGTACCTAGAAGTACAATCCCTCATATTGTCGCCATTTTCCCGGAGTTAGGTAGGGTGTCTATTTTTAGGTTTAGGTAGGTTTTGTCTGTATGATCGAATGTCTTGGTCTGAATAAAAGTTTTATTTGGAAGTTGACTACGTTAATCCTTTTATTCAAGGGTGGGCGTAGCTCATGTAGAGGTTTTACCTTATACAAGCCCAAGTATGTAACTGGCTGACATTCGATTATTCAAACATCGAATATTCTTATAAAAAGTGATGGTCGCTTTTTATAAGATTGACAGATAGCTGATAGCTAGGGCTCCGCGTAGGACCTAGGGAGTGAATTATAAATTTATTTCTATTTTAATATAGCGGGCTTCAGCCCCATTTCTTCAGTACACTACTGTCTTTTATTTTAAAGTAGTTAGCCTCCCGCTGTGAGGTTCGAGCCCTCACAGTACCTACTGTACCTATAAGGGCACCGTCTATCAATGGCACATAAGGTAGGAATTCGTTTATGGTGTTCACAACATCTTATTGTTTATGTCATTATGAATTCAATTTTGAAATGGCTCAAGGCCTTATAACCGCAAACAAATATCAATCGTCCTAATAAATTGAATAATAATTACGTGCCTAGCATAAACATATTACACATATCCCAGGATACTATGCTGGATGATTTTCTCCAGGTCTCCAGTCTTTTTCTTCAGTAATCTATATCTAGGCTATAGGGCTTATAAAATCGGGTAAAATCAGGTCCACTGTTGCTGACACCTAGGTTGATGGGCTTCTTATATTGCTAAAGACTGATCTTACTGTTTTTGCACCTTCAAAACAACGATTTCTAACTGAAACCCTTGATATTCTTTGCGATCCCAGTATCTACCTAACGTGCTTGCACTAAATCTCAAGAACATAGAACACTTCAAAGTTTATTTCAACTTTCCACAATTATTCTTTGCTTGAAAGTCCCTCCCAGAAGTTAGTAAACTTCTTCAAACTTCAGACGTTTTTTAAAGCCTTAATAAGTAGGTATTATATGCCAACCATGATGGTAGATATCCGACGTTTCAGTATAGCGACATGTTTATTAGAATCTGAGGACGACAATGATTCCTCGGCCACAAACTCGTGGAACTGAAGAATAATAAGTAATGTTTAGCTATACCACAAAGCTTCTCACCAAATGACACCTTATTTATCAACAGCGGTTTAGGATTTAATGAGAAAATGCACGTTACTATATCACAAGTTATGGATATGTCAATATTTGCCTTCTTCCTTGTGTTGATTTGGCTTTCCAACTGCAGAAAGTGAGAGGAATTGTAAACAAAAGTTCTGAACTAACTAGATAAATGTTTATTGTAATGAAAATCAGGTTTCAAGATCTAATAGCTCGAGTTCTGGAAAACAATCGGCACCTCTAGAACCAACTGCTCAAGATTCGTAATGCATCTTCTTAACAGGTCAATTAATTCGTATATGCATATCGCATGACCCCGTTACCTGAAATCGGGCACGGCCTTGGAAGCATCCTTTAAACATGTTCGAAAATTAAAGTTTTCGAAGGCTTTTCCCCAAGAGCTGTATTCTCGGAGCGGGGTGAGACGGCTGCGCCTCATCTCCTTTCGCGGCGGTAAGGCGACACCGCGAGAACTCCCGCGACTCTCGCCAGTCGCACCACAGCACGCGTCGACTCGACATGTAAGTACGACTACGCTCTGTCAGTGCCCCATAGTGTACCAAGTGAAAAAATAAAGTGTTTTTTTTTTATAAAGCCAAGGTGCATTGATCTTGCCTCGTCCTTTAATCGATTGTCCGTCCTGGTAAGTAGGGTGGCAGTGCAGTGCTTATCGATGTTATGGTGCATTTATCGGTAATTTACAATTATGTGCTCGTAATTCTTCAAAGTTAATTCTGTTGAACTCGTTTTACGATGGGATTAATCGTTGAGATAGAATATTTTTTAAAATAATTATTGATGCGTAGCTTTTGATGAAAGCCTAGCGATTATTTTCCAGCATTTTTATTAAAAATTATGGTGTATAAATACTTTTTACTTCGACCTACGATACGTGTCCTAACATGCCAGCAGTTTTGTAATCATGTTCCATTTCTATTTTTGAATATCGCGGTGCTCGGTTTCATTTTCGGTTGGCCAATAGGAGCGGATTACGCTGAAGTTTTCCCGCGCTTTTGGCAGGTTGCCCGTTAGTCGACCAATAGCGTGGAAGCGCGGGATGTGTAGGCGGCTGACGAGCATGCGCGGTTGCGCGCGCGCTGTCAAACTTCTAGCTCGCCTATTTTTTCTATTTTATATTTAGACAAGATATAAATTTCTAGCCAGCTGGTGTTCTATATACTTTTTTGAAAAGAGAGCGCATACCGGAGCTTCCTCATAAATCAATGTATGTATCTACTTTGAATTATGAAATGTCGTAGACTACCTTTCGGCTACCTATAACTTCTATCTAGATTCTTGTTCTTTTAAATCCATACTCAAATGATTCTCTTGATACTGCCACCTTCCAATTTTTTTATTGATGGATTTCAATACACAACATTTATTTAAACAAGGCGTCCTACAGTACAATAAAGACAACAATTTTACAATAAACATTGAGACACTTGAAATACCGGAAAATTGATGGCCGCCTTGAGACCGAATCGATTATAAAGAAAGCCAAGGTTATGACGAATTGGAATTATTGTCACCATAAGTTGGGGACTGTGTATCATATTATTACCTCTTAATCACTTAATTTAGTTTACAATATTAGATGACGAAAAGGACTGATGCTGACCAAATTCCTACCTCAGCGGCTTCGCCCGCGTGAATGTCAGAAATTATCCCAAGGGAACGTACAACCGGGAAATCCTTCCTTAATCCTTGTCTACATTAGAAAGGGAACCTCTCTGCAAAATTTCAGCTTTCTAGGTTCAAGCGTTTGGGCTGGGCGTTGATGAGCCAGTCAGTCAGTCAGGACTTCTCTTTTTAACCGACTTTTCAAAAACAAAAAGGAGGAGGTTATCAATTCGTCGCGTATATACATATATTTTTTTATTTATACAGATAGATAGGCACATAAAAGGCACTTAGGAACGTCAAAATTTACAAAAAAAAAAAAAAATAGAATTGGTTGTAGTCGCCCCATCCAAAAGGTAGTTTCGTATGGAGAAGATTGGGCAAGAAACTCCACCTTAACTCTTTTAACCACCTCCACCTCTTTCTACATCTAAGGGCGAGAACATACATGCTTTTATCTTGCACAAAAGTATGCAAGTAACTTGAATGCAGTGTGCCATAAAAACTTTTGATTGGTAAATGTCACAATGGCATGTCATCTACTGGTATAGTTTTGTACAAGCCACAGGGATGTGTATTCCCGCCCTTACGGTTGTGAGCTATTGTAGTCCAATCCAATATGACATTTGGATCCAAAACTTGGACCATTTGGGTCATAAAACCCCAAACAATTTTCAGATAGATGTTCCTCAAGAATGGATTGCCATTGCCACTAGAGCGTACCTAAACATCGTTTGCCAATAGGTATTTTATTTTCTGCCTTCTTCTATTTAGTCTACATCTAAAAATTTGGCATCAGGCACGGAATTTGACTCCTGAATAATCGAATAACAGCTTCGGAAGCTTCAGAAAGAGTTTATTTTTACTTTTGCTTCTCCAAATCTTTTCACGATTGTATTAAATGAGGCAGAAGCCTGCCGCTAATCAATCCAGACCTCTTATATTGACTTGAAATGTGTATTATTCAACTTAAATTCAAAATAGTTCATCCCTTCTGATATTGTGCTCACTCTGCGAGAAAAACGTGACATTTCGGAAAATGTGTTTTTTTTGTTATTATTCGATTCTTGAATATTCAGTTGTAGAAACTTTTTGTGTATTTTTTAAAAGTTTATTAGATAACTCATTTAACGTAAAAACACATGTCATAATTTTTTTAAAGTTTACAAATCGCTTCCTGTAAAATATTTTTTTTCGAACTCCTAGCACGAAAGAAGCGACATGATGATGGTGACTTGCGGGTCAAGTCGGCATACTTTATTACAATAGGTATCTAATGTTTTTGGACCGGCGCCAAAAACTGTTGTCTGACGTCATCCGGTCTTCTAAACAATAGCACACATAACCTTAATATTCCAATTAAATTGTATACAATGAGCTATATATTATATTCGCTCAATGCTACCAAAGACATGCTTCAATATATCCTTAATCTTTTTCATTTCCTATTGTGTTTTACAAGCTTTTGTGAGGAACTACTTACATTAAAAAGTCCAATTGTCTGAAAGTTTCCTTGCAAGACCAATCACAATTTATTCTTTCCCTTTAAAATTACGCAGACCAAATAATGTAACCATTTTGCATTATCTCCGATCAAGAACTAGCTTACAAGGAATGTGAATACAAACATAAACATTATCTTACGACGAGTATAATAATGTAGGAAACAAAATAAATGTCTGCATTATCTGGAGAATGCAAATATGGCGACAATGCGTTTATTTGTTCGGCGCGTGCGCTGTATCGTGACAACTTGTTCGATGAAATGCATTATGAAATAATTTTTATTGTATTTTGAAACATCATGTGTATTCTCGAATGTTATTATGTCGGACTAAATAGTTATGTGTTTTCTGGGAATCAAGTCACGAAAATCCTATGATCTTTAAAGCAACCAAGAGCTGATTTACTTTGTCGAAATTCATCAATCTTGCTAAGACAACTTTAATTTGTGATCTTACTAATGAACAAATTATAATACTGGCGCTGCATAATCTCGTCGTGACAATAGAGCCTTAGTATAAGGACAAAAGCGGCATTTGCCGTGAAATAAAACCAGATTAATTCTTGATTGTCCAAATTCATTCAAAAGATCTAGATCGTATTGATTACAGATGTTGCCAAACAATATGTATTGCGCACTTTTATTATCTATTACAATATCTTAGCAAATACCGGTTTGAAAGAATAAGGTCCATCATTCTACAAGATTATAGTGGCTTGTGGCCTAAAGAATTTCATTAATGTCGCTGGTCCATTGACCGCTGACTGGACCCTTTGAAATTTATCGCGAAATGTGACTCACGCGCAAATGCTTTTCTTTTGAATCACACACGGCGCAGGATTTCCGAGATGATGTTGATTTAGGTGTGTGAATGAGTAAAACAAAGGATGTTGTTAGAGTAACGTTTATTGTCGTTATGAATTATGTTTTAAATGGAATTTTGAATGTAATCGAACCAGTTCATACTTTGGAGACGTTTTCGCGTTTGCTCGTCCAATTTTACGGTTCTATCCTACTTCTAAGAGTTTAAGTTATTGAGCCCACTTCTGGGCACAGGCCTACTCTCCTTTCACTCCTCTTTGTCTAGAGCTACTAAGGTCTTTACTAAAGGAGTCCAGTTTCAAGTATTTTAACAATAATTGAGGCACCAAGACACGTATCATAATCGTTAAAATACTGTATGTTAGTAGACCGTCGCGTCGGTGTTACTGAATCCGAATTGTCCCTTATGAAGGAATATTCCATGTAAGGAGAACGATGACCTCGTAATCAAGATTTGGAACACATAGACAATGGGATCTATCGGTACTGTTTTAAATTGCCAGCAGGTGGACATGGGAAATGACATCATGTGCTGTTCGAATTTTAAACAGAGGTATCTCAAAATGTCCCCATCCAAACTGTCCATTCTGATGATTCGACTAAAACTGGTAATAGAAAGAACGTTTTCGAAATTAAATTATGATAGATGACTCATAGATAACACACGTTCTCATGTAGGATGCATTTTTGCATGTACAGCATTTACAAACAATACGTGACGGAATTCATGACCTGCCCAACTATTAATAGTAGGATGTCATCCATATAAAATAATTCGTATAAATGCATCATAACAAGGAAATATTTCGCAGTGATCTAAAACGTCGGTTCTCTCATCGTTTTTTTATTTTTTAATTGGCGTGAAGTATTACCGTTTCATCGGTTGCCAGTAACATAGTGGCAGAACTGGCAGAGGTTCTTAACCTTTGTCTACTGTAATGACTAGAAAAAAGCTATAATGACTTGTTAACTCATTCCGATAATCGGTACACTTATTCCACTTTATCGGAATAACTCTGTGCAGTCGTTAAGGTGAGTATAGCTGCTAACAGCGGCAGCACCACAATTGAGAAAATAAATAATAAGTCAGGAGATATGGAACATTTTGAAATTTCCTTATATGCTCACATTTTTGTCAGATGAGATAAATTTTTTGTATCAAAAAAATCAACACTAAACCTCCTAGGTTCGCAGTTATAGCAGTTAACGCCAAAAACGGTAACTGCTATAACTTCGAACCTAGGAGGTTTAGTGTTGATTTTTTTGATAAATACATAAAAATCTACCTAATCTGACTAAAAATGTGAGCATAAGAAATTTCAAAATGTTCCTTATCTCCAGACTTATTAAATTTTCTAGCGCTGCTGATTAGCAGCTCTATTCGCCTTAAATGGCTGAGTTTTTTCACTTTTTGTGATGGATATAGATTAGTTACTTTGTTGTGTCTATAGGTGCATGGGGTTTTTAATAGTTCAGTTGCTACTGTTGTTTTAGCATTAGTGTCATTAGAACTTTTTTCTAGTCAAAGAAGCGTTTTGTTTCTTATGCACTGAAAAGTAATGATTTTCATAAAATGCAGAACACATATCATGTGATTTTTTCCACGGAATAATTACTGTTCCCGTGTAAAGTATTAAGTACTGGTAACGGATAAACAAAATCTGAAATAATTAATGGAAGATCAAATTGTTTTAATCTTTTTTTGGGAATTACGAGCATCAAAGCAAGAATGAAACGTTAGGTAAATACAACCACAACTAAACCAAAACCCTGCACTCAAGATCAATGCACCCTCGGTTCCATAAATAGCTAGAGCTGTTCCACAAATTTATTGACATAGGCACTTGTGCACGGGACTTATGTTTTTTCTTTTTAATTTCCTCGATGAGGCACACACAAGGCAGGCAGGTCGCAAAACGTAACTCATTTCATGATTTTTACACGTTCCAAATCCAATGAAGGTTGTTTATTTTTGTGGCTGCGCTCGGCGAAACACGCTTGAGGTGTTTTTGCGTTGAATTTTTAAAAAAGAATCGTGGTTAAGTTTGCAAATGCCAATATAAATCAGAAATGTTATGCTCAGTCAGGGCAGCAACTATTCCCTTTTTTTCCAATAGTTGGGCGTTCAAATATATAATATAAATACATACATTATATTATGTTGAAGCTAAAGTCGTCAAATGATCAAAGTTATGGCCCCGAATTTGTGGGTTATTATAGTACCTAGTTATGGGGAAGCCATAGATACTGTCTGCCAAAACCCCTACAGCCACAGACCGGATGAACGGACAGTAGAGAGTACCTAGGTAAATGTTTCTTGTGATACTGTCAAACAAATTTTCACTATCATCTTTTGTTACAGCTTTTGCATCTAGAGGAGTAAACAAACACAAACCGCCAAAATGGACGCGATCAAAAAGAAGATGCAGGCGATGAAGCTGGAGAAGGATAACGCGCTTGACCGCGCCGTCATGTGCGAGCAGCAGGCCAAGGACGCCAACCTCCGTGCCGAGAAGGTACGCGACACACTTGACCGTTTATGGTTAAAGGGCACCATGTGCACATTGCTTTATCGTTTAATAGTCGATTATTGGCAACCCAGCTAAATCACCACTAGCATGAGAAATATTTAAAAAATAAAACCGATCCGCAGTGGTAGCCCGCGAAATTAAAATTTTATTGCGTTTTTTGCAATTTGCAGGTCAGTGCCAGGTTGAATGTTGACCAAAATAAGATTCGCGACTGTAAAAAAAATGTATTTACATAAAATATAACTTTAAGAATCATCAATACATCTCTCTAAGTTAGATTTGCTGTATTTTGATGTGATTTCCGAAAAGAAAGTTGCAAATTACGCAAAAACCAATGCGGATCCACTTTAAAAAAGCTGAGTCAAAGAAAGACCTTCCGGTCAAGATGAAAACGACACAATAATTTGTTTGGCGATTTAATTTGATTGTCAAGAAAATAATTAATTATTTAGAAATTAATTATTTTCTAGACAGTCAAATTAAATCGTCAAACAAATTATTTCTGTTACCGTAGACCTTTTTCAACGAGTTTTTATTACGTCAAGCGTGAAAAAACTTTTGTTTTTACAAGTGCAATGCAGGCCACTGAACTTTGTAAAAAATATACATTTACTAATTAATTGCAATAGCATTTGTCACGTTGAGATCTAATTACAAAGTAGAGTATCCATTACAAATTACGTATTCTTGACTTACGATACATTATAAGTACGCACACCTTATGATTTTGATACAATACAGTGTCGTACCTACTGAAAACAATTCCCTTTTAATAATAATAAAGCTATATCTTTAAAAACAGATTCGAAACAGCTTTAAATTAAGAAATTCTTAACCGATTATACAACTGCAAGGCCAATTGTAATTATTTACTTAGTAATAATTTAATTTCAAAAATATAAGAGAGCAATATTTCGCTTTTCGTTTTGCCGTGTGAAGGGCGAAGCCTTGACCACGGGCGATGTGTCAGGGCTAAGGACAGCAACCTCTAACAAGTAAAGTATATTATTGTACGTATGTAATATGTATCTTATTGCATTATGCGTTTATTCTTGCAATTGTATAACTTAGTAAGTACATCTGCATGATGCAGGCACAGTGATGCATATTGCGAGCCTGTATCTATGTTGGTACCTATGCCGTGCCATAAGTAGATGAATAAGACTTTACATTATCTATAGACGAACGAAAATAATGTAATGTTTGTACGATTAATTGAAATAAATTCAGAAAATTTTCTTTCAAAATAATTCGTAATGAGAGCTATAACAAAAGAATTTTCACGAGACTCAACGTGTGAACTAATATTCAATGAATGAATTTAGTACAGGAAAGAGATTTTGCAAAACAGCGTTGTAATCGTAAAATGTACCTATCCTGTCCTGTATAGCTTTATACCTGGACATAGGCTAAGTGCCTAAATAGTCTTCTTATTGAGGTGTCCTGCTGGGTTGTCAATGAAGTAAATGGCTAGAAAGCAGTTTCATAAAGGTACACAAAAGCAAAATTTTACGATGTGCTTTTGAACATTCAAAGGGTCCCCGAAACGATCAATTTGCAATTGTCAATTTTTACGTGATTAATACATGCGCATTGATGCGCAAATTGATCGTCGCCAAATGCAATTGAAGCGATTGACAATATTAGTACTTACCAACAATAGAAATTGATGGCAATTGAACAATTGCAATTGATCGTTTCGAAAACCTCTTAGCTTACCTCCTTATTCCTAGTGTGAAAATGATAATTATGGTGAGAAGGGGGATGAAAACTGAGACAGGTAATAACAATGTATGAAGAAGAAGTACTGCGTTGACCCCAAAAATTCGAGCAGGAAGATGATGCTAATGTTGAAGTCCTTGATCATATGAATCATGCAGCCAGCAACTTCTGATAAACAATATTTATAACAATTTGCTTATTACTCTCTCCTAGGCCGAGGAAGAGGCGAGGCAACTCCAGAAGAAGATCCAGACCATCGAGAACGACCTGGACCAGACCCAGGAGGCCCTCATGCAGGTCAACGCCAAGCTTGAGGAGAAGGAGAAGGCTCTTCAGAACGTGAGTACCTACTTTATAGTGTCCTGCCATTTATTATAGCTACAAGATGTAACAAAAACCCTGTCCGATCCATGAAGGTATCAGCTTAAATATTGTGCTAAGAGTCTGTACATAGGGCCATTTTCAGAAAAAAAAATACCACTCAATATTTTTCATAACTTTTTGGAAATGTTATTAAAGTAGGTACACTATGTGCCTCTTTTGGATCGGATAGGGTTTTGTTTCTCATTGTATAGTCCATTTCATCAGTTGAATGTTGGAGTCCATAGGTTTTAATGTCTACGTTTATAGAAGCAGTAACTGCAGTTAATAAAGCAGGATTCCAAAAAGAATAGGTTCAGGGTTCTGTATTTCGTCAATATGTTACAATTAGCGTATTCTCTTAATGTTTTTTCCATGATTAATCGTGTCATCATATTATTGTCGAAGATTTCAATTGCCATCGAAAAGACACTGTCACTATAGTTGGTCATCAAAAAGTATATCATTCTATCTAAGAAAAGAGGAACATCCACTTGATCTGCAAGTTCTTCTCCAAGTATCGAGATCGTCGAGCTACTTGTTAAGCGAGTACGTATATCCTTCTTTCTACTTCATTAGTCATTACATTATAGGATCGTGGCCGTGACCCGCAATCTCAGGTGATGTTTTAGCATATAACGTGTCGATGTCAACTGCATTGGCCATTATAAGTGAAAGAAAACAAAATACTGAGTATAAGGCCAGACCTAAGAGTTAATCGGTGTACTATCTCTATTGATAAATATGGGTAAAGATACAGGGACTTATTTGTCCAGTCCCATTAACGTGACTTAAGGTGCGACTAGAAAATCGTGTTATGGGTTTTGGTTAAGTTTATATAAAAACTTAAAGTAGTAGCCACGACAAAAACGTGTGGCTAGCTCAAGAGTTTTACCAGTCAGTAGAAAAATCGGATTGAGGATAAACCTTGGAGATGATTGTTAAAAAAAATTACTAAAAATGTGCAAACAGTATTGTCGTAAGTATTTTGATAACTTTGGCGTAAATAAGAAGTTACCTAATTAACATTATACTGAAATAAAGACAACAAAAATCCGTGAAACCACTGTTTTTTTCTGTTTTCCATAACGTTACCTGTGTTTTGTGTAAAAAGTTCGGAAAGTTTCTGAATTTTTGCCATAGTAATTTGTATGGAAACCGAACTTTTTACGCAAAACAGAAGTAATGTTATGGAAAACAGAAAAAATAGGATGGTTAGAAAATGTAGGTGGTGGAAAAAACAGGAAATTAGGTGACTTCTTACTTACGCTAAAGTAAATACGGTAAGTAAGTGTGCTCTTTGCACGTTTTAGTGATGTTCAGTTTTTTTGCCAGATGTTTTTTTTTTCGTGCCTACTACTTTCAGTTAGTGCCACTTTCTTTAAGTAAGTATAGGTAAACATATCCAAACCCCACACTATTTCCTAATGCCGACCCTTAATCATGTTATAGGATTACTTGCTTACCTACATGTTTTTGGGTTCGAAATTCCCAAATTGATTTTAACAGACTTTTCTTTTACTTGTTGTCATAAGCTAAGTTTTATTTTTACGGAATACGGAAATATTGATGATACAAGAAATAAGCGATTGCAAAGCAAAACTCTACTGATTAATTTCTAGAACGATTTTTTTTGATGTGCCGACAGTAAATATTTAATGATCTCATCGCAATAATTTAACAGTGAGAAATTAAATTAGATCGCGTATGTGTCAATAATGAAACTAATGATACTAGATCAGAATGCTAGCCAAAAACCTTGGCCGATTGGCAGATACGAATGACAAGCAAATATAGAAGTGATGAATATATCAGTTGAATGGTCGACGATGAAAATAATCATCGATATAATGAAGACAAATTACCACTGTAATGTCGCTCCTCTACCAAAATAAACGAGAAAAAAAACTTGTGCCATATGTATACCTATCCTTGAATTGCGATCGTCGATAATTTTGGAGATGATCAATCAATCTGCCCAACTATGTTGGGGTCGGCTTCCAGTCTAACCGGATGCAGCTGAATACTAGTATTTTACATGGAGCGACTGTCTATCTGACCTCCACAACCCAGTTACTGGGTAATACGATACCCCTTGGTAAGACTGGTTGTCAGGCTTTTGGGCTTCTGACGACCCGTAACGACTGTCAAAGATCCACGAGTGACAGCCGGGACCATAGGATTAACGTGCTTTCCGAAGCACGGAGGAGTCTCGGTATGTAAAGATGGTGACCCATCCACGGACCAACGCCGGCAACTTTGGAGATGATATCTTTATAAATAAAAAGAGAAGTCCTGACTGACTGACTGACTCATCAACGCCCAGACCAAACCCTTGAACCGAAAGCCGGAATTTTGCACAGAAGTTCCCTTTATAATGTAGACAAGGAATAAGGAAGGATTTCCCGGTAGGACGTTCCCGTGGGATATTTCCCGAGCCCGACATCCACGCGGGTGAAGGCGCAGGCAAAAGCTAGTTGATTATATTGTGATAATCGATTTATCTGGGTTTCAGTCCTAACGACCAGTCAATTTACTTATTCAAAAGAAATATGAGAAGTTTATCTCTAATAAATGATGGTTAAATCAAAAACCAGAGAGTAATAAAGTAAGTAAGTACCTACCAAAAACGAAAGCAGAATTACTCAAAGTTGAACCTTAAAGGCAAGCAAAATGACACTGAAGAAAACACAATAAACCAAATTGGTTTATTGTGTTTTCTTCAGTGTCATTTTGCTTGTGGACCTAAAAAATTAAATCAAAATTCATATTGTGACGTCAAAGTTATTCTAATAGAGTTTCAATATTGAACACGTGTAGTAATACCAGATGCCCTGTTTAACGGTATGCCGCGCGGTAGGGGGCTGCGTTCTGTGCGCACCGAGTTATTTTCAGCGCTCGGGCACCTAATATGGGCCCGCTGCCCGGTGTTTCAGTAAAAATAGCCGATGGATTCACTTGATACGTCAGCCACCTACATTTAGCTAAACTATGGAATTTTCTCTCAAAAAGTGTTTTAGAAACAATGTCGATATAATAGGAATTCATTAAAGAATTCAGTAGGTAACATTCAATATAAATTTACCAGTGTTTTATATTTCTATTTTCATATTTAAATTAAATATAATACCTAATCTCTGCAGAGCTTAACAAATTGAAGCTATTTTTTAAATACCGAAACATTTAGGAAGCATTTAAAATTCCCGCGTCTAACGATAAACAAATGAGCGCAGCTCGGTGGGTAAAACAGTGTAATAAAAACAAAAGATGGCAGCGAGTTAGGTGCGACTACAGCGCTGCGGTGGTTCATTAGGAGAGTCAGTCAGTCAACATGGCCGCCGGCGCTGCGCGGCCGGTCGGACCGCGCCGAGCGTAGTAATGTCCGCGTCCGCGCCCCACGCCCACGGGCGCGCCCCCGTGCGGCGCAGGGGGCACCAGCACCACCCGCGCCTGCGGGGCGAGCGCGCGCCCGCCCCCGGTGCGCCCCCGAACACTAATCCGTCCAAACAAGTGACCTTACAAACAGACGATGTTGTGCCTTGTGTCAATAGTGTTAGTGAATCTCAAGAAGTGACAAGGACGAATAGTGACGATGCACTTTCGAATCAGAATAATGTAACCGAGGACTATGCGAATATTGACGATGAAATTGAATTCGAACCTAGAATAAAGGACCCTGAGTCGCTTGATACTTCGGACGATGAATTTTCGTTCCGAGAAGAGCGGACGGCGGGGGACGGCGCTGAATTTTTTACGACTGTCGCCTCAGATATATCAGACGATGACCCTGAGACAGCAGAACTCGCAAAGCTCAGGTGTACTAGTGAGTGTACGGAGGTCCTGGCAGAAAGGGAGAACAGGCGGAGGAGAAGATGTGCCGATTATCCAGGTTTGGCGTTCGGCAGCTCTATATTCTCTTCGGACACTATGATGAAATTTTCCATCATCAAGAATGAGTTGCAGAACATTAAGAACACTGCACTGAAAAGGGTAATGTCCTATGTTATTTATGCTTCTGTTCGGTAGTGTGAGTGAGGCAGGCGTGGGCCAAATGCTCACAGAACTATTTTTAATCGCGTACCGTCGGGAAAGCGTTGAATCTGCTCCACGGAGCGAGGCAGAGGCAGCACATCTCGCGCGTGGCGATCAGCTGAGCCACTGACATTCCATTTGACATGTTTACTCGGACGATTACACATGATGCCGCTAGATGTCGTTGCTGTCGACAAGCGCACGTGGCTTTCATCTGTCAGCCCTTGCCCTTATTTTCGAAACAAATTCTCTATAGCGGTCGCGTTATCGCCATTCACATTTTTTTTCTGGTTTGCCCCATGTTATAGCTCAATTTCTTCATTATGTGATTATGATGACTCAGATATTATGTGGATTATCTATTTTTTCTTTTTATCTTACTTCTTTTTACAAAAATCCAACCAGAATTTTTAGATGATAAGCATGAGTGTAGGATAATAGGATTGTAGGTCAATATAGTGTAATTCATAATAGCGAAAATATTTTTTTGGTAGACGTTTGTACAGAACCATCATTATCATTTTGATCTAAACTCATTAAGCAGAAGATAAGTACCTACCTACAGGCAATTAGTTAATAGACTTGATAGTTTTTACTCAATTAAAGTATAGTTAGCGCGTACGCGTATTCCGCATGATATTACATTCAATTCTTTACAACTTTCTAAATTATTCATGAACACGTTGCGATGGGCAATCGTATTTACAAGCCGTACAATTTCGAATTGATACTAGAACATATCGAGTCAATGTTTTACACAAACGGATATGAAATTGTTTTAGGTCTGATGCCCATTAAGTACCTACTATCTTGAAACCAATTAACCTTTACAACAAATATAATTATGAAATTAAAGCACATACATAATCATGTCATGTTAGAATACGGCTCTAATGATAATAAATGAAGAGCTCAGGTTGTGTTATCAGAAAAATTGAAAAACATAATGGAATGGAAAGAATAAATTATCATCAGGATATTTGCAATAACTTTAGACTCAGTCAAGCCTAACACAAACACTATTGTATGGAAAAGAAATCTTGATTTAAATATAGCTACAAATCTGCACAGTCCATAGCCGCAATGAATAATTATTCTAATTAATGTTGAGTAGGTACAAACGAAAATGAAAATAGAAAGTAAGCATATATTCAAATGAAGACGAAAAATTCTTGATTCGGCTACATAATTAGCAATTAATGCCATATTAAGGCGAGTAGTACCTACTGCCAACTAGCGCTATCATTGAGAAAAAAACCGGCCAAGTGCGTGTCGGACCACGCACAATAAAGGGTTCCGTAGTTGAAAAGAATTTATCCCAATGACAAACTTAACACTGAGTTGCAAAAAAAATATTCTCCCGATTCATTGATATACGTCACGGACAATTCTCCAACTGCATATTTAAGTTTGTATTCGCAAAAAGCTATTCTTAAACATAACATCACGCCTTGTTTCTTCGAAGGGTAGGGCAGAGGTGTTGGAGGGTTGGGGTTGGCCAAAATGTGGGTGTACTATAGTACACCCACATTTTGCCAGAAAAAGAAAACTGAAAACTATTTTTTTTGTGTGTTATAACTAGTTATAAGTGTTATAACTACAAATAATAAATTTTCAGACTTTTTCTTTTACTTGTGCTGTGAGACCTTGCTTCTCCAAATTTCATGATTCTAGGTCAAAGGGAAGTACCCTATAGGTTTTGATTTACTTGCGAGTATCAAAATATGTTGCATAAATGGCCGTATTTTTTTATTGCGTTGACTTAGAATCTTGATTTTTTTAGAAGTCTAAGGGACCATAGACTTACGTATTTGATATTAATTTCAACTTGATACCTCCACGCGTTCCTGAGAAAAAAAGCCTTGACAGATGTCATATTTAAAAGTATTTTTTATGTGATAAAATTATAAATTACCAATTTTCGGACTTTTTCCATTACTTGTGCTGTAAGACCTTGCTTTTTACCAAATTTCATGATTCTAGGTCAACGGCAAGTAGGTTAGGGTTTTGGTTTACTTGCGAGTATCAAAATATGTCGCATAAATGGCCGTATTTTTTATTGCGTTGACTTAGAAGCTTGATTTTTTTAGAACTTTTAGGTACTATAGACTTACGTATTTGATATTAATTTCAACTTGATACGTCTAGGTACACCTTTCTGAGAAAAAGGGCCTTGACAGATGACATACTTAAAAATATTTTTTTATGTGATAAAATTATAAATCAACAATTTTCGGACTTTTTCCATTCCATTACTTGTGCTATAAGACCTTGCTTCTTGCCAAATTTCATGATTCTAGTTCAACGGGAAGTACCCTATAGGTTTTGATTTACTTGCGATCATCAAAATATGTCGCATAAATGGCCGTACTTTTTTATTGCGTTGTTAGAAGCTTGATTTTGTTAGGACTACAAGGGACCACAGACTTACGTATTTGATATTATTTTCAACTTGATACCTCCACGCGTTCCTGAGAAAAAGGGTATTGACAGACAGACAGACGGACAGACAGACAGACAGACGGACAACGAAGTGATCCTATAAGGGTTCCGTTTTTTCCTTTTGAGGTACGGAACCCTAAAAATCATAAGTCTGGAGATATGGAACATTTTGAAATTTCCTATGCTCACATTTTTAGTCAGCTGAGGTAGAGTTTTCGATCTCACCTGACCTACCTCATCTGACTAAAAGTGTGAGCATATGAAATTTCAAAATGTTCCATTACTACTCGCCTTAACGAATAGGCACATGTCTGTTATTAAACCACACGCTTTTTGTGATACAACTGACTTTGTAACACATTAACTTCGTACAATTGTAATTGTACTATAATACTTGTAACATTAAATACATTTGCACTTTGGTCACTTCATAAACGTCAAGCAATTACTTAATTTTATTTTATTTACAATAGCTGCAACGTTGTTGTTTTCATGCAATGAAAGAACATTGTCTACATTTTACATATCGCTGTATTTATAATTTTTTGGTTCAACGACGATTTCATAAATTACGAGGCTCTAAAATCCAACATCTTCATATTTTTTTATATTTCTCTTATTTTTGTTTGATTAAGCGTATTCTTCCACTCCTTAGGATTAGCTGACGCTACGCCACACGTCATTTGGAAAAAGTCGTTTCTAAGGATTAGTCGAGTCTGTTCTATGGAACCCTACAAAGTATGATTCGTGTTCGATGCGCATTTGCCCAAATTTTTCCTTATTTACTAATATTGTTGCGTGTGTAGGTACTCTAGATATAGACGTCCGAAGCGGTGCGATTCATACCAATATTGAAACTCATATCCCGTTATGCCAAAAACGGCCTGTGTTGGCCATAACATATCACATGAGAGTTTTATTAGAATCGTCAACCTTTGTTCAATTGACAGGTAAAAGTAATACTGCTGTCCTGCCATGTGATATTTTTAATCGTTCACAAACATTTAAAGAGATTCGGGTCTTTAAACTTATGTAGGTATTATTATTTTATTTGGTATTATTATTACCTAGTTACGTAACCTGAAAAAATAAAGGGGTGATTAAGTAACTATCAGCACTTCCCACTGTGAAGTACTGCTCAAATTGTTCTGTATCAAAAGAAGAAGAAATAATAGATACGGGAAATAGAACATAATCTTGTATGTGTTGTCTTGTGTGTTGTGTAGTAGAATAATGCATAGTTTTTAAAATGAAAACCAATTCGCCAAGACATTTAATGTATTAAGTACCTACTACTAATAAAATTAAAACATCATTGTGTGCCGCTACTGCACATAGTTTAACAAATTTTGTGCATGCTGCCCAATTATTTGATTTAACATTCTCTGTTGCAGCACATTGTGCCAAAAAAATCCACAAAGATATAATCGGAATTCTTAGAAATATTATATTTAGCTCGAGATTTTCTCAAAATGTAATAATATTTGCACATTTAGGCGCTGAGCAGATCATAGATATCACCACGACCACGACGATAGAACGTATTGGTAATAAATAATAATATGCAATAGCGCACACGTAGGACAAATAGACGCCCAGGATTTCCATAAGATTCCAAATTGTGCGCGGACAAATTATTGTCCAGCGTCTCGAAAGTTTTAGTTTGTCATAAAACTCCATAGCAACTCCAGTGATTTGTAAAATGATATGATTTATGTAAATCAATGTTGCGTAATCTATCAATAGCCGACATATGTCCATGCACGTCACACTGATCCTATTCAGAGTATTTCAGAGTGGCTATGTATCATAACAGAAGTATGTAATTACGTTGCATTTGACCGTATGGCCATGCCCATGTACGCGATAGCCTTCAGGTACAACTTCAATAAGTTATTACTTGACCATATGGCAGTGACAGATGGATGACCAACTTTCTACCAGGTATAAATATGGAAGCATCTCATATTGGGAAAACGAGCCTTGACTTTTATAATGAAGTATCTCAATCAGCTGAACAACTGTTAATGTTCATTAACACTGGTTCAGCTGATTGAGATATATTAGTAGAGTATAGTATTAGTTTGAGAGAATATTAGTGTTCACTAATATTACGAAAGCTATAACAAAGTTACCACGAATGACAAATGATGTCATTTCTCTCGAAGTTCTTCAAAGATTTTTTGTGGAATAAGAATTGGTTGGTGTGACCATTTTTTATCACATCTAAATCGGAGCAGTTGAGCTCGAGATTATTTCGATGTACAGTAAAAAGGAGACAGATTTCACTGTATAAAAGATACCGTGTACCGTGTAGCTGAAAACTAGCAAGGTCAATAAAATTAGCGCACATATTTTGCGCTTGTTCTCTGATGTAAAAATGAGTCACCTTTACAGAGGTTATTGCTCAGTTAATGTCGCATAAAATTAAAATTACAATCGAGTATTAGAATCATCTATTCATATCCATTGTATTCAAAAAGCATAACGACTGGTATGTAAAGTTGGTCGGTTATTGGTTCTGCAAGAAGTCGAATTGAGTGACAGAAAAATTAAGTCTCCACATAGTCAAATATTGCAAAAAACCTGTCTACCTGTGCATTCTAAAAGTTTAATTCGACCGAGTTTATTACCTGAATTTCACTTTAGTTATCATTGGCCTCGTGGGAGTACAGTTTAGCTGCTTTACCGACAGATTTTTTGTAGCAATCGCTCGGTTACTTAACGGAATTTAAAACAGGCACACACATACTTTCCAAATGACGTCATACAATTTCGGCAGTCTTGTGTAAATTGATGTTCACTCGTCTGTTCTATCATTGGCTGCAGACAACTTCCTTTAATTGCGAAATTTCAAACTAGATGGCGCTGTTTATTCCATTTAAAGAGTTCGCAAGTTTAAATCGAATAATTCTATTTATTTACAGAAATCAGAATAATCATGTTGTTATCCTTGCCTCTCTATTTTAAAATGACCGAGTTCATCCTATTCATGACAGTCTTCGTATTTCCCATGATTCGAATACAAAAGCGGTAATAGCCCTCCACTAAGTCTAAAAAATTACACTTCCGTAGTGTTTATTGTAAAAGGTCAGTCTACCGTTTCGCCCATCCCACATTTTTGGTTTTCTTCCCAAACACCGTTTGTGACCCTACGGATGTAGTTTCCGACGAACTCAAACAGGTGGAGCTAGTTGCCCTGCAGGCAGTACGGTCGATTGTGCTTATCGCGTTCGTCGTGTCGTGTCCGCGCGGGTGACGTTTCTGTACATGTTTCGCTGTCAAAGTCATTTTGAGAATGTCTAATTGAGTGAAATATTAGTACCTATAATTCTAATTAATTGCTGGTGATCATTTTCTGATTGTTTAGTCAGTGGTGTAAGTTAGAAACGAAGCTAATTAGCACCATTCCGATAAAGTTGCAGCGTCTAGGTTCGGTAGCGGCCATTTTATTCGCCGGCTGTGTTCATTCGTGCCGTGCCCATCTCGACGATACGGGGCAATAACGAGCGGGGCCAGTCAGTTGGCATTTTCGCGAGTAGAGCGGAGGTGTTTCTAGTTTTTAGCATTTAAGCATTACATTTAAACACAAAAGTGCATAAAAATGACGACAAACATGCAGCAAGGAACGATCCTGGACGTTCTGAAAAGAAAAATGCGCCAGACGAAAGAGGAAATGGAGAAATATAAGGACGAGTGCGAGGAGTATCACAAACGTTTACAAGTGGAAATTATGCGGAGAGAAGAAGTAAGAAAACGTGTTTTTAATTTGTGCTGTGAATTTTGTGAAACGTCGGTTCCTATGTGTACCTGTGTTGAGTTCATATTGGGTCATAATATGGGAGTTATCAGTCTTGTACTATCTACCTATAGTGAGTAATGTCCGGCCATACTTAGGTGTGCAAGCAACGTACGCATATTGACCTCTCTTTCGGATTCATCTCAGCTTAATCTCTCAGAAAGAGAAGGCGAATAATTATTCTTTTCGTTGAACACGATTCCTTTCGTCGACTTGAGTGTTGTTCCCAAAAACTGTTGCTACTCAGATCTATGTAGGGATGTGAAGGTTTTCTTGAAATGTGTCTTTACATAATTTTATTGGTGCTTGGTTGAGCGCCGGTTTCTGTTACACGTAACAGGTTTCGTTGCGTTGGAGGTCGTATACCGGTCTTTTGTGGCACATGTAGAGCGAGCCGGCTGGATTCGTGAAGCTTAACACCCTTTAGTACATTCCTGTTGTTCGGATGTCCTCGAAGGACCGCTGGCGCCGTGAAGGCGTGTCCGACTTGTTCGCCGTTATCGTTGTATGACGTAACTCCACAAGCCAGTAATGCTCCTACAGATCATAAACACCTGCAAATAGACTAGATTTGACAATTGAACATTTTAGTCCTCATTCAATCCCAAATAGTTGATGACGCGCTTGTTCACGTTCGATTGAGTGGCCCATAATATAAGCTAGACTATGTTAGTGATATCTCGTAGAACATTACCTACACGTCTTATCGTCTTAAGTCTATCAAAACGGTGATAAGAAAATTGTTAAATTGAGATAGCGTGAAAGAGTAATTACTAATTGAGGAAAAAAGCGGACTTTATAAATAATGTTTGTCTAAAGAGTTGTTAATGGAAAACGTTTAGTCAAATACGACATAGACAATTTTTGTGACACGACGTGGGCTTTTACTAACATTGAGAGCTGACGCTGTTTAAACATTAATAGTTGAGGTCAATTTAAAATACTGCTCAACGAACGAAACGGAGGAAATAACACAGAACTGAAGATATATAAACAAAAAGCAATCGTCATATCACAAGGGAATGTAAAAAAAAGATATAACAAGTTCATTATTTTAAACTTCTCCAAACAGAGTGAAGTGTTAAACAGTTATCAAATTAGAACTCATTAACTTGCAAAAGGCATTGAAATTCTTATTACAAGAACCTTGTACTATATCTTACTGATTTTGAGTATGTAACAATGATAAAAACGAAATATGATTTTGATGCCAGATAAGTGCAACAGGAACTAACAACGATAATGAATTCGTTTCATTGCACCCAACGGCCGACATGGCATCCAAAATTACGGGCCCTTCGCGTGACGGTGTTGTGTTACAATTTATTGAGCTTGCAAGGGCTAGTCTTTTGTGTTCGACATTTCAATAGACACAATGCCACCGCCCTAACCGATCCCACAAAATTTAAACAATGTGTTTTGACTATCGGTGAAAGTAAACCGTGAACAGGTAATATGTGCACCTGTAGAGAGTCCACAAACATCTAGTAATTGATTAAGTACAAGAAACTGATGTTCCGTGCTTTCCGAATTCCATTGATCAAAAGGTAAAGGTCGTCGAACTGTCCTTAAGAGGCTTAACTCATCAATTTAAAAATAGACTCAAGTAAACGTTGATTTGAATTATACTCGAAGTTCAAGGTGACGCTTAGCAACTGATCTCTTAAACATAGCCTCGAGTCCACGACTAGACACCTATTTGTCTTGTGTTCTCTTAACAAAAAATATATATCGAACTTTTAATTTTCTTGTCGACTGATTCGCTAGAAATGGAAGTCTTTTTTATAAAGACACACTTAGTGACTTGGTTAATTGCTGTTAATATCGCGTGCGAAGAAAAGTATTATGAATAAAACTGATTTAGTTGGCTAGTCCCGTCACGACTATTATTAGCATCCACGCACTGATGACGACACAGGATAGAAGGAGGAGAAACTGGGACTCGGGTATGCTTCCTCGCGGCAAGGACGCGTGATGTCATGAGCATGCAGCGACTGAATATAAATAACGTAACGCAAAATGTTCCTCCTATGTCTTATGGTTAATTCTTGACACGTATAGTGTTCCAACGTTTAACAATGTCTATTGTACATTGACATTCTTACGACCCAAAGTATCTGTATACCTGTGTAACGGGCGCCAACTTTGGAAGTCGAAAATGCCAGAATATTCAAACGGACTACTTACGTTGCTTGCACAAGCTTGGAATATGTCTGCAGTTACTAACTTCAATATTCCTAGCCGTAGTCACTTATTGGATGATATAATTTTGTATCTTAGTAGTATTTTTTAAATTCTAAAACTTTCGAACTTCTGTTGAGTACTTACGACTATTCATATGACTGATTACCTATACCATTAAAAACTAATCCAGTTTCAAATTAATTCTACATCAAACGTAATGAGCCGATATTGAAATTACGTAAGAATGCGTAGAATTACGTGCATCACTATAAATAGGTGTGAGCACAGGTTTACCAAAATTTGTAACCTTATCTGCATTAACTTTGCATTAAGCATAGGAAATTCTTGGAATTTTGGGGCTCACGGATTTGTCATAAATGGTGGAAATAACGTTATTGGTAGTCTCTGTTTCCATAGTTTGAGGAAATATTCGAAGTTTGACTTTACCTGCACTACTTATAGATTCTAAAGAGGAAGGTATATTTTTAGCAGTTAAAAACCTTTTGACTCCAACATAGGTTTAAAGATTAGAAGTATTTGTATTGCTTTCATATACGAAGATAATACACGTAATTTTAACTCAAACAGACTGACCCTTTTGTAAACGTACCTATTTGCTACAAACCAAACATATTCTAACCAGTTTTGTCGTTGATCCAGGCTGAATCCGAAGTGGCTGCCCTCAACCGACGCATCCAACTGCTGGAGGAAGACCTTGAAAGGTCTGAGGAGCGTCTCGCCACCGCCACCGCCAAGCTGTCGGAGGCCAGCCAGGCTGCCGATGAGTCGGAACGGTGAGTCCACGCCATAACAGACGACTAGGTACTTAGTTTAATGGAGTATATAGGATGTTACGCTCACTCGTTGTGGGTCCACATAAATAACTGGATTGCTGGATTTGAATATATCTGGGTTCAAAGCCTAGAGTACTTATTACTATTGTTTGCCACGTTATGTATATATTTTATACCAATATTAATCACTTAGATGAAAATTAAATTTAAAGTAATGAAGAGTTCAATATTGTTAAGAATTAATTTGAATTTGAAGAAGCCATTCTGAATAATAGATAGGTACAGATTTGATGATCTGAGAAAGAGTACCGGAATTACATAAAATCTCTTTCAAATCTAAACGCTATCTCATTATGTGTTGGTACATATAAATCCATATGAGAAGGATTTAACTAACCGTCCTTAGTAACACAAGACGACATTGAACCCACATACATACATACCAACACATATGAGTGGCTTCTTCAAATTCAACGCTAAATTGGATTACCAATAGAGTATAGAGTTCTATTTTTATGTTTTGTTGTAAATATTTATCCTTTTATATAACTGTGTGCATGATTGTTTCTATTGTTTTTATTTTTATGCCCATAACCACCATATTCTTGATTATTACAACTATTTCCACGATTTCTGTCTTTCCTAATCTGTTTTCTGTTCAAATTCATGACCCTGTTTTCGAAATAATTTTGGAAGTTGTTTATTTGCCACTGAAAATAAATAATTTTCAAAACGGATAATTTAAATCAAAATAGCCACATACAACATAACGAGTGTTTTTATCGATGTTATAACACGCATGTGTTTGACCCCGCACTAACCAGAATACGGAAGGCGTTGGAGAACCGAACCAATATGGAGGACGACCGCGTCGCCATCTTGGAGGCACAGCTGTCACAGGCCAAGCTCATCGCCGAAGAGTCCGACAAGAAATACGAAGAGGTGAATGCTTGTCCAACGTCCAACTCGTTATGGAATCCGCCAATCGAAGTTCCTTAAAATTTTCTCATTTCATTACGGTATTTCTGTGATGTCACAATTTAAACACTCCATGCTTACCTATAATGGAATGTGAAACTGAAAAAGAAACTTCTGTTGACATCAGTGACGTGTTATTACGAGCATTGTCCCCTGTACCACCAAAATTAGCATATTTTAGCACCGTAGTCGTGGCGTGATAATTAAGTTAAAACTCATCAGTGGAGAGGGGATGTGTTCCATATTCAAATTACTGTGACACCATGACTTATGAACCGTTAAATATTAGGTTCCATTAAAAAGATAACTGTGGTTTTCAAGCTAATCTTTAACATCATCAATCGCTGTCGAAATACAAAATGAATACCAAATTGTTATATAATTAACTTGGGTAAATAAATTGAAGAGTTTTGGTGCCATGTTGATAAGAATATTAGTAATAACACAAACTGCATTAGATTTATGGCATTCTAAAACCTGATAATCTTGTTTTGAATTGGAAGTTCGTAATTATTATAAACGCAACATATTCTCATTAGTGCTAGTGACATAAGTAAGACCTAGATTATTGGGTTTTAAATGTTAAATTCCGAATATTGCAGAAAGCGAAGTTTTGGAAAAGGTTAAATTTCGTGAAATAGTTGCAGTAAAGCTGACTTAGAATAATTATTTCCAATAAGAACTTTCTTTCACGTTAACGCAACCAGTTTGTCTTATCAAAACTGTAAGGACACGCCAGTATGTAATGTTCGGAATGCTCAAAGTTACGTTTGCATTTTAAAGCAAATTAAAATCCTGCCACGGGTTTTCATTTGCCACTTCATATTGAAACGGGCAATAAACTAAACATCGCACACACACGGCGATGAGCTCAATATTGCTCGGTTCACTTTATATTTCAGCTGTCCGGTTCCAGGTTGTTTGTCGCTTTATATGTTCCTCTCTAGCGTGTTCGTTACTTGCATGTCTTCTAACAAATGGGTTACCCTTGACTACGCCCCCACCTACAGATACCACTCGATCATTTACTAAAGTTGTGTTTCGTGGTCCAGCGCCCGTAAGATCCTCGAGAACAGGTCGTTGGCTGATGAAGAGCGTATGGACGCCCTGGAGAACCAGCTCAAGGAAGCCAGGTTCCTCGCCGAGGAAGCCGACAAGAAATACGATGAGGTCTTTATATGGGAGTTTAGATGTCGTTTGGTTTGGCTTGTCTTGCTTGCAATACGCATGTAATGAATATTTCATAAAGATGCCATCTGTTGCATCGTCTTGAATAATCAAATCGCTATCTTTCCATATTCGGTCAATGTGTTTCAGTGTTTACCGAAAGGCTAAGTTCATTTGAACGAGCTGCGTTTCCAGTGTTGAATTTGTTTTCCTACTTACTGACTTTGTTTTTTCCTTCAAAATAACTCCATTGATGTTTTTCAACGAGAAAACGACCCCACCCCCGAACCCTTTGTAAAATTCAAAATCTTCCCTACTAAACATTGAGGTGTGAATTTCGAAGTGATATTAACCAAACCCCGCAAATTAACTCGTGTGAGCTTGATTTCGTGTTCGTTACGTCATTGAGCAAATAGTCACGAAATACAGAGCGATGATTCTCGAAAGCGACGTATTATCGCATCATGATTAGATACTGCTATCCATCTACGACGTGTTTTCTTTGAAGAAGTAGTCACCGTGCTTCGATGCCAGATGGTTAGCAGAGCTATGATACGTCCTAATTCCCCTGACATATGACCCTGCGTGGTGAAGTGAAGGCAGTCGTAAAAGCCAGCGTCCCAAGAAGGAATCGTATCGCGCCTGATCTTGCTCCGTTCGCCTTATATGGTGGACTAGCCTCCTTCGTCGCAGATGTTGTTACATAAGCATTACTTCCATATATGTAGGGTGTACCTACTTGCTTAAGACTGCGCCGTGACAGACATTAAACCTTAATGAATGACATACATATTTGTTGGTGTCAATAAAGTTGTGATTATTGGTTGTATAACGTAGTATGGTATCTCCAGGTTGCTCGTAAGCTGGCCATGGTTGAGGCTGACTTGGAGCGCGCGGAGGAGCGTGCTGAGTCCGGCGAATCGTAGGTTTCCAATCCAAAGCGCTAACGGACCACTGCCGCGTTGCGATGCTGACATTGCGCCGAAATAAGACGAAGTTTCCCTTGCGCGTCTCAGTCACATTGTTATTTCGGTGTGTCACGCGATACTGGTCGTTAGCGCGGTGGTCCCGACGCGTTGTTTTGCAAGTTTTCGCCTCCGTTCTGCATGGTTGTTCATTTGCATTCTTAACATTCTGCACAGTAACCTGATTTACCTCCATAGGTATTTCTAACATCGGCTCTCACTGTTATTCTTATTGCATGCCCCATTCTAGGTCGCGTTCCAGACGGAAGCTGTTCAACAGGACATTTAATTAATTTGCATTGTCATGACATTAATACGGTGCTGCCAGCTCATGCTGTTGATTGAACCGGCAGCACTGCTTAATTATAAGGACACGATGCAGATCAGTGACCCTCGACGTCGCACTCGAGCGTCGCTGCTGTCTGTCAGACTAAAACAAGGGTTGCCCCATTTCATGGATATTTCTTATGCAAATGTTAACTATCATGTCCATGTGTCGACTAAACTTCTGTCTTCAGTGTGTGTATAAATCTTAAACGTGGCTATAGGTTAGGATATCAGGAAATATGTGTGGTATAGGGCAATTTTCGTTTTCAGATATGCACCGCATTACACCAGAATTACTGGCCGTATGCGTGCCGCACATATGCAAGCGCACACATCACCTAATGAATACGATAATGCACTAGATAGCACTTAGATAATTAATAATGTTTTATTGAAAAAAGTAATATTTAGAACTAAATGTTTTGGGACAACCCTCGTTTATTTTTTAATTATGTGAGTTCTGACACCGCTCTCGACTCCCCCTGCTTTGTGTGATCCTTTCTGACTTTGTTGTTTGTGTTTTTGCTCAAGTACCACTGCTTTGCTTTTTAGTTTTAGCAGGACATCACCAGGATACTTATTTCTGCACTTAACTTACAAATGTCTGCACTTGATAAATACATGCACCTGCTACGGACGACAGTCCATTAACATAAAGTGCGAGTCTCGAACGAGCTCGGTAAACACTGGTAGTAAGGTTTCATTTTCTTGAGTACTTTCTACTTGTCACTTAGTAATTTGTTGTAAGCCATCTGGCGACTTTAAAAGATTTAGCTGAAACATAATTGGTGCACTTCACCTGCATTTGAAACACAAACGTTGTCACAAAGTTGGACACTTGTATGTAGCACTGCACTGCGAAGCGCGTGGAGAGCGGTGCCCGGCTCGGTAGTTGTAGTATTGTGTGTGTGTGCGTTGGCGTGTACTAACGCTCGGCTGGTAGGTGGCGCGCAAACTAGTGCTGATGGAGCAGGACCTCGAGCGGGCCGAGGAGCGATCGGAGCAGAGCGACTGGTGAGTAGCGCTTCATGACTGGCAGAGACCACGTGGCCACTGTTAGCTACCATGCGAGTACTCGGCTCCAGATGTTCTGCAATTAATGTGAATTGATCTCGGAATTAATGCTTAACAGATTTTTATGGCTGTTAACGGTTGCTTGAAACAAACACCTGTGTGAATAATAATTTGGAGCCGATTATACGAATGGTTTAACAAGCTGAAGAAACAGAACACGTCGTTGACTCTCCAGCTACTGCCCTCAGGTTTACTCTTGTTTGTGATCAAAATTTCGATAGTGTAAAGAATTATTCTAAAGTAATTGAAACTATACAAATACGATATGATTCAGATACCCCGAATTTTAGGTTTCATTGAACAAGAGAAGACCTTGTGTCGTAGGCAGCTAAAGAACTGTTGATATCAACAGGAGACTTATTGGTGTGGATAGTGCCACACAATATTATTGAATTCATTTATGAATTTGACGAAAACATCGATGCACGAGATCATGCTATAGTAACAGTACGTGTCAGTGAAAACGAGAAAGTCTTAGCTTGAAGTAATTAAATTGCAAATTAAACTGTTATCTGTATGCGTTTGAATTATTTTCACTGATACATGCTGATAAGTTGTATATATCGTAAGTTGCTGAGGCGATGATAATTGTATCGCGACTTGCGAGCTCAAGGATTGTCCACTTCAGATTTGTGATTAAAAAGTTGGGTACACCTAAATTCATCGTCTTTGCAACATTGCATGATTGTGTTATTTGATAGCTGCTGGATTCCTTATCATTACTGTTTTGATGAGTAATAATTTATTTTTAGAAAATTAAGCAACTACTCAAATGGAACACAGTTCATTTTAATTACTAATCCTAACATGCATGCTTATTTTTACTTACTACACTTGTCTTATAGATAGATATAAGACGACACACTTTAAATTGTCAAATATGTCGGTCACTGATCAAGTGGCTATCAGTTAATTGATATTGATTAGAAGATGTTAAATTTTCGAGTTAAATAGAGCAAATAGTTAAACATAATGACTGTATTTATCTTGTCGAAATATTTAATTGGTGTTTGGAAAAAACTGAATTGCAACTTGCCAAATTAGTACATCAGAAAATTACAAAATCTTGCCCTAGAAGTTTCACTAAAATTGATTTATTTGGCTCTTTGATTACAGTAGAAGTTGATTGTTTCACTTTCTGTTCCTCAGCAAAATCGTCGAGCTTGAGGAAGAGCTCCGTGTCGTTGGTAACAACCTGAAGTCCCTGGAAGTCTCCGAGGAGAAGGTATATTTCTGTGATTTTATACTCTAGACTATTTAGGCTAGAAAAAAAAAATAAGCTAGAAATCCATTTCAAGGATAATTTCGATGATATCGAAATCCATAGAAATCGACAAATATCTTGTTATTGATGTTGATTAACGGATTAAATATTCCGAATGATGCACCAACCTTTGCAATCCTTTCAAAGTATCGCATTGTTAAGAACTCCTTTTTAATGAATAAAGCTAGGCCGAAGCAGTTGGACTTCTAAGTAATGCTAATTGTATGTAAGATGCAAATGAAGGAGTGTATGAAGTGTTGACTGTTCTACCCGACATTATGCACGCCAAGAGTAACCAAGTGACGTTCTATACAGGCCAACCAACGCGAAGAGGAGTACAAAAATCAGATCAAAACCCTCACCACCCGCCTAAAGGAGGTGTGATATCGAACGAGATTGGTTCATATAGCGAGTGTTTACGTTAGCTTGCCTAACTGCATTCTGCTGCACACCTCTAGTCTAGCTCTCTGTCTGATTTACCATTCAATGTACCAGTGACTTTGGTGATGGTAAATAGGATTTAGAGAGTAGTGCGTCTGTAACTCGTGTTCAGTTTTCCTCCATATTGATACTTCCCTCCTGTTTGCTGTTTGAATGTTTTCTTTCTTTAACAGTTATGTCGCTGTAATATAGTTTTAGCGTACTTTATATCCGTTTATTTTTACTTTAGTATCGTGCAGCGTTGTTTGTAGTAACTGCAACTCTGCGCGATGCTGCATGACTCAGTTTTCGCTGTTTTGTGTTTTTTCGTTAACAAATAATACTCACAGGCTACGCAAAGGGAAGAGACATACGAGGGTCAAGTAAAAGTGCTGGATGCTCAACTCAAAGAGGTAAAAGGACAGCCGGACCGGAGGATTTACGTAGATAGACGGTTTCGGTTGTAGTTTCGTTTCATGTTCATTACCATTCAGTGTTTTGGGATAGTACGAGGATGTTGGGTCGCGGGCTTCAAAAATGACAACTTAATCATGAAACATTTTCAATAAAACGTTACATTATGCTGCATTATCATGGTATATTATTAAGTGGTCGTTTTTGTGCGTTCATGATTCAGCTTCGTAAAGGCTACGTTCGTTGGTGTAGGTTCTAGTGTCGAGTGGCTGACGGCGGTTGGTGCTTCATCTATCTATCTATGTACAAGACTATCTCCTATTTCTGTACCTACCTGTGTATTAATTACTTCTGTATTAGCTGTAAGAATTATGCCTGTGTTGTGATTGTACGCTTTATTAGTTTGGGGTTTTGTATATGTACAATTTGTGATGGGAATCCTTTTGCTACTGTATCCCTGCTTTATTTTAGTCCGTTTCTTTGAGAAACTCTTCATTATTTACCTAGGGAACTTCTGCATTATACAGGACTTCATCAAGAATGATGTTTCTTGTACACTTTCAACATTTTGTATCAATTTATACCTCTGATGCAAACTGTCAATGCATCATATAGTCTAAAATTCCTATGCCACAAACGTCAAAATCTTAACACCGGTTTTCAAGTATTGTGGTCCCGTTGCACCAGATGAAGAACACCACCTATTTTTGGGTTGAACAAAACTATACCCGCCTTCAATTTCACAATAATAAGGCATGGTATGGATCCTACATTCGTCCATATTGGAGAGTACAGTCACAACACGGTAGTGGCATGTCGGTGGATTGCCTTTAGTAATTCGTCCTGTGTGGCTAGGCAATGGCGACACGCGACCACGTCGAGGATAAGATACACAGCCTCTCGCAGAAACTATCGCAAGTAAGTTGTGCTCGATGCAGGGGGTTCTGGTCGCCCTTTACATAACCTAAAAAAATATGGAAAGATAAAAAATAACGTTAATGCCCGTGATACATAAGTTGGGTATGAGTGCATTTTGCATAAAGGTGATATTGATATTGCTCATATTTATAGCTAAAGGCCAATTTTATCAATTCAGATTAATATTAGTCATCATTCCATTATTTGCTATATATAAGTACAAACGTTATACGAGGTATTTCCAATTCTAAATATTCACTTGAAAATATAGATTCTATTTACAATGTCTATGGGCGACCAGGGCAACTTGTTGGTAATGTGTTTTTATATATATTTTCACGATCATTTATTTTTCTATACTTTGGGTAAAATGGTATTTGGTATCTAGTGTTGTAGTTTCACCACTCAGCACTTAGCCGCTTTCGGTAAAGGTAAAATGCATGGTGATTGTGAGGCTTTAATTGTTAATAACATAGTTTGTTGTTTTTAGTACTAAATTGTAAATATTTTTTTAATTTTTGTTAATAAATTAAAGTTTTTGAAAAAAATATATTGATAATAACAGTTAAGTAAATTCATTGCATGCCTGATTGTGTAGTAAAACAGTCTATTTTCTGATGAGTAGAGATAATTTTTTACATGAAAAAATAATAATTGTGAAATAATGTTGCCACTTTTCAAAATTATCTTTTTAAAGATAACGGTATTGTATTTTAATTTAATGACATGTTAAAGGACAATAATAAACAGAAAATAGGCTGTTTTCTTCAAGAGCAGAAGTTAAAGTAGACATAAAATGATTTCAGGCTGAGGCACGCGCTGAATTTGCTGAGCGCTCCGTGCAGAAACTCCAGAAGGAGGTCGACAGGCTTGAAGGTAATCTATCACTTCGTATATTTCAAATGATATACAATCTGATATTATATTTGCCCGAAGAGGGCACTCTATCAAAAATATATAAGAAAAATAAGAAACAATTTGTAGCTATATTTTATTCAATGTTTTTTTAGAGCAAGACACAAAAGTCAAAATTATTTGTACTGGTAACATTTTATTGATGCTAGTTTTCCAAGTTTTCAAGGGTCTCCAGATATATTACAGAATATGCAACGTACAGCAGTTTGGTTAAGTTTTAAATTCAAATATTTCACAAGTCAAGTTAAAATAACATGTTTGAGAATAACAATGCTTTGGATATTACGCACTTAAACGATACCATATCAGCCGTCATTAGATCTGACTTAACGAGTTATAATGCTGTACAATAGATTTGAAAGCTTTTTTCTGTCATTTCTGCTACAAACTCAAGCTTATTTTTATCTTAATTTCATAGTAACAGTGTTAGAGTTTTATTTTTATTGCACACAGGATTGTTTTTGTTAAATTCACAAACCATGCACCCAATCTTAAAAAAATATATATTATAAACTTCTTTCACCTCACTATTTTGGTGCTTGTGTCTCAAATTCAATTCTGTGCAATATATTTTGTTAGCATGACTTTTAAGTGTCCTGCTAGAAGACTGCTCGATCCTTTGATGTGATTTTTTTCTGTAATTTTGGCATGGTTTTATATTGATGTTGTTTTTTGCCTGTGCTGTTTGGTTCAAATGTCCGGTTCCTATTCGTCACCAACAATTATGAAATTATATCGTTCGCTTGTTAGTTATCACTAGCCATTTACACCCGATGCCGAAAGACCAATCAAGTTTCTGATCTCTTCATCTAATGACAAATCTCACTCGAATCAAATTAATTGATATGAGATGTGAAAACAGATTATATGGAACAGGCTTTCAGAAACCGGGTTTAAATGTGGTATCCGATGATTTGAACGTTTGGACCAAACGGTTGTTTGTTGTGTGTCCTACTGACCGTGGCCACGTCGCCCTTGCAGACGATCTGGTGTCCGAGCGCGAAAAGAGCAAACTCCTGCAGGAGGAGATGGAGGCCACGCTGCACGACATACAGAACATGTGAACACTCCCGCACGCGCCCGCTCCGCTCACTCGCAGCACTAGCACTGGCACAATACTGACACCTGTCATTTTAGAGTTGCCAACGCGAAAATAATTTAAAGGCGCCATTTATGTTGTGCAGTGACCTAGAACGAAAGAAGTTTTTATTTAATTGACATATTTTCTGACTTCTTTTTATTTCAAGATTACAGAAAGTGAGCCGAGCGCGGCGCCTAGATGTTATTAGCTATAGAATAATTGCCAGCCGCTTTTTAATGTAACTTCAAAATCGAGTGTTTGCTACGAAAGCACTGCCATGTGCAATTTTTTAATTTCATCCACAAATTACTAATATTTATGTCCGTATAGTTGAAATGTGTAATTTGTTTTATAGTCATTACTTTACGAGCGTGCCTGTTATGTCAATGATCGATATTTATATGACGTATGCAGTAATCGCTTTTAGCACTCTAGTGTAAGGTATAAAATGATAGTATCGACATTCCAAAAGGGGTCCAAAAATGTTATGCATTTTATACTCAACTTAAAAAGACATTATAATGCATTAATTATAAAGAAATGCACATAGTTTTTGTACAATATTTAAATTCTCTATGTATTTGTAGAACAAATTAGTCGCTGTATTCGGTTTCAATAATTTTATATTTCACTCGGGGAGATAGTGCATACACGTCGTATGCTATATTTTTCATATGCACTGTTTGCAATTTATTATGAACTTAATTTACTTAATGTTAGTGAAGAGATTAGATATTTTTATTAAAGAGTGACGGTAATACAATAAATAATGATATTTATAGAAATATTCTTGCTAATTTGGGAATAATTGATATTCTATTATGTTTGAAGTATGATTTTCTCGTGTCATAATTGAGTTTGTTGTTATTTATTTAAATTAATCGATGAATAAATGGCGACTATTCCAAGTTGTAATGTTCGCGCGTCGACTGTTCGCTCGCGCTGGCAACACCGCGGCTTAGCTGCATGTGACGTGTGACGTGTGCGCCCGGTACATAGAGTACGTCCGACCGAACGATACAGTAACGTAGGGAGTCCGTCTTTTTTAATACTATCGATTAATGAATTGATAGATAAGTACGTGAAAAATAATTTAATGATTTTTAAGAGTATTCTAATAAAAGTGTTTATGAATATATATTATTATTTTTAACCCGTTGTGTTTTTTTACTAACTCGTGTGTTACCCTGTGGTTGCCTTTCAACTAATGCCCCGACGACGATTCTATCAGCTATAACGTCGATCATTAATGTAATATACAGTCATCTTCACCATCATTCAAATGTAATCCGGTAATCACTTCGGGAAGTTCGGGGCGAACCAAAATTTATCGCACAACACGAAGAGAAGCTCGGTGGCGAGCAGGTCATGAGTCTCGAAGCATTGTACATTACCATGTGGGCGGCACACGGCATGAGAGCCCCTGCACGTCCCCGTAGAGTAGCGCCGCTAACGAACGCATGCGAACAAACCGCTCTCACGCGCCGCCTGACGCAGATGATCTCATCGTCGAGACTGAGAAGTTCAACGATATCGGCGACGACATCGACGACTCCTTCGTGGAGCTCATCCCCGGCGTGGACCCCAACGACCGCCAGATGGCCGTCATCCGCGAGGCCGCGCGCAAGGAGTACGAGAGGCTGCACCCCAAGGTGCCCACGCCGCCGCCCAAGGAGCCCACGCCGCCGCCGCAGGAGCCCGCGCCCGAAGCCGCAGCCCCGCCGCCAGAGGGCGCCGCCCCACCCGCAGACGGAGCCGCGCCTCCCGCTGATGGAGCCCCCGCCGCTCCCCCGGCAGAGGGCGCAGCCCCTCCGGCTGAAGGTGCCGCACCGCCGGCTGAAGGTGCAGCTCCACCTGCCGAGGGCGCAGCCCCACCCGCTGACGGAGCTGCCCCACCGGCGGAGGGAGCGCCCGCAGCTCCCCCCGCCGATGGAGCCGCTCCTCCGGCTGAGGGCGCCGCTCCTCCTGCTGACGTCGCTGCTCCGGCGGCTCCGCCAGCAGAGGGAGCCGCTCCTCCCGCAGAGGGTGCGGCCCCCGCTCCCCCCGCGGACGGCGCCGCGCCAGCTGCTCCACCTGCTGAGGGAGCCGCCCCCGCCCCTCCTGCAGCTGCTGCGCCGGCAGCTGCACCCCCTGCGGAAGGAGCTCCCCCTGCGCCCACGGCTGAAGGAGCTCCCGCAGCTGCACCGGCAGCTGATGCCGCTGCAGCCCCTGCGCCGGCCGCCGCAGCCCCGGCACCAGCAGAAGCCGCGCCCGCTCCCGCAGAAGCAGCCCCGGCTCCCGCGGCGCCGGCGCCCGAGGCGGCCCCGGCCGCGGCTCCGGCGGAGGCCCCTCCTGCCGAAGCCGCGCCGCCCTCTTAAATACAACGACCCTCTGCTCGTTACTTTCGGACTCACTATTACTCAGTTACCGCGTCCCGGGTCGTGGTCCCGGTGGAAATCTAGTGCGACATCCCCTCGGAGATTTATTTTTTATGTTGGCAATAAATGTCTGAAACTATATAGCTGATGGAATTTCTGTCCCCGTTCTGCCCCCGCCGGGTCCGCGTCTGCATGCGTGTGAGTGAGGCAATGACGTATCGTGCCGCTGCGAGTGACCGCGCCGCTGTCCGCAGACGATCTGATCGCCAGCAAGGAGGTGTTCCACGAGATCGGCGGCGAGCTGGACTGCGCGTTCGACGACCTGGGCCTGCGCACGCCGGCCGTGGCGCCCGGGCGCGCCTGCGAGCGCTGCACGTGCTGCCACTGACGCCGCGCGCTCCGCCACGCTCATTTGCATTTACGTTACACGACAAACGCGTCTTGATATTCTAGTCAATCATTAAACCATAACAAAACTACTACCGAAAGCTTTCTAACTGAGTTTGCATGCTACACTTCGACGAATCGGAACATTTCATTATCGACGCAAAAACAAACGTGCTTAATAACCCAGCGAGACCGACGCATGGCTTCAGAATAACAAGGATCTAAACATGTAAGCATTTAATTTTTATTACTACCGCTGCGCTGCTCTTATTGCGCTTACAGACGGAAATGTTGCAAGCAGTCAGTAATAATGGCACATCATGTTGAGCTGAACATGGAAACTAAGATCAGATCATTGCCTTACAATCATTAAGCATGAGGCTTTGAAAGAATGCGTTTGCGCATAGCACAGTTTGCGAATCGCGACCATACAACACGCCGCACCGTCTGTAACCGCCATTACGCTGAAACTAATTTTCCTAACGACTTGACTTAGGAAAGAGATATTTCTACATAAATATAAAGGAATCTATGACAGGATGTTATTATATTACTTGAGATATTGTATTATCATTTTTGGGCAAATGATGTAATCTTGTGTCCAATACGCAGACGAACTTGTCGCCGAGAAGGAGAAGTACAAGGACATCGGAGACGACTTGGACACCGCTTTCGTGGAGCTTATCCTCAAGGAATAAACTGGCGCGTTCGGTCATGTTCGGTAATGTTCGGGTCCGTCCGCCACACGGCAACTACCAGCTCCCGCCATTTAAATATCCGAGTACATGTATTTTACTTTATAATTTTATACTCCTAATTTAAAGTATTAAAATCCATAGCTTTATGGCGGTATTTATTTTCGAGTAATATAATAAATTAATTTATTACTTATGACTGGTTTTATTTTATTTCCTGTAGATAGCACCTACCTTGCCTTGTACACACGGCTAAATATCAAGCTATACAATTCCAGTATAAGCTGACCTCTCATTGTACGGGAATCCTATGCGAGATCAGCTTATATTGGAAATGTATAGCGTGATATGTAGCCGTGTGTACCTAAAATAGTGGGATATCTGAGTAGTGTAGAAATCTGCTGATGTAGAAATGGTTGCAATATTGACTGCTTTGGCTTTGAACAACTGTATTTTATCTGCAAACCAAAACAACACTAGACTATACCTGCACTGATGACCTGACTGCTGACCTTTTTTTTTTTTTTTTTTTTTGAGGGTGGGAAATCATCAAATAACTTCTCCCGCTCTGGGTGGAGCGGGAGGGCGTGTCAGACTTTTACTGACTAAAACCCACCCGTGTTCCTTCAGTTGCCTATGCCAGGGCCGCGGTAACCCTTTCAGACAACCCGCGACCCCAGCGGCGTCGGCCCTATTGGGCCCCGTCACTTGCTGACATCTCTTTGAGGCGCGCGTGGAACACGACGCGCCGTCGACTCGGGCCTGGTCCTTACCGGACGGCGAGCTACCCGCGGCTCACCGTCCGCAGGCCCGCGCCTACGGTGGCCGGAAATCGCCCCGCGATTCCCGCCGCCCAGGGCGTCTCCTGCGGCGACTGAGGGCGTGAGGCTGCCTCTCCCTCACGCGTTCCGCCTCCTCCTTCGCGAGCATCACTGCTTCGCAGAAGGAGGTGACGGCCTCCCATGCACTCTCGCTCCGCACCATGGCCTGGACCAGGCTCGGACGCGAGAGATCGCCGCCGCCGATCGCCTCCGTGAGAACACGGCGGTGCTCTGCCCAAGCCGGGCAGACCTCCACTGTATGCTCCACCGTGTCCTCCGGGCGATCTACACAATGGAAACACCCGGGCGTTTCCTCCCGCCTTATGCGAAACAGGAACCTCCCGAAACAACCGTGTCCGGTGAGGACCTGCGTCAGGCGGAAGGTGAGGACGCCGTGGCGCCTCTCTAACCACTCCTCAAAGAGGGGACTTATCGCCGCTATTGTGGCGTGCCCAGCGCTGGGTTGCGACAGTCGCGCTCTCCATGCCGCCATGAGATCCCGCCGGAGCTCTGTCCGCTGTACCGTGATTTCTCGCGGCAGCGGAGTTACGCCCCGGCGCTTCGCCTCCTCGCGCCACTCCCACACGTGCGCGAGGACCTTTGCCTCCAGATCCCACGGCGGCAATCCGGCAAGGAGGCTCGCCGCCTCCCGGGAGACCGTGCGGTATCCCCGGACTAGCCGGATGGCCATGACCCTCTGGGACGCGTTCAACCTGCCGGCTGGTCCCAGCCTTAGGGAACGCGCCCACACCGGTGCTCCGTAAAGGGCCATGGACCGCACGACCCCCGCGTAGAGCCTCCGGCAGGAGGCGTTTGGACCCCCCAGATTGGGCAGGAGCCGCCTCAAGGCAGCCCCAGCCCGTGCCAGTCTGGGAGCCAAACGTCGGAAGTGCTCCACGAAGTTCCACCGGCTGTCGAGGACGAGTCCCAGGTACTTCATCGTCGACCCGACTCCGATGTGAACCCCTCCTACCGTTATTTCGGAACCCGACGGTGGCGCATTCCGAGGACCATGAAAACACATGGCCTCGGACTTGTGCAAGGCCACCTCGAGTCCCAACTGCCGGATCCTCTCCACGACTATCGCAACCCCGCGTGTCGCTAGTTCAGTCGCCGCCTGGTGCGACCTCCCCTGCGCCAGGACCAGCGTGTCGTCAGCGTAACATACTACGCTGACGCCGCTTGGGAGGTCGGACCTGACTGCTGACCTGTACTGTGTATTTTGGTAATAATAAAACTGCAATCATTTGGTGATTAATTTGTCTCGACTCATAATCTAATCTACAATTCCATCTCTAGATTCTTTATAGAAAAATGCAACTTCAAAATTGACTAGAAGGTAAGTAGGTAAGATAAAATTGAAAAATATAATTTAATTTTAAATGAAAAGAACTTCGAAATTTCTGCATCAGTTTTTTTTTGGATAACATCGAATCAGAATAAGGTATAATAAAATAATAATACAGTAGATATCGTTGCCAAAGCCATGCTTGAAGACTGATCACCATGCTTTCTGAATGGATTCCAGTAGATGTGCCTGTAATAGTGCTTCTTTTGGGTAAGGGTTCTTACACACGAGCAACACGCGTCAACGACAGGCAGCTGCACGCGTCGATGACAGCCGCCGATCTAAAACGACGCTTGCAGTTGTAGCGTGTCGTGTCCGCCATTTTGTCACTCCTGAACTATTTGCACTCCACTGACAAAATGGCGGTCGCGACACGATACAACTACAAGCGTCGCTTGTCGACAGTGCAGTTGAGGTTGCCGTCGATACGTGCAGTTGCGTCTGTCGTTGAAGCGTGTCGCTCGTTTATAAGAACACTAAGTATGTAAGTAGCGAGTTTACATATTGAACTAGATAGAAAGCTGTTTTCATTTTAAGTTGCATGCTTTGCAAGACTATACAAAAGAGATTTGATATCATGAGTTTGATAGGAAAAGCCCAAAAACTGATCTTTTGAAAAACATGTATTTTTGTTTCCATCGTCCCTGGATCGACCCTTTGTAAACCAATAAACCAATTAATTACTAACTTTGTATCCATGTTACTAACCAACTAACATTACTAACAGACGAGGTGGTCGAAGAGCGCAGTAAATACAAGGCTATAGCGGAAGAAGTGGACCAGACGTTCGCTGATTTGTCAGGATACTAAACTGAAAGCGGCCATGTTGGGGCAGCAGCCATTTTGCGGAGAAATGGCGGGAAGACTGCGGGCGCACGCGGTGGATGTTGCTTCGAAAACGTGCCTATTATGAAAGAACAACACATGAAGCCTTAAAATAATACTCAAATTGGTTAGTTATAAAACAAAGAACAGTTTTCATGTATTGTACTTTATAATGGACTCTCTATATTCTTTGCACAGAGCTCACGTTGAGAGATGGACAAACTACTTCAATGATAGTTCAATTTGGATGTTTTGTTTGCATCTGATAAATTCTTAGGACTGCATAATTAGGTAGGAACCGTTCAGTTTCCAAGTAAGAAAATATTATTAGATATGTTGGACTGAACAATAGTTACCTACCTAACTTCTCTAGACGCTATGGAATTATGTGGATTCTGTTAGTAGGAAATGACATCGTGATGATCGATGATTAAGTTTATCAGAAAAAGGCCGGATTGCAATTAAGACGAAGTACCTGTAGTTGCAAAATGAATAATTTGCTAAAGCTAAGTATCTATGACTGCTCTCTGGCTAAAGAGAGTTTACGCTTACCTAAGAGATTTTCTCGCGAACGTTTTATGCCTTACTTACATAAAAAAAGTACCTAGTTTATTCTCATTCAGACGCCTCATTGCTATAAGTGCAGTCAGGCGAAACAGTCTTTTAAGAATTCTAAATGTTCAAGTTTAAAAAAAACACGTTGCGTTTTTGTTAAATTTATAAAGAAACAGTTGCATACTTAATTCAAAATTAGAATGTCCAGAATTATCGTTGTTATCAAGATGTCTATTTGTATAAATATTTTTGAGAATTGTACAATATGTAGTGTAGTGTTTATTAAAAACTACCTATCATTCAAAATATCCATGTGTACCTAAAATCATTACTTACATCTAAATTGCTTTAATTTAGCCGATTAATTTAATATGGTATGTCTCTAAATATTTTGGGCTTATTTGCTCTAGTTGGGAACTAACTCAATATTTTTTGTCTGTAGCTGGAATGTGAAGCACTACTACATTCGTTGCATGTTATTTAAGTAAACTGTGTTGGATCATCCCGTTACCTACTGTATAAAAATATCTGCAACGGAATTAACGTTTCAGTGTAGGAGAGTACCAAAATATTATGAATCAGTGTGAATACGAGAGGAGCTCGTGCATAACAGCCGCACGGGTCTATCCATCAGGTTAAGTTACGCTTGCCGGGGTTGATCCGTGGATGGGTGACCATCTTTACATACCGAGACTCCTCCGTGCCTCGGAAAGCACGTTAAGCCTTTGGTACCGCCTGTCATTTGTGGATCTTTGACAGTCGTTACGGGTCGTCAGAAGCCCGAAAGTCTGACAACAATCAGTTTTACCAAGGGGTATCGTATTACCCAGTTCTTTACTGGGTTGCGGAGATCAGAGGGGCAATTCTCGTAATTTTAAGAACGTTCGCATTATAATCTCAGTCGCAATCTGTCAAAAAAGCCTCTAATTTCCCTACATTTTTGACATTGATTGTCGCTGAGATGACACTGCGACTTGAATTTGAACGTTTTTTAAGTACGAGAATTGGCCTTCAGAGCGGCAATTCTCGTATTTTTAACAACGTTCGCAATCTCATCTCAGTCTCAATCTGTCAAAAATTGTATAGCGTTTACCTACATTTTTGACATTTGATTGACGCTGGCATGAGATTGTGAACGTTTTTAGGTACGAGAATTGGCCATCAGGTAGGCAGTCGCTCCATGTAAAATAATGGTATTCAGCTGCATCCGGTTAGACTGGAAGCCAACCTCAACGTTGTTGGGAAAAGGCTAGGCAGATTGATTGTGAATACCTAGGTATACTATACACTATGAAGCGAAGCTACATTCCTAGTGTGGGGTCCACGAAAAAATCTAGCACCTAAGCTCACTCAAAATATTACTAAGTAAAACGTTTGCTTTGTGTAAGGTTGTGGTGAAAGTCGTGTTGAACAAAAAGGATAAAGGCACACATCAACTCGGAAAGGGATCGTCACCGTATCACCGCCATTCCGAGCTTGTCCCGAGGCGAGTACCTACGTTACGATTCCGATTAGTGTGCGTTGCAGTAGAGAGTTTTAAACAAAGACTGCACGGCTCCAGTTGATAATATATGGTGACGATCCCTGTCCGAGTTGCTAAGCGTGCTGTGACCTTAAGAATTAACATTCGTTTTCGTTCTATTCTTAAAATAAAATAAAAAAATGTATGAGCTAAAGAGAGGGAAAAATAAATAAAAAAATAAATAAATAAATATCCTTGGACATTTCACACAACGCCATCTAGTCCCAAGCTAAGCAACCTAATGCTTGTGTTATGGTAACGAGATGGCTGATAAACTAATTATATACATTTTTTTTTGTAAATACATACATATTATAGATAGAAAACACCCAGACTCGGAACAAATACTTGTAGGTCGTACAAATATTTGTTCCGTGCGGGAATCGAACCCGCGACATGCTGCGCAGCAGTCAATCGCTCAACCACTGCGCCAACCGTGTCGTCAAATAAAATAAAAAAAAATAAATAAAATACAATGCGTTTCAAATAAGAATAGGACCGTCTTAGCGCCATGTTGTGACGTCATAACTGTCAAATCGAATAAGTTGAGTAGGGTGAGCAAAACAAGATATTTTTAAATAACATTTATTTACGAATCATATGCGAAGAATTTTTAATTCTTTCTGGTAAATTGTTGCCAGCAATGAAAATATGAAAGAAAGTAGTAAGTATATTTTTTTTAAACTAATGATGACTAATTTTTTTGATTTTTTTTTCACTTTGATTTAACTAAGACTCGGTAAAACAAAAAAAAAAAGTTATTGATACGCAAACAAGTTTTCTTTGCAAACCGTACTTTTCAATCAACATTTGACAGATAGAGGTCATTGACTTTCCTATTCATAGTTGAATCGCATTGTACCTACCTATGATAACATGCAACATGAAAGTACTGCTTTCGTTCCTGGTCGCCTTCGGAGTAGCTCAAATATTGTCGAAAACCGAGTTTGTGCAAAGAAAATTAAATCTAGATAATCTACAGCTATTTTATTACTTCAAAGCTCACTTTGATGTAGCATTGAATGCGCCTAAAAACACTGCCGGAGTTTTGTATACTTTCGCCGCGAGTTTTTTTACGAGATGTTTTTTTATGATGTGTAAAACATAATCTTATGAAAATATGTGTAACGATTTTTTTGTCTGAGTTTATGCACTATTTTTATGTCTTGGTCACACTTTGAGATACATCGAAGATATAATTTTGTCAGACAGCCATAATAAGTAACGTTTTGTATTACAATAAATATAGTAGGTACGTAGGGATCCGTTTTTTCTAACTGTGCGTCTGTCAACGTCAAAATATTACAGTTTGTGGGCCTATTTTACGATGTCCGAATAGCCACTACTCACCGAATAAATTCAAAAATGGAACAGAATTTGTATGAAATTATGTGCCCAGTAAGGTAATAGGAACTTAATCGTAGGTGGTGAAACAGGCACTGTATGAAAAAATATTTAAAATAACCATAAACAATCTATGACACACACACAGCACCGTTACTACAAACTGTCAAATTTTCACATTCAATTTTGGACTTAACCAGCAACATTTTAAAGTTTAAAATCATTTGGAGAAAGACAGTTTGGTTATAACCTGATGTAGGTCATAAAAATGAAATGGACATAAAAATCAATTGCCGACGTAAGCGCATCACTTCAGAACGGTTGCAAATAATTGGCTAATTCTTTTTTTGTTGTGTTTGTAACTGTCAGTCCAAGGTTTGTAGTTATGACAGATTTTTTTTTGGAAAATTCACCGGAAAAGTCAGAAAGGATGGTATTTTTGTATGAATCAAACAACACACATCCTAAACCACTGGAGATAGAGACATGAAATTCACCCGGGCGACGCCGGGCACGAACAGCTAGTAATTATTATACAGTCAGGCAAAACAGTCTAGAAACGGAACTAATTTTTAATCTTTGTCAGTGTGGTCTCAGTCCGTGTTTTATCAAACAACAAATGTGCATGAAACGATTAGATTGATTAAAATTAATAAGACTAAGTGTGAGGCCAAACGAACGTAATTTTGTGAGTCGTGAGTCGCAGAATTTCGGTTGCAGAAATTTCTGAGTACGTAAGTTGTGAGTTAGCAGACAACTCATTTTGCGTCGCCGTATGAACGAAACAGGATTTTTATATGAAACCGAATGTAGCACAAATTACGTGACTGAAATTATGCGACTGAAATTACGCGACTCAAAACTCAAAAAATTACGCTCGTCTGGCTTCACCGTAAGTATCTAAAGTTCTGTCAGAAAAATGGTTTTAAAGTTTAAATTTTATAATGTATGGCTAGTAGGCGCCCCCATTTTTTCTACTCTTTTGTGTAGTAGGTGCTGTGTACACTACAGGGCCGTATTTAGATCGTAGAGAGGCAGGGTGCTGAGAAGGTAAACAGGCGCAGCCATGTCGAATTCAATGACAGCTCCGTGCGCACTGTTAGAAAAATCGAGCTATAATAGCTTGCACCAAACGAATAATACATATAATCACAATAGGTTAAGTTTTAACAGTGTGAAATGATATTAAAATTAGAGATATCCATCCAGTCAGAGTGTGATTAAGACAGCCAATTACACATAATCTTATGATCATTAATAGGTTTGAAGAACTTTTGTACTTGTTTGTACTCATTTAGCTTAGATTTTGTACGACAATATGATTGTACCTTCAATTATTATTGTACTTTCTATGTAAGCTTCATACTTCCCGTAAGTCCCTTCTTCATACCAGTAAATCTTTCTATGACAGCTTCTGAGGAAGTGTACCTATCAGCGCTTTAAACTGTTCACTCTTGTAAAATAAATTTATATTAAAGCTAATCAGTGTTTTATTTACGCTAGGGGTAAGAAAGAGACATACTACATAATGTCTCCAAATACATAGTATGGTATCAAAAACTGTCTTTCATTATATACTTACAGGTTCAAAAGATGGGGTTGCATAGAGATTCTGCTGCACCGATAAAAGCGTGTTGAGAAAGTAAAAAATATTTTTTTATTATTCCTGATAATGGTTTTAATAATCGTGGGTTGTGGAGGTCAGATAGGCAGTCGCTCCATGTAAAATACTGGTATTCAGTTGCATCCGATTAGACTGGAAGCTGACCCGAACATTATTGGGAAAAGGCTAGGTGGATGAAGATGATGATGAATCGTGGTTTTAATAACTAAGATTATCAGGATTACGTAATAAAAAAAATGATTTTTCAATGCACCTCTACAATATTAGGTGAAGATCTACACATTAAGGAGCCTCAATCCCGATGTGTAGGTACCTATATTTTACTTAGCTAGCACATAATGTTTCCGGACAGTAAGTAATGGCAAGCTATTAAAAAGGCAATAGGGGTCTACGGTGCGGTGGGTCTACATTAGCGGAAAAGGTCCGTGCTACGTGCTACGCTACGCTACGAAAGTGCTACGAAACGACGTAGCACTTTAAACCAGAGAGAATTGAAGTTCTATCTGTACCCTTAGTATGAACATCGATTTTGAAGAAGTATGAAGTGTAGGCAATTTAGTATAGAAATTGTAACAGCGCCATGTATATCAAGAACTAAATAAACATCTTGAAAAATGTAAGGGAAAGGATTTTGAGAAACATGTTGCTATTACACGGTACATATACACCCTGTGTATATGTAGCAGCCAACTAGCTTAGTGTATATGTAGCAGCCAACTAGCTTAATTAGCCGTTTAGTTAACAGCCTAGCTAGCCTTTGAAAGTAGCGCTCGCCGGGCGCTGCCGCGGTATTGCTCACTTCGCTCGCTTGGCTCGCGCGCGGTTGGTCACAGTTCCAACCTAACGTAACCCATTTGGTCAGGTTCCCTGCCTTAGTTACTGCAACCAATTCAACTCGCGCGTGGTTGGTCACAATTCCAGCATAACATCTAATGAATAGGTGTCAATCAGGCTGGTAGTTGAACGGCGCCGCTTTGTAAAAATGCTAGGCTGTTAATGAAAGGCTAATAATGCCCGGTTTCTGAAGAATTCTTAAACAGAGTTTAAACTCTAAGCTATCAAAATTATCTACTTATGCGAATTCCTTCCCTATGCTCGGTTTTAGAGGTTCTCAGATAAACCCTCGATAGTAATCCACTCGACTTTTAAGCTGAATTCTTCCTTAACGTATAGTCCAGAAACACGATATCGAACCAATAATCACTATCGAATGGATAAACTCCGTTTAAGGTGTTAAGTGAAAACTTAAAAAGCCAACTAGGCGGGAATAAGAAAGTGACGGAGTAAATTACTTCCACACGTGACAAAAAGAGAGCGCAACACTACGCTGCAATCAAAATAAGAGCGCCAAATCAAATAAAAATTGTTTAAAAATAAATTAAGCCATATCAAATTTATATTCAGCAGGAATTTTCAATTAAGTAAGTACATAATACGCACACTTTGAATACAATTTTGCAATAAAATTACTTAGGATTTTAGAATTACAGAAAAAAATATTATAAAAAAGTAGGAGCATCTATTTCTCGAAATTTTCTTGCATCACGTTAAAATGCTTCTTGGGGTGATGTACAGTCCTAATCTCTCTACTGATTACTTTGACTCTTTTGATTCACTTTTAAATGATTTATGTCCCTCCTATGACCACGTAGTATGGGCGATTTTAATACTTGCCTTCTTAAAAATGACATTCGTACTCACAAACTTCAATCTCTCTTATCTTCCTATAACCTTAGTATTCTGCCTCTTTCTGCTACTCACAGTGGCGTAACTATACCGTTCGAGGCCCGTGGCAAATTCATCGGTTTTTTTTACTAAATGTGTAATAAAAAATGTTGGGAGTTGGGATTCTCCTCTGACCGGGGGCCCTTTCCGGCTGGGGCCCGTGGCATTTTGCCGACTTGTCACCCTGTAGTTACGCCACTGGCTACTCATCATTTCCCTAATTGCTCCCCTTCTCTTTTGGACCTGATGATTGTTTCTAATCCTAATAATGTATCTGTCCACGCACAGCTCACTGCTTGTTTTTCTTACCATGACTTAATCTTTATGTCCTACAGGATGCGCCCTCCTAAGCGTAAGCCGCGTTATATTTTCCTTAGGAACTATAAGGGCATAGACCTTTTTTTTTTTTTTTTTTTGAGGGTGGGAATTCATCAAATAACTTCTCCCGCTCTGGGTGGAGCGGAAGGGCGTGTCAGACTTTTACTGACTAAAACCCACCCGTGTTCCTTCAGTTGCCTATGCCAGGGCCGCGGTAACCCCTTCAGACATACCCATACCCAACCCATTATATTTTTTTTTTATTAGATTAATTTTTTAATTAAGTATTATTATTATATAATAAAACTTCACATGCCATAAATAAGGCTAAATAGATTTATTGACCAGATAATGTAACATGTGAAACCACCGACTGTACCTACTCTATTTAAATGTGAATAAATGAATTTTGATTTTTTTTTTTTTTGACAAGCCGCGACCCCAGCGGCGTCGGCCCTATTGGACCCCGTCACTTGCTGACATCTCTTTGAGGCGCGCGTGGAACACAACGCGCCGTCGACTCGGGCCTGGTCCTTACCGGACGGCGAGCTACCCGCTGCTCACCGTCCGCAGGCCCGCGCCTACGGTGGCCGGAAATCGCCACGCGATTCCCGCCGCCCAGGGCGTCTCCTGCGGCGACTGAGGGCGTGAGGCTGCCTCTCCCTCACGCGTTCCGCCTCCTCCTTCGCGAGCATCACTGCTTCGCAGAAGGAGGTGACGGCCTCCCATGCACTCTCGCTCCGCACCATGGCCTGGACCAGGCTCGGACGCGAGAGATCGCCGCCGCCGATCGCCTCCGTGAGAACACGGCGGTGCTCTGCCCAAGCCGGGCAGACCTCCACTGTATGCTCCACCGTGTCCTCCGGGCGATCCACACAATGGTAACAACCGGGCGTTTCCTCCCGCCTTATGCGAAACAGGAACCTCCCGAAACAACCGTGTCCGGTGAGGACCTGCGTCAGGCGGAAGGTGAGGACGCCGTGGTGCCTCTCTAACCACTCCTCAAAGAGGGGACTTATCGCCGCAATTGTGGCGTGCCAAAGGGCATAGACCTGGAGGCATTGCTGCGTGTTGCTGGTAGCATCGACTGGACTGACGTTTTGGAGAGCTCTTGTATCAACGATATGGTTCACATTTTCAACAGCACACTACTCAGCCTATACGATCGTCATGCCCCTATCCGTCGAGTCATAGCACCTGCTATTAAGGACGCGATGGCGAGTAGGGACAGATCCAAAAGGAGGTTAAAACGTTGTCCTTCCGAGCGCAACCTGATTGCGTACAAGGTGTTGCGTAATCGCTGCAGTCGTATGTGTAGAGAAACAAAGAGACGCTACTTCCATAATTCTCTCGACAACCGTAACTCTGCTGAAGTCTGGAAGTTTCTGAAAACTGTCTTTATTGGTAAATCTCCAGTTGTTGCCAGTAATGATATTGACGTGTGTGCTCTTAACAAACATTTCTCACTTCCCCCTGTTTCTTTGGATCCGCACGTCAAATCAGCTTCTTTATTTAAACTTTCCTGTTTGCCAGTGCCGCAGTGTTCTTCTTTCGAATTTAGTCCTGTGAGTGAAAATGACGTCAAAAATCTATTTCTGCTATCTCTTCCTCTGCAGTTGGTAATGATAATCTTTGATCTAGAATGATTTCTCCTATTCTCCCCACATTACTTCCCATCTTGACCCACATTTTCAATTTCTCTTTGTTTTCTTGTACTTTTCCTGAGGCTTGGAAACAAGCTCATATAATCCCTTTGCCCAAAGTTTCCAGCCCTGTCTCACCATCTGATTTCCGACCCATTTCTATTCTCCCTTATCTCTCTAAAGTTCTTGAGCACATTGTACACCAGCAACTTTCTGCCTTTTTAGCTGCGAATGGCCTTCTTAGTGCTTTTCAATCTGGTTTTCGACCTGGTCATAGCACAGTCACAGCTCTTTTGAAGGTTACTGATGACATCCGCAGGGCTATGGACCACAAATCTCTTACCTTACTTGTACTTTTGGACTTTGTAGTGCCTTTAACTCTGTTGATTTCGACATTCTTGTAGGAATCCTTAAATCTCTCAATTTCTCTTCTAGCACTATTAGTTGGTTCGATTCCTATCTCAAAGGCCGGTCGCAGCGGGTTCGTCTCGACGAGTCTTCTTCTGACTGGTGTTTTCTTACTGAGGGGGTGCCTCAGGGTGGCGTTCTCTCTCCTCTTCTCTTTTCCATTTTCATTAACTGTGTCACCAGGGTTATCTCTTCCTACTTCCATCTCTATGCCGACGATCTGCAGCTTTACAACCATTTCTTAAGGGAAGATGTGGAAGCTGTCGTGTGTGCCATGAACAGAGACCTGGATTTGATTACGAGTGGTCGCGGTCCTTTGGACTGCAAATCAACCCTAGGAAATCCCAGGCTATAATTATTGGCGGCAGGTATATGCGAAATAGGCTCGATGTTGCGTCGCTGTCTCCACTCTGTCTGAATGGAGTTCAGATTGAATACGCAAATACCGTTAAAAACCTGGGGGGTGACCATGGAGTCCTACTTATCGTGGACTGCCCATGTTGCTCAAGTCAGTCGTAAAGTACACTACACGTTCCATTCCTTGAAATGCCTCCAGAGCTTCTTGCCCTTGAACACCAAAATCTCCCTTGCTCAAACTCTCATTCAGCCCATTATTGACTACGCTGATGCCTGTAATCTGGATGCCACTGAGGAGCTTTTGAATAAACTTGAGCGTTTGCAAAATATTTGTATTCGTTTTGTTTTTAACCTTAAAAAGTATGATCACGTTTCTAACTTTCGCAGGACACTCAAGTGGCTTAGGGAGCCACTTGAGTATCGACTTCGCAGGAACTCTCGGATAGTATGTTTGCTATTTAACATCCTTCACAACCCTAAAACACCTTCCTATCTGCGGGAACGCTTTTCCTACGCCCGTCCTTTTGATGTGTCTTGCAGGTCGCATCTTAGAAACCTCCTTAAATCTCCTCCCCATTCCACTGACTTCTACTCCTACTCCTTCACTGTCCACGCGGTTCGGTTGTGGAATTCACTTCCGGCTGACATTAGGGACTGCCAAATTATTGCAGTATTTAAAAGAAGAGTGAAAGAACACTATCTTTCCACTTCGTCATAGTTATTAGTTATTTTAGTGATATTTATTTTAGAAGTATGTATGTATTTAGGTACAGTCAGCGTCACGATGTGGGTACCCCCCTTGAAAGCACCACGTTCGATCCCGCGATGGCCGCATAGCAAGTTTTGTATTTTATTGTAATATTAGCTGACCCGCCAGACGTTGTCCTCAATTCTTTTTTTTTTTTTCTACCTTTTTTTCTTTGAAATCACCCCAGTAAAAAGGAGATTATAACAAAAACAAATACAAATCGGTCAAGCAGTTCTCCAGTTATGGCGTGACCAAGGGAAATAGGGATTAATTTTTATATATAAATATATTTATAAAATGTAACATATTTAATATAATAATAATATAATTTATTTAATAAAAAAGTGATAATATTCTTGCAAACAGTTTAAAGATACAACAATGCACAAGAATATTTCGAAGCTCTTAGTAACAGTTTAATTGGTCTAGAGGTTGAGGATGTGATGTGTGAAATTGTTGGCTCAGGTTCGATACTGGCAATCTTAATTTTAAGTTTTTGTTCTCGTCAAGTTTTATTTTTCTTTAAGTTATACTATTTATGCAACTTTTCCTTTTTACATATTGTTACTAGTAGGTTTATATTAAAATGAAAGAAATATAATTTATTTTAGAAAAATTTATTATACCACCTAACATCGAAAAACTTAACTAAGTATTTATCATTATAGATAACTGTAACATACATAATAGAAAAAGTTTGTATCGCTTTACTGCTTACAACAACAACTTTTATTGTTTGATAATTTACCTTTCAAACTAGTAGAATAATTTTCATAATAACGAGTGAAAAAACATGTTATCATTAGTAACAATAAGTATAGTTCTAATGAATAAACAATTTACATCTCTCGTAAATCATAAATATTATCTACAGGCATCGATCACTAATAAAAATCTAGATACACACTGCCACGCAAAAGTTCTCGTAAACGGTCGCCAATTGTGTTTACCTACTCTAGTTGAAATAAATATGCGTTAATGTAAATTCAACCTTAAGTATAATAATTAAAGTTGTATTCACAAAGCCCAACATACTTTTTTATTAGTGATCGATGTCTACCTCCAACTACTAGGTATTAGGTAGCTATTTAATCACAATAATGAAATAGTGAGGTCAAATGATTTATTCTTTGGATTATTTCAATGTGTCAATGTCGACACTTTATTTTATTATATTATAACACAGATATACAGGGTGTCCCGTAAATAATGGATAATCTCTTAAGGGGTCATCGTACTCATCATTATGAACAACTTTTACTATGGGACCAAACCTGGAATCGCGAAAAAAAAATCAGCTGCTCCCTACATTTTGACGAGTTTGATGTAGATAAATGTACTGGTCAGCTGATTTTTTTTCGCGATTTCAGGTTTGGTCCCATAGTAAAAGTTGTTCATAATGATGAGTACAATGACCCCTTAAGAGATTATCCATTATTTACGGGACACCCTGTATGTATAATATTATAACGATCTATACCAAACGGAATTACGGGTTCAATAGTACATTATTGCAAAGGCCGTGAAATAGGCAATTGCAGGTCGAGTATGAGTTTGAAGGCCGAGCCGTAGGCGAGGACTTCACTAATACGAGACAGGCAATTGCTATTTCCGCCGAGGCATATATAGTGCTTTTCTCAAAAGAATGCAGGGAAATAAAAGTAGGTAGTTAAGTTTCCATAATTTTTCAAGTTAGTGCCGTTTTTAATATGAACTGTACATTTCAGCATAGAATAAATTGTCCATAATGTAGATGGGTTTTTAGTTTTAGCAATCTCATTAAAATACGACAAAAATACTGTTTCAGAGAAAATGTTCACTTTTTTCTCGTTTTTCCAAATCATAAAATTTTCAAATACTTACCTAGTTTCATGTATTTTTCTTTTGACTTCGCTGGCTGGTTTTCCATTGCCAATTTGGCTTCTGATCTTAAATCTGTGGAGTACCTACAATCAATCTTCATTTCACTTTATATTTATTATGAATGTAAATTTGTTATTTACATACATAATACTTAAATATAAATTTTTAAATCAAGATGAATTTTCAGCTTTGCCGCCAATTTTCTATCCAACATCTGTGCCGAAAGGCATTTGTGGCTATCTATACAGCCACGTGAACGCAATTTATACTAAGCAAAGAGACTGCCATTGGTATGCCAAGAATGATAAAAGAGATCCAATGAAAGAGTATTTAACCCAGCACGCCGTTTCATACAACATTGCTGGAGCGCTCCAGCAATGTTATTGCTGGAGCGCTGTAATGTTCCAAATTCAAAAAACGCTCCTGCAATGGATTTGATTTTCTTTGACCGTAAATTCGATACTTCGCGTGTTCTTTATTCGAAAATAATGACAACATTTCCATGCATGTTTGAGAAAAAATATTTAAACTCCATTTACAATAAGATTTGACATTTAAATAAACTTTTTTTACAGTCCGTTCAACCGATTTTGACTTCTATTGCGCCGGTGGCATGACAAATGGCAGCTGCAGTTGGTATTGTAACCATTTTTTTGCCTTTAATGCCATCCTTAATCCTACGGAATAGAAGTCAAAATAGGTTGAACGGACTGTAAAAAAGGTTTGTTTAAGATTTCCACTTACCTATTTACTAAAGGTCGTTTTGTTTTTAATAAGTATTGTTTATGTTAATAGCGGAGTGGATGACCCTCACTGACTATTATTTGCTGTAGTCGGCTTCTCATCTGAGTAACCATATTCCAGCCTATATCCCTACCACGCATCAATTCCCAAGTTCTTATGACTTCTTGTTGTAGATTATCCTTGGACTTTACTTCACTTGAGTCCCAATTTAAAATCATTTGACCCCACATATTTTCAATTGGATTAAGATCCGGACTTTTAGGTGGCCAGGCGATAACAGTTATATCAGCCTGTAAGCTTAGCCACTCCTTCACCATTCGGGATCGATGCACAGCACAGTTATCGTGGACGAAATATATTTGTCCTTCTGGGTACGCAACACGCACTGTAGGCAACATAACCTCTTGCAATATTTGTAGATATGTCTTGCCATCCATGCGCCCGCCTTCTTCTGTTAATTCGCCCGGACCCATAGATGACATCCATCCCCAGTAACCTGAAAATGAGGTTTTTTTTTAGTAACATACTATTAGTTTATTGGGCAGTAAGTATAATGTTTCAGATTTTGTGGTGATAAACATTGCTAAATAATAGCTTAATTTCTCATAATAATGTTAATAAAATGAAATCTGTCATAACATGGAAATCAATAATTTATTTACAGTAAAGCTGTGTATTTACTTACCTAATGTTATTCTACCACTGGACCTGTTCGGTAATATGTTTTGTGGATTGTAGCGTTCGTTAGGTTTCCGCCATAGTATTTTTCTGCCATCATTATCGGAACTAAAAGTTTTTTCGTCCGTGAAAATAACTATGTTATTTTCCCAGTCAAAGTCCATAAACTCCTGTGCGAACCGAACTCTTGCTGCCCGATGAGCTTCTGACAGTTGAATTTTCTTCGCTGGACGATAATTGTGAATATCTGCTGCGTGCAGGTGCCTCCGCACTGTGGCGATTGAGATGCCGTGTCGTTGAGCACTGGAGCGAGTGGTTGCGAACGGCGAATTCAAGTGAACATTTACTATATCACGGTGGCGTTCACACTTGTTTGTATAGATGCCTGAACTTCTCCGTCCAAAAGGTTTTGACTTCACATCACCAGTATCCAAATAACGTCGCACCCACAAGCGCACCGTTTTTCTCTGAGTGAAAATACATTTTAAGTTAGTCAATCGAGTGACAAAATTCAATTTATTTTATTAGGTATTAGATACTTAATATTTTTCAACTTACCGCTATGCCCAGCTGTCTGGCAATCCCTTTAATGCTTGTATTTTGTTCGTAAAGAACCACAATCTTTGTTCTCAAGAAATTATCTATCATTTTAAATTGTTTTAGCACAAACACGTTTAGTATGCGAAAGGTGAAGCAAAACTAGATTCATCAGACGGTAACTTCATTATAGATTAGTAAAATGTATCCATAACTACCCTCTATTATCAAACTATTTATAAACTACGGGCTCATATTCGATTAGACAGAGACAGAGATATAACGCCAAGTAGATTGATACCTAATTCGTTGTGTAAATAACTACCTAACTGGCTTAGTTGGTAAGAGCTCGCGGTAATCATTGGATTACCAATGAGGCGATGGTTCGAATCTCGTCCGGGCATGTGAAACACTTTTTGTATCATTCTTAAGGATGTGTTGTTTGAATTGCAAAGTTGTAGCAAAGTTAATTTTAATACAACTGGGGTACCCAGTTGATGCAGCCCACTGTACCTATATATTAGATGTTTTATTTTGGATTTTATGTATTTTATTTTCTCTTCTACTCTTACACACTTTGTCTACATCTCTTTTTATCCTCTGTCCTATCGCAGGTATGCTGGAAGAGATTTCTTTTGAAATAAGCATCACCTTTGTACGTATTTTTCTGTTCTTTTATGTTTGTCTGTTTATTTGTGTGTACCTACATAAATTGTTAAACAAATAAATAAATAAATAAAAAAGTAGAGGTCATTTCGGAATTAAATTCAATCGAGGAAATTTAACGCAATTATGTTTTCCTTTAGTCAAAGTATTAATCAAATAGTCAATAAACATATATCCAAAAATTAAATCCATACATCCTACTAATATTATAAATGTGAAAGTTTGTGTTTTGGATGTTTGTTACTCAATCACGCAAAAACGGCTGAACGGATTTCGATGAAATTTGGTATACAGATAGTTTATAACCTGGATTAAGACATAGGATACTTTTCATCCCGGTAGAAGGTTCCCGTGGGATAATTTCCGACATACACGCGGGCGAAGCCGCTGGCAAAAGCTAGTAGTGAAATAAATGGTTACGAAAAAGCCCCAATTTATTTTGGCATCGCCTTAAATACCTCAGAAACCGGGCATAATTAAGTTAGTTGGCTGCGACATATAAAATAAAGGAGCCTATTATACAAGCCTATACAACGTGTAACGTTAAATGCGCAAAACCTCTTAAGGCGTCACTGTACTCATCATTATGAACAACTTTTACTATGGGACCAAACCTGAAATCGAGAAATAAAATCAGCTGTTCAGTACATTTATGTTCGCATAATTCGTCAAAATGCAGGGAACAGCCGATTTTTTTTTCGCTATTTCAGGTTTGGTCCCATAGTAAAAGTTGTACTGTGTTGTGTTCATAATGATGAGTACAATGACCCCTTAAAATAATACCACTGTTTACACTTAGGTACATCCTGTATAAAAATAAACTGAAAACCAAACTTAGTGCATAATAAGTGATTCCCTTACCTATGTTATTTGAATGAAAGTACAGGAGCCAATAAACTAAAAGTTTCAATATAACATAACGCCTGTATTCCCCGAAAGGGTTGGGCAGAGGAACCTACCAATAGTACACCCACATTTTGTCAGAAAGTCCCATGTAATAGAGGGCGAGCCTATTGCCGTCAACCGGGCACAAATCCAGACTCCAGGCTGCTACTATCTAAAAACCCAATAACTCTTTGCACGACCTGGGAATCGAACCCAGGACCTCATGCTCGGCAGCAGCGCTTACGACCACTATGGTCGGACTTTTAATTAGCTGCAGTAAGACACTTCTAATGTAATTTTTACTGTCATTTCGCTATCAAATGGGAACATTTTTTAACGAAATGACAGTTAAGAAGTGTCATTTTACACTTCTAATGTAATTTTTACTGTCATTTCGCTATCAAATGGGAACATTTTTTAACGAAATGACAGTTAAGAAGTGTCATTTTACACTTCTAATGTCATTTTGACTGTCATTTCGCTATCAAATGGGAACATTTTTTAACGAAATGACAGTTAAGAAGTGTCATTGTACACTTCTAATGTAATTTTTACTGTCATTTCGCTATCAAATGGGAACATTTTTTAACGAAATGACAGTTAAGAAGTGTCATTTTACACTTCTAATGTAATTTTTACTGTCATTTCGCTATCAAATGGGAACATTTTTTAACGAAATGACAGTTAAGAAGTGTCATTTTACACTTCTAATGTCATTTTGACTGTCATTTCGCTATCAAATGGGAACATTTTTTAACGAAATGACAGTTAAGAAGTGTCATTTTACACTTCTAATGTAATTTTTACTGTCATTTCGCTATCAAATGGGAACATTTTTTAACGAAATGACAGTTAAGAAGTGTCATTTTTCACTTCTAATGTAATTTTTACTGTCATTTCGCTATCAAATGGGAACATTTTTTAACGAAATGACAGTTAAGAAGTGTCATTTTACACTTCTAATGTAATTTTTACTGTCATTTCGCTATCAAATGGGAACATTTTTTTTACGAAATAACAGTTAAGAAGCGTCATTTTACACTTCTAATGTCATTTTTACTGTCATTTCGCTATCAAATTGGAACATTTTTTAACGATATGACAGTTAAGAAGTGTCATTTTACACTTCTAATGTCATTTTTACTGTCATTTCGCTATGAAATGGGAACATTTTTTAACGAAATGACAGATAAGAAGTGTCATTTTACACTTCTATTGTCAATTTTACTGTCATTTCGCTATCAAATGGGAACATTTTTTAACGAAATGACAGATAAGAAGTGTCATTTTACACTTCTAATGTCATTTTTGCTGTCATTTCGCTATCAAATGGGATCATTTTTTAACGAAATGATAGATAAGAAGTGTCATTTTACACTTCTAATGTCATTTTTACTGTCATTTCGCTATCAAATGGAAACATTTTTTAACCAAATGACAGATAAGAAGTGTCATTTTACTGCAGCTATTTAAAAGTTCGAGCATAGACTAACGAGGCAGTTTCAAGATATTTACTTATAAGAGCCATACCTCACCGGGACACCAAGGCGACGGGCGTCCCAGTGAGGTATGGCTCTAAAGGTTTTTACATGAAAAGTAAAGTTAAGTAAAGTTAAGTAAGTAAAGTAAGTAATGTATAGTTGAATGAGTTCATTCCAGCGTCATAGAAAGGCTATTTCATGGACCTTCATAGACCGTTACAAATAATCAATAGCTACCTACCTAATATATTTAATAGTAGTGTAGGGAAGTTTTAGTATTATTCATGTTTCTCAAATCGATTATATAGCGATTGCAGTATGTTGATATCACTTATCACAGCGTGGTCTATGATATTATTAGCATGAGGGTTGATCCTTTGCTCGAAACTTCATAGTCTGGTATAGTTCGATTCAAACTTAATGGCGGATCGGATGTTAGCTGCGAGTGCAGGTATCTTGCCATTTAAACTTATTGGAGCTAAATCTTTAAAAAATCTTAAGTAAAAAAACACTTAAGGCGGTGAGAGCCGTAAAAACGTCGTTTTGTTTAGTGTTTTATTCGTAGATAACACGTATTTAAGTTTTGAAAAAAATATATTACTTAGTTCAGACTTCGATCTAGAAATTTCGGCCGTCCGATACACGATTACTTGCACTTTACTGCATCCAATTAAATCGCAAAGACAAGTCTAAATTATGATCTATATCTTATTTCATTTGATTTATATTAGGCTTTGAACAATAAAACTTATGCCATAATAAAGGTCGTAAAAAATGTAATTTATAACGGCTATCATAATTTGAAATATCAAAATATTTATATCACTAATTCCAATGTCAAGTGTTTTCAGCTTCGCAAACGCTCGCCCTGAGCCGTTTAGTCCCGAGCGGAACGTGACGGAGGTCGGACGTGTGCCAATTTTTCGAACCCGCCACCCCCGCTAACTTCTGTCACCGGCTGCGACCGGCACAAATTAGCATGTGTTGAAAACAGTTGAATTTGAACGCTATGCCTATGTAAATAAAGACGTCACGCGCGCAAAAGCTTTATTGGTATTTATTTTTATCACGGCCTATGTTTACCAATCGCATCAAGTGTGTAAAACAGTTGAATTTGAACCCTACACTGGAGCTTATAAAGCCGCCTGACGCGCAAATTTTTGGTTCACTATTTTCAAATCTCAAATAGGTAGGTGCCACCGTGCCACAGAATAAAGTTAGTACGGGTGGTTTTATAATGAATATCGGATAGGAAATGAGATTTCTTCATAACATCACGCCTGAATTCTTTCAAAGGGTTGGGCAGGGATGTTCAGAAAATAAGTAGGCCCTCAAATGTATTTTTCTGTATACCTACATAAATAAGATTTTTTTTTTAAATTAAGTTTTTTTTCTAATTAGGTATCTTCTTATTTTTTTTGTATTTCAAGGTCAAAATGAAAATCCAAGATGGCGGCTGCAAAAATTTCCAGTTTTTCGTCATGGGTGTCGTTTTCGTGATATTTTAGGTCGCTGAAAATGATAGTGGGGTCAAAATGAAAATCCAAGATGGCGGCTGCGAAAATTTCCTAATTTTTCGTCATGGGTGTCATTTTCGTGATATTTTAGGTCGCTGAAAACGATAGTGGGGTCAAAATGAAAATCCAAGATGGCGGCTGCGAAAATTTCCTAATTTTTCGTCATGGGTGTCATTTTCGTGATATTTTAGGTCGCTAAAAACGATAGTGGGGTCAAAATGAAAATCCAAGATGGCGGCTGCGAAAATTTCCTAATTTTTCGTCATGGGTGTCATTTTCGTGATATTTTAGGTCGCTGAAAACGATAGTGGGGTCAAAATGAAAATCCAAGATGGCGGCTGCGAAAATTTCCTAATTTTTCGTCATGGGTGTCATTTTCGTGATATTTGAGGTCGCTGAAACCGATAGTAGGGTCAAAATGAAAATCCAAGATGGCGGCTGCGAAAATTTCCAAATTTTTTGACATGGGTGTCATTTTCGTGATATTTGAGGTCGCTGAAACCGATAGTAGGGTCAAAATGAAAATCCAAGATGTTGGCTGCGAAAATTTCCAAATTTTTCGTCATGGGTGTCATTTTCGTGATATCTTAGGTCGCTAAAAACGATAGTGGGGTCAAAATGAAAATCCAAGATGGCGGCTGCAAAAATTTCCTAATTTTTCGTCATGGGTGTCATTTTCGTGATATTTTAGGCCGCTGAAAACGATAGTGGGGTCAAAATGAAAATCCAAGATGGCGGCTGCAAAAATTTCCTAATTTTTCGTCATGGGTGTCGTTTTCGTGATATTTAAGGTCGCTGAAAACGATAGTGGGGTCAAAATGAAAATCCAAGATGGCGGCTGCGAAAATTTCCTAATTTTTCGTCATGGGTGTCATTTTCGTAATATTTTAGGTCGCTGAAAACGATAGTGGGGTCAAAATGAAAATCCAAGATGGCGGCTGCGAAAATTTTCAAATTTTTCGACATGGGTGTCATTTTCGTGATATTTGAGGTCGCTGAAACCGATAGTGGGGTCAAAATGAAAATTCAAGATGGCGGCTGCGAAAATTTCCAAATTTTTCGTCATGGGTGTCATTTTCGTGATATTTTAGGTCGCTGAAAACGATAGTGGGGTCAAAATGAAAATCCAAGATGGCGGCTGCAAAAATTTCCTAATTTTTCGTCATGGGTGTCGTTTTCGTGATATTTTAGGTCGCTGAAAACGATTGCGGGGTTAAAATGAAAATCCAAGATGGCGGCTGTGAAAATTTCCAAATTTTTCGTCATGGGTGTCATTTTCGTGATATTTGAGTTCGCTGAAAACGATAGTGGGGTCAAAATGAAAATCCAAGATGGCGGCTGCAAAAATTTCCTAATTTTTCGTCATGGGTGTCGTTTTCGTGATATTTTAGGTCGCTGAAAACGATTGCGGGGTCAAAATGAAAATCCAAGATGGCGGCTGTGAAAATTTCCAAATTTTTCGTCATGGGTGTCATTTTCGTGATATTTGAGGTCGCTGAAAACGATAGTGGGGTCAAAATGAGAATCCAAGATGGTGGCTGCGAAAATTTCCTAATTTTTCGTCATGGGTGTCATTTTCGTGATATTTTAGGTTACTGAAAGCGATAGTGGGATCAAAATGAAAATCCAAGATGGCGGCTGCGAAAATTTCCTAATTTTTCGTCATGGGTGTCGTTTCCATGGTTTTAGAGGGTGCTGAAAACGATAGTGGGGTCAAAATGAAAATCCAAGATGGCGGCTGCGAAAATTTTCAAATTTTTCGACAGGGGTGTCATTTTCGTGATATTTGAGGTCGCTGAAACCGATAGTGGGGTCAAAATGAAAATCAAAGATGGCGGCTGCGAAAATTTCCAAATTTTTCGTCATGGGTGTCATTTTCGTGATATTTTAGGTCGCTGAAAACGATAGTGGGGTCAAAATGAAAATCCAAGATGGCGGCTGCAAAAATTTCCTAATTTTTCGTCATGGGTGTCGTTTTCGTGATATTTTAGGTCGCTGAAAACGATTGCGGGGTCAAAATGAAAATCCAAGATGGCGGCTGTGAAAATTTCCAAATTTTTCGTCATGGGTGTCATTTTCGTGATATTTGAGGTCGCTGAAAACGATAGTGGGGTCAAAATGAAAATCCAAGATGGCGGCTGCGAAAATTTTAAAATTTTTCGACATGGGTGTCGTTTTCGTGATATTTGAGGTCGCTGAAAACGATAGTGGGGCCAAAATGAAAATCCAAGATGGCGGCTGCGAAAATTTCCTAATTTTCGGTCATGGGTATCATTTTCGTGATATTTGAGGTCGCTGAAAACGATAGTGGGGTCAAAATGAGAATCCAAGATGGTGGCTGCGAAAATTTCCTAATTTTTCGTCATGGGTGTCATTTTCGTGATATTTTAGGTCACTGAAAGCGATAGTGGGATCAAAATGAAAATCCAAGATGGCGGCTGCGAAAATTTCCTAATTTTTCGTCATGGGTGTCGTTTCCATGGTTTTAGAGGGTGCTGAAAACGATAGTGGGGTCAAAATGAAAATCCAAGATGGCGGCTGCGAAAATTTTCAAATTTTTTGACATGGGTGTCATTTTCGTGATATTTGAGGTCGCTGCAAACGATAATGGGGTCAAAATGAATGACTATCGTTTTCAGCGACCTAAAATATCACGAAAATGACACCCATGACGAAAAGTTAGGAAATTTTCATAGCCGCCATCTTGGATTTTCATTTTGACCCCACTATCGTTTTCAGCGACCTAAAATAACACGAAAATGACACCCATGACGAAAAATTTGGAAATTTTCGTAGCCGCTATCTTGGATTTTCATTTTGACACCACAATCGTTTTCTGCGACCTAAAATATCACGAAAATGACACCCATGACGAAAAGTTAGGAAATTTTCATAGCCGCCATCTTGGATTTTCATTTTGACCCCACTATCGTTTTCAGCGACCTAAAATAACACGAAAATGACACCCATGACGAAAAATTTGGAAATTTTCGTAGCCGCTATCTTGGATTTTCATTTTGACCCCACAATCGTTTTCTGCGACCTAAAATATCACGAAAATGACACCCATGACGAAAAGTTAGGAAATTTTCATAGCCGCCATCTTGGATTTTCATTTTGACCCCACTATCGTTTTCAGCGACCTAAAATAACACGAAAATGACACCCATGACGAAAAATTTGGAAATTTTCGTAGCCGCTATCTTGGATTTTCATTTTGACCCCACAATCGTTTTCTGCGACCTAAAATATCACGAAAATGACACCCATGACGAAAAGTTAGGGAATTTTCGCAGCCGCCATCTTGGATTTTCATTTTGACCCCACTATCGTTTTCAGCGACCTAAAATATCACGAAAATGACACCCATGACGAAAAATTAGGAAATTTTCGCAGCCGCCATCTTGGATTTTCATTTTGACCCCACTATCGTTTTCAGTGACCTAAAATATCACGAAAATGACACCCATGACGAAAAATTAGGAAATTTTCGCAGCCGCCATCTTGGATTTTCCTTTTTACCCGACTATCGTTTTCAGCGACCTAAAATATCACGAAAATGACACCCATGACGAAAAGTTAGGGAATTTTCGCAGCCGCCATCTTGGATTTTCATTTTGACCCCACTATCGTTTTCAGCGACCTAAAATATCACGAAAATGACACCCATGACGAAAAATTAGGAAATTTTCGCAGCCGCCATCTTGGATTTTCATTTTGACCCCACTATCGTTTTCAGCGACCTAAAATATCACGAAAATGACACCCATGACGAACAGTTAGGGAATTTTCGCAGCCGCCATCTTGGATCTGTCTAAAATGTCTAAAATGTGTCTAAAATGTCTAAAATCTGTCTAAAATGTCTAATCTGTCTACAACTTTCAAAAATACTTACTAGAAAAATAAAACAAAATAAACTTGTATACTAATCAGTTCAAGTTTATCTACTGCATTGCTCTATTCTGTGACGCAACATAGTACCTACTCGAGTTCATGAACTCATGAGCGGTGCGCTTGGCGCGCGTTTCCCGCGCATCGTAATTTATTACGTATCGCTACTCCTTGCGGGGGCTGCGGTAAGCATTTAATACCTACGGCGCTTGCTTTCACCCCGCCCTTAACTAAATGGAGCCTAAATTATTTTCGACTTGACTGCGCACTCTGCACTCGCAGCTAACTTCCGAGACGCCATTAAGTTTGAATCGAACTATAACAGCTAGAGTAAAGCGAATGCCAATTTTATTATGCAACTAGCTTCTGCCCGCGACTTCGTCCGCGTGAAATTTCTTGTTCCCCCGACCCACTCCGACGCATCGCATCGCCTGCCCGCGCTGTTACTTCGTTCTCGCTTAGGGTTCTTTCTGATATTTTTACTTTTTGCTCGACTCCTATTAAAAAGGCCCTAGCGTGATGTTAAAAAGCCTTCCTCGAGAATTCAGTTTTTCAAATCCGACTGGTAAGTAGTTCCAGATATTAAAGCGCGTTGAAACATACAAACAAACTCTTCAGCTTTATATAAGTTAAAGACTAGCGACAGCCCAAGCCTAAGGCCCCATTTACGGAGACGCGTGGCGTCGTGCGTCGCGTTGGGCGGCGCGGCCCGCACTAAATTCAAACATATGGCGTTGTATGAGAGCGTTTACGGAGAAGCGATTTTACACGCGTTTGCTTGAAATGCAGGCGGAGCCCGCGGATGGCATCGCCGCGTCGCACGCGACGATTATCGCGGCGGCGCACGCAGCGTTGTGGCCAGCTATTCCTGCAATTCTTCTTTCGCGGTAAAAATATGCGACCCGTGGCGGGGCCCGCGGCGGCGCACGCTCCGCAACTTCATAAACAACATCGTACATTACCATTATGTTTGTGTTTGCGCGTGTGATGACGCGGGCCGCTGCACGCGCCGCCTGTCTGTAAACTGATAAAACGTCCGACGCGCTGCGAGACGCCACGCCGCACGCGACGCGCGACGCCCCGCGGCTCCGTAAATGATGCCTAAAGCAGCGGCCAGACAGAAAAGACGCAAGACGAGGGCGGGGCGCGGACCCGCCGCAGACAGGGCGCCGTCACGACTTTTTAACATATATAGAAAAGACACGGACGCGTCGCAGACAGGGCGCCGTTCGTTCGCACGTAACGTTCTAACTACTCCGACGCAAGATGCACAATGGCGAGCGGGCGAGCGCTGTGAGAACCTGCCCTCCGCGCTCTTTCCGCTTCCCCGCTTGCGCCCGCGCAGGCCCGCGCCCTGCCTGCGCCCTGTCCTTTCTATATGTTTTCCCAATAGGGCGCCGACGAGTTAACGTCGTGACGGCGTCCCGTCTTTTCTGTATGTTTTACGTCGCGACGGCTGTATACATTTTATATGCAAGTAGATTAAACGGGCGCCGCGACTGCGACGGGTCCGTGTCTTGCGTCTGGGGCCTACTCCCTAAGTCCGTCCGTCTTTCAGTCCGTCCGTTTATCCGTCCGTCTGACTTTACGATCTATCAAAACAAGTGTAAAAGTTAAATTTTTTGGACAGGCAAAAACACATCGGGAGTAGGGACAACTGGCAAATCATGTTGTCATTTATACTTCATTCGGGTCCCGAACCAATCACCCATCCGTAGGTGATACAGAGTAAGAAACTCCCGTAACGAAGTCCGAAACTACGGGCTTCGTGCTTAGGGAGCAGGCACCCTGTTCTGTGTGGCCGGTGCCTAAGGCGGCCGAGGTGTGAAAATTGCTGGGCGTCTCTACGCCTCTCAGACGGGTGTTGTGTCTGGTGGGCTACTGCCCGACGGTTGATGTCGGGACGACGTTGTTATATATGCTAATCGCGTGGTAAACTCTAATTGCGCGATTCAGGTATTGCGTGACGTCATGTCATTGATGCGTAGTTCATATGTGGCGATGTAGATGCCGCCACACTGTGATTAATTCTGTGAATGAAAATGTCACCGTTCAGAAATATGAAAATGAAAATGAAAAACTGTTTATTATTTTAACAAATTGGAGACTCCTTTCAAGCAGATAAGCCCGTGTTAGGAGACTCAGCTCTTCCATAACTTACCTAAATACCTAAGTATAATTTCTTGTTTTATGCAAGTGTGAAGTATAGGTCAGCCAATTCAATTAATTATACACTAAACCTTCCTCGTGAACACCGTATGAAAATCCGTTCGGTAGTTTATCGCTTTCAGACTGACAGACAGACACGGCGGAGGGACTTTGATTAGTTAAAATTATGCCGGTCCCTCTCTAATAACAGGACTGATTTAATTGTGAATTTTAAAATCAACCCCTAGTTTACCCCCTTAGGGAATGATTTTTCAAAAACACTGAACCACTTCATTCTTTATTTCCTACTATCATAAATTTGAATTTTCATATCCCTAACCTAAGAAATGCTGGGTTTCCCATACAAACTTTCATCCCATATATCACCCCTGCAGGATTATTTTTGAGACAAAAAGCAGGCTAGTCCTAACCCTTCCCCAGGCAGGATGCCATGTATCGCCGGGTCAAATTTTATCGAAATCCGTTTAGTCCTTTGGGCGTGAAAAGGTAAAATACAGACAGACAGAGTAACTTTCGAATTTATAATATTAGTAATGAGTCAAAAGCCAGTAAGCTTAAGCGCCATCGGGTGTATTAAAATAGTCTCCATGAGTGGTGATCCTGAAATGTCCGGCGCTCCCTCGAGCAGTGAGTCCCTCTTTTTATTTTATTTATTTTTTATTTATTGCACAATGTACACACGGCTACACATCAAGCTATACAGTTCTAGTTTACACTGACCTCTCATTGTAAGGAAATCCTACACAATGCGAGATCAGCTTATACTGGAAATGTATAGCTTGATCTGTAGCCGTGCGTACAAACACACAGTATAAGCTGATCTCGCATTGTCTAAGGTTTCCGTCATAGATAAGAGGTCAGCTTATAATGGAAATGTATAGCTTGATGTGTAGCCGTGTGTACACAAAGTTACAGGCTTTACATATTCTTCCACCTTGCTGACTCACCAATATTTTGAAGTTGTTCGAGCTGATACGAGACGAGTTTAGAATGTTGCAGATAGTTACAGATTTAACCTATTAAATGATTAGGTATCATCCCGCTATACCTTTGTGTAGCTAAGCAGTAAATCATGGCTTTTTTATAATAATAAGAACGGCTATTTTAGTCCGATTACGCTTAGAACGCTTTAGCGGTTCTCGACTGCTTTGCAAAACTGTGGCTATAATAAGTTCGGTTCTCAACTTTTGATATTTTTTGTGATTTTTTCAAAAATATAGTTCTTTGAACATACACAGAAAAACATAGAAGTTTAGGTTTCTTCTGTCATTTACTGTTCTAATAAAAATAGATCTATGATTAGTAGATGACTGTTAATGAAATTCCGTAGGTACACAATCTAGTCAGGAATAATCTCAAAGACTGCATCAGTACGTGTATCAGTGTCGTGCCGTTAGGTAGCATGCAGGAACGCAGGGTTTCATTAATCCTACTATCCTACTATAATATTATAAATTAAATGCGAAAGTTTGGATGGATGGATGTTTGTTACTCAATCACGCCAGAACGGCTGAACTGCCGTGTGATTCTGTAAGACCTCATTCTGAACTTCGAATCTGAATCTGCTGTGAGGTTCTTGATTGGCATTCTAAATTCAAAGTGTCAAATAAAAACCGGTCAAGACCGAGTCGGATTCGCGTACCGAGGGTTCCGTTCCGATTTCTGAAAAAGTGTGCTATTGAGAGACATAGTTTTATTTTTCCTGTAATTTTAACACAAACTTCTATCACATAGAATTATTTCAGATTTTTCTCTTTGCAAACTTCGTAGATAACGGGGGCGGAACGGTTTTTTTTTTACATTTTTCATCAAAAGTCGAAGGCCTAAAAAAAATAAAAAAAATGTTTGAGAATGTGCAAACAGCGCTCTTTCATATGATACCCCACATGCCCTAGTAGCCCCTGTTTCAGTCACTGTTGCAAAAAAAAAAAAAATTTTTATTTCTTTCTTATTTACAAAATAGTTGGGTAAACATCATCTAAAACTGTTCCAATTTTCAAGTGAGCATTAGCATTAGTAGTTCTTGAGATGTCGCTGTGACAGACAGATAAACTGAGTCGCACCATAAGGGTTCCCTTTTTACCAATTTGGTACGGAACCCTAAAAACAAGTGAGCAGAAGTGATGCGAAGTGAGATTGAATAGCGAGTTGTTGTTTGAATTTTACAGCTGATCTGGATGAAATTTGGCACACAGATAGATTATAGTCTAGAATGGCACATATGCTACTTTTTATCCCGTTATTAGTACGATAATTTCCGACACACACGTGGGCGAAACCACTGGCAAAAGTTTACTTAAAACGAAAAACTTCGCAAGCAATGGGCAATTGCTACTGAAGGCTGCGGCCGCGGGTGTCCACCTCAAGACGCTGCTTCTCACACGGACATGCAACTGTACGTCTCTTGCTCCCGCGTCAGCTTTCCTGACTCTCTGTATACACAATTTTGGCAGAGACCAAAACTACAAGCGTACAGCTACATACGACGAAGTTTTATAAAAATTGGCTGTTATTTTAGTGTGCTGTGTAGTCTTACGACTTCCACGCAAGCGAAGTCGGGGGCAGAAGCTAGTATAATAACAATAATCAATCTGCATAGCCTTTTCCCAACTATGTTGGGGTCGGCTTCCAGTCTAACCGGATGCAGCTGAATACCAGTATTTTACATGGAGCGACTGCCTATCTGACCTCCACAACCCAGTTACTGGGTAATACGATACCCCTTGGTAAGACTGGTTGTCAGACTTTCGGTCTTCTGACGACCCGTAACGACTGTCAAAGATCCACGAATAACAGCCGGGACCAACGCCAACGGGGCTTAACGTGCTTTCCGAGGCACGGAGGAATCTCGGTATGTAAAGATGGTCACCCATCCACGGACCAACCCCGGCAAGCGTAGCTTAACCTGATGGATCGACCCGTGCTGCTGTAATTACTTAGCTACGAGCTCCTATAATAACAATAATAAATTTAAAAAAAGTAACATTTTAAAATTTTTAAAAACAAATGCTACAAACTTATACTTCGACATGTCTACGATTTTCCATGACCATTTGGATTTGGATGCCAGCGGTTTTGAAATTAAGCTACTTAGAAGTCTTCCCGCTCGCACTAGTGACATTGCTGTTGCTGCCCTTGAACTTGATGGGTATTTAGGGTAACAAGTTAGATGTTTATCTCGCACTCTGTCGATCGTCAGAGTCGTGCAAGAGGTGGGGTAGGCGACGATGGTGGTTAAGGCAGTTAATATCTTCTGTGGGCTGCCTTCAAATATCATTTTGAAGATGAATGGAGTAATATTCAGATTATTTCGTTTTCCCATCGTATCTTTTGTGTTTTATTTGGTTATGAATAGTAATGAATCCTGTAAACTAGTCGTAGTTATAAAGATCGTAGCGGTAGCGTACAGGTACAGCAATATCGTCTAAATTCTTTGGTAGTATGCAATGGGTCTTATGAGACCTACGATCAGAAATGGACGTCAAATGGTGTAAGCCGAAAGGTATCCTATTACTTCTCCTCTGTTCTATTTGAGATCTCCGGAATCTAATGAATGAAATATGCCTACAGCAATAAACAGCCAAACAAACATGAATCATTGAGTGGACTAATATGCAAATAGTTTGCTGTTATTAGTTAAAGCCAGATGAAAGCCGCGTGTCGATCTCAATGAGTTCGGGATTACGCTAAATATAGTAGTGTCGGTCAGCCGGATGGCTCTCGGAATTTGGGAAATCTGCAACACGAATGTTAGCGTCGCGGGAGCGGGACAGTGCCACCTGATCGATTTAGCCGGCATTGACAGCGAGCGTGTTTTTATATCATCGATCTATCAATCTGCTCGATATTCACATCCACCGATATCGTCACAGGTCCGTCTGTTAGAGATCGTGGCAAAAATAGTGGAGTAGCTGTGTGTGGGAGCGTGACGGGTGGCGGTCGGCATGTTCGTTGCGATTGCTATGCTGGATCGGAATCCTGGATTTTTGGCACCGAAAATAGTCGGGTGGGAGCGCGGCGAAACCGCGAGGGCGGGCGCGGCGCAGTGCGTGTCGCTCCGCCGTTTGAACAGCCCGCTCGTGAGGTGAGTGCAGCCGCGCGTCACCACGCCGGCAGCTTGGATACTTCACCTGGACCCCAGTCACCACACCCAGCCGCGGCCCAGGACTGTGCCAGTGACACATCAGTGCCATCATGTGTGGAGTATCCAAGCTCCTGGATTTTGATTCCGGCGATTCTGTGCTTTCGTTTTGTGATACGTTGTTCTGTATTTTCTGGCTCGGGTTGGCATATCTCGTGTCAGTACGGCAGTACGCCAGTGTGTATTAAGTGTCAGTTGCAGCGAGTAAGGACGGGCGGTGTGCGCGCGCGGCTCGCGTTTTCCATGGATATGACTCGGGTTTCATCGCTCGCGCGTCCTCGCTGAAAATAGTGAGTCCCCCGCGCGCCGCCCACACCGTGCGCTCACACCGCTTGTAACCTATTTGCGGCATGCCCGAACATCAGTATTTATTTAGCGAGATGAGGAAACTCGTCTCAATTTTTATTTAGCCTCAGTCGTGGCCCATATATCGTGTAATTAGGACGTTCGGTCCACAACTCTGTTGTTTACTGATGTTCGGTTTCCGATTACAGCCCGACTGTCCAGCTATTTGTACATTGTTGGGAAGTCACTGACTTAATGGATGTTAATGATAGTTTAAATAATATAGCTTTTAGAAAAGCTGTTATATTTAAAATTCACCCAAACACTACACTATATTCACATTTGAATACGTAGGTAACGACTGCACATATATATCCGAAGTTAGAAGAAAATACTTAGCTCTTACTCACTTTCTTTTCCAACTAAACAATAGCAGTTTTAGACAGATTATAATAACAATATACAGGCCTATTTATAGATAGTTATTTACAATATTACATATAAGAGATAACACACATAATATGTAAGCTCTACACCTGAAACTATAAATCATCTTGGGATTAAAGTATGAGAGATGAGGGTTGTCATTTGAACTAGTCATGATTAACGGCGAGCCTGGAACTCGGAGTGTTGGCACCTCTTCAAAGCGCCTACAAACTGAACTATCCCTGAAATTCGGGAGACAGTTACAGTTATAGCTTTCATATTAACTATTTAATACTTTGTGACATCGTGTCGTATATTTGGATCATGTCTTTTAAACGTGGCAAACATTTAATTAAAATGATTCGCATATTTTTCACTTCGAACTTTTAAAGTCACCTCATAAAATAATCAGTTGAATACCTAATAATTCTGATTTTCAATGCTTCGGGAAGGAATAGTTCCTTCTCCGAATATATTCATACATCGTGAACATTATTTCGCTAGGCTGCCCGTTTATTCACCCCAAATCCACCGTAAGACAATGATTAATTACTACGTGAAACTGACGCCATCTGTCATGTACATCTGGTCGACAAACCATTGCACTTAATCCATCATTAATTAATCCATAACTTTGACCATCCAAACTACTCGTACCTATATCTTTAGTATCTTCTCAAATGCTTTTTTTTATCAGAGCATTTCCATCATCTCTCTATAAGTTACCTTAACGTTTTATTACCTTAACTTCAATATTTACTTAACGACACAATACAACTTCTAAGTTATTGTTTACATCAAGATCCTGTCAACCTTTGTCAGTGATGCTTTGAGCAATGACACTGACTTCATGAGGCTTTTAAAAGCGTGGATACTATAATCATAAACAAGACTTCCCGTAGGACAAAAGATTTGAATAAACTTGAAGTAACTTAAATTAACTTTGCTTATTCAAATATGAATATGATGTTGTTCAAATTTTGAGGAACTCCAAAACTTGTTAGAAAGTGAGTTACCTTCGGGTTCAGGATTAACATCCGATTCATTGGAAGCGTTCATCTGAACAAATTGATTCGAGATTAGATAGTTTAGTTTCAAGTTCATTGGAAACTAGTCGACACGTCTATGAGTGACGTAGTTAGTGACGCGTTGCTTACCCTGCCCTTGAATTAAGGGTCGGTATTGACACTTTGGACTTAATTCAATTAACTATAACAATGAATCGTGAAACTCTTTATCTGTTTGGATAGTCTCAATTGAAAGACTTTTACGTGAGAATTTGAGGAACGTTTTGTAGATTTACCTAATCTTTAAACTTAAACATAATTTGAATTCTAAAGATTATTAGGGATAAGTTTCAAAGAAGTTGTGTAGGCGATTGTCTTTTGTTTTACTTTTTCATTAGAAGTTAACTCAAGCCTGAATACTCGTATAAAAGTTAAAGCTTTTGCGAATGAACTATAAGTTTCGAATTTGTTAGTTGGTTTCAGCTAATGGTTTTCAACTCAGCATAAAAAAATTGATAATAGCAAGGAAAGTTAGAAAGTAACCGTTGTCAGAAAATAGAACTATTTCTTTTTCGGTTAGGAAAGAAAACCCGCAAACTTACCATTAGGTACTTTTAATCCCAACTTTATTACTTTCCGATTAGGTACTATATTCAACAACCACAAAAAGCTTTTCTGCAAAAAGTTTAAGTACCTATAAGCTTTGTAAAGAACGTCATCACTATGGTTTAAATTGAACAACCATCTAGTAGAAGAAAAAGTAATACAAAACCTTGAACTTTCATTCTAAAATAGTAGAAAACCCACGCTTATCCCTTTTATTCTATCTTATATTCTATATTACGGTTTTCCCGTGGTATATCGTTTTGATTTTCATCAGGAAGATAGGCACATGTAAGATGTAAGCAATACGACAGTTCAAATGAAACCAACTGAAAGCTGTGCCAACCAAGTTAGGTAAAAGCGTAAACGATACATAAATTAGCGTTCGTTCTAAAATTCCGGACTTATATTTAGTCTCCGGCGTGCAACAGCTGTAGTGATGTGAAAACACGGTTATTTTCGTGAACAATATGTCGGTGGCGTTGTCAGATCGCCAGCACCACGTCACCGCGCCACTACTCGCGTTATTTTCGCAACTTCGCTAGTTCGCCTTCGCGGGCGTTGTTTGTTCCGTTTCGTTTAACTCGTGTTTTATAGAGGCAAGCAATGGTTATAAAAGATTTATGTATCATCGTTAAATCTGTTGCTAGGTGTTTTTGTAAAATGATTCGGTTTTACAGAAACTCTTCAGGGATTGGATACATTGTAATTACATACGAACATTACAAAGGAACACAATAATTCATATACGAAGACATAATACATACAACTCATACAGCAGTAAATTAAATCAGAACAAGACAATTCAAATACTTAGGTACCTATATAAAAAAACTGAAGAACAAGTGCAAAAAGCTCACATTTCATAATTTACGTAACATTCGCGAATAAAATGCCCTTCAAAAATTCTCCAGGTCGTTATTTCAGTACACACATTCATCACTGAGCTACATTTTCTTTCACATTGTAAACAAACTGAGCTGCCGATGCTCTCATCACATAAACCAGTCAATACATACATGGTGCAGCTAGGTAAATATCGGGCATGGCCGTTCTACGAAAAAAAGTAATCATAATTCATACTTTTATAAACACAAAAACATGAGATCATGTGTGTGTATGTGTCTATATATTTTCAGTAGATTCCAATATCTTTTATGATGATCAAATTAAGAAAACAAATGAAGTCTATGAGAAAACATAGTGGGTATTGCTATAAACTAATGGTTGCCTATCACATGGGAGAAAAATTCCGTATTGAAAAACTGGAAGTGGGTGTACGAAAGATCATTATCTACCCACATGAGGATTATAAACGAAAACTGATCTTACTATAATAAAACCAAGCAAAAAAAAAAAGATTTACGATTTTCTATGTACGACGACGACGTCGACGATGTAGTCTATTTAAAAAGATTTGCCAACCCAATACATTCTAACATATTATATGTAAACACAGGCGCCATTGCTGACGTCACACCATAGTTTCACACCCACTCTGCTTTACACCCACCCATAGACATAGCAGCTAATATTTTTAACCCTGCCAATACTGTGGAAAGTAAAGATTTAATTACTAGAGCCAAACAAGAGGGAAAACAAACAACAAAGTATCTATTCACTGGTAATACGATTTGATCCCAAAACTTTGTTTATTGCATTACACCAATAAAGGCTAAAACATTCTACCACAAGTTGCGAGCAAAGGGTATGAATTATGTGGCCAATATCAAATTGAGTTGTAACAAATGAAATTATAACTTTATCGCCATTTGTCTTTTGACACGGAACGGGCTTAGGTACGGTTTTGGTGTTTTGTAATTGAGTTGAATTCAAAGTTGATATTTATTAGGAAAACGATATACTTAGCTTCAACTTACTGGATGATTTTTAAAATACAAAAAAAATGAAGCTTTAAAATCTCAGTAAACGATTCGGGAAGCTGTGCAGGGTAGCCCGCGAAATTCATATATTCTTACGTTCTTTTGCAATTTGCAAGTCAGCATGGGTTGTGCTATGTGGACCAATTAATATGATTGGTCGATATTAAAAGCATCCATAGCAACGTTGCTTATCACATCTTTGGTGGAAAAGCACCCTTGTATGTAGTTATTTCCTCTTCCTATATCATAAGGGTTATGAACTCGCAATACAGGGGTGTTCAGCACTAATATTTCAGCAAGCTGACTGTGCCATGCCCCTTCGTAATTAGGTTGGAATATAATTTAGTATCAGGAACGTAGACCCAATAATTATGCACTGCCACATCTGGCAAGCTGGCAGAGTGCCATATCAAATGGCAGAGTTAAACTTTTCAAATTGGAATAGTTTGTATTTTTAAATAACTTTATAGGAATGTTTCGCTTTTATCCAACGAAGTTAAGTAGTTCGTGATAAAGATTTATGAATATAGAAAGCCTGCATTATTTGTGGCTTGGGATCTTGGGATGCACCAGTCAATAGATTTTGTGTTAATAGCTAGGTTTTTTTGTCACTAGCTCAGTCACAGCTCACAGCCTAAACATAACAAACACAATTTCATGAAGCGGTCTCCTGATTTTATAAAGCTTTCCTCTAAAAGCGCAGTATAGAGTCGAGTAGTTCACACTGTATTGTCACGATTTCAATTAACTTCGTACCTATATGTGTAGTACCGTAGCAGTAGCTTTTAATAAACCCTGCTCCACTGTAGGTTATGTTGTAGGTAACTAAACAGAGAACGGTTCACTGAAATAGATCCAGTTACTGTGTGTATTTTCTTTTGTGTTATACAGGGTTATTGATAAACCACCAGAAAGCTATTAACGGGTCATTTTACTCATCATTATAACAACAAGAACAACTTATACTATGGGACTAAACCTGAAACCTACTGTTTTTTTCGCGATTTCAGGTTTGGTCCCATAGTAAAAGTTGTTCATGATGAGTAAAATGACCTCTTAAGAGGTTGCTGGTGTTTTATCAATAACCCTGTATATGGATCGTACAAAACATGCTTGTACTAAGGAAAAGCTGTGAATGAATACTTAGGGTACCTACTGAAAAACTGTTTCTTGACCTATGTATAAGAATTGAACAAATTCCCCTTAAACTTAAGGGGAAGATTTATAAAACAATGGTTAGACCTGCTGTCTTTATGGATCAGAATGTTGAGCCACAAGGAATGAATGAAATGCAATTGCATACAGCTGAGATGAGAATGTTAAGAGGGATGTGTTGTGTTACGTATGCGAATGTATAGAATAAGAAATGACGAAAGTCGAGTGATGATGAAAGTCTGAAAGTGATACTGGTGACAGGAAAGTTGTGTGGAAATCTGTTGTCATGGTATGGGCGGAATGAAGAAAATGTCGTCAGGAAAGTTTTGAGTATGAAAGTGGATGGATATACTTACGAGTAGGGGAAGACCAAAGAAACTATGGATGAACTGTGTAAAAGATGACATGGCTAGAAAGCAAAAGACTACCGAGATGACGACTATTTAGAGAAGTATGGCAAAAAAAAGGCATGTTGCGCCGACCCCTAACAAGAATTGATAAACTTTAAATCTTGACAGAACAACATGCCATTCTGAGCCATTCCTAATGTAATGTGTAATGTGTGTGTGTGTGTGTGTCATCAAATTTGTAGATGTATAGAAAACATCTTATACTTATTCAAAATCGTTGTTCTCTTTCAGGCCGTAACTGGCGTATTTTTTGACCGGACCGTAGAAGACACACAGCCGCCACCATGGACGCGATTAAGAAGAAGATGCAAGCGATGAAGCTGGAGAAGGACAACGCCATGGACAAGGCCGACACCTGTGAACAGCAGGCTAGGGACGCCAACCTCCGCGCCGAAAAGGTACCTACAGAAATTACTACATAACATAATACGTGTATCACGCCTGTAATCCTCGAAAGGGTTAGGCAGACATGTACCTATAATAGTACACCTACATTTCGCCAGCTATGCAGACTATTGTGGGCTGGTTCTTACGTTCCTTCGTTCTTTAGTATCCGGCTCGAAGGACCAGACTAAGTCCCATATAATAAGTAGGGGTCGATCTTATTGCTATTAACCGGGCAGAAATCCAGACTCCGAGCTGCTACTGAGAAATTCCTGGTGGTAAAACACACACTCTCGCCTGTAATCCCCGAAGTATAAGGCAGAGGTGTACCTGACCTGTAGTGTCCCACAATATATACTTACCTAAATTATGTATCATTGACGAATCTGACCAATGTAAAATATTTGTGTATATTGTGGTGAGAAAAGGCTGATTGATTGATAATAAGCTTTATTAAGATATGAAAAATATTTCGTCATCATGAAAGGACTTATACTTCTTTATATTTGCAACTGGCAACTGGGCACAAGTCTCTCTTAGAGTTAACGTATACAGTAAGGTACCTATTGCGTAGTATCAAACAAACTTCTATTGTCAGGCACGTGTTACAGGTTCTGTAAGTCTGCAAGATAGTAGTGAAGCTAGCTTCCGTTCTGAGTAGTGTCCGTGGGAGTCGTGGAGGCTATTTTAATTGGTTTCTACAAATAACAGATTGGCTTTTATTGCCCTGCTTGGTTATTAATTTAGGTATGGGCTGAAATTCGTTCCACATTCGGTTTAACCGAATTTGGCGGTTTGAACCGAACTTCATTCGGCCGAAATTCGATTAAAAACCAGTAAAATAAAATCATAAGCAGTTATTTATTGTTTGTTAGTTGTACTTATTTATCAATCAAAATGTAATCTCAACATTATCAGAATTTTGACATCTAAACATTGAAATATTATCGTCAAAAAGCCAAAATAAAATTTAAAGTGTCTAAATCTAAAATCTTATTACTTATTACTGGTATTTAAAATTTACTAAGGGCAGGTTATGGTGTAAAAACAGCTAGGGTTCTGTGTTATCTGGCAGGAGCCTGAACGTTACGTTTTGGTTCGTACACATTATTCCTAGTGAAAATAACCGCAGTTCGGCCGCTTTGGCCCAACTTTCTATTTTCACAGAATGTTCGGCCGAAGTTTGTATTCGGTTCAAACCACATTCGGCCCATCCCTAATAATATCTTTCCACCTTAATTTGCATTATAAGAATAAAAAAGATAGGAAGGTCTCTACAGCAATTATTTAGGTAAAGTCATAGATCATCCTTTATTCCGCTATAGATCGCGATACTCAAGTACTGATATAAAATATGAATACAAAAACAACTGTTTCGTAATTTCCTTTACTAAATTGGTATTTAGCTAAGTACGCTGATCTCTTTGGGATAATCGAGGTCAGAGGGTCACATTTGATGTAATCACTCTAAAAACATAAGGACGACCCATGTTTCTAAATGGTTCAAGCTAAATATATGTTTTTCCAGGCATCTCTAAACACAATTGATAAATCTATTTAAATCCTAAGAGACTTGTCCCATTTCTGCCCACGCTAAATGTATTTTTAGTTGGTATCTAAGTGAGAGAAAAGAAATAATTCTCGATTCTGTGAAATAAAGTTTCATCGGAATGGATCGGAATTAACATATTTATTGTTTTCTTGGAACTCAGTTAGGGTCAGGCGGTATTTCCCAGTGGAATTTGCATTCCTAACTACTCAACCTTCAGAAGGGCGCACACTGCAGGAAAATTCTTCACCCAACTTAGGTGTCCTCCAAGGAACTATTCTAGGTCCGGTACTGCTGAATCTTACTCCAAAATCTGTTCCCTTTTCCAGGTCAACGAGGAAGTCCGTGAGCTCCAGAAGAAGCTCGCCCAGGTGGAGGAAGACCTGATCGTCAACAAGAACAAGTTGGAACAGGCCAACAAGGACTTGGAAGAGAAGGAGAAGAATTTAACCGCCACCGAGGCTGACGTCGCCTCCCTCAACAGGAAGGTGCAGCAGATTGAGGAGGACCTCGAGAAGTCTGAGGAGAGGTCAGGCACCGCCCAGCAGAAACTGCTTGAGGCCCAGCAGTCTGCTGACGAGAACAACCGGTAAGATATACTTTCAAACTATAATAATATCAGCCTATTATTGTCCCTCTGAAGGGCGCAGGCTTCTTCTCATACGGAGAAGATAAGAGCATTGATCACCACGCTTACTAAGTCCAGGTTTTCTCACGATGTTTATCCTTTACCGATGTCAGTAATGTCCAAGGTAAACTCAAAAAGTAAACTACAAACGTATATGTATGATCTAACAAAACAGATGAAACTTCTAAGAGTTTTATCTTGAATAATGCGAGATGCCTGGGATTTCTACCATAAAGCAAACCTGACTACTTAGATTACTTACGTATTAAAGGTTATGAGATGGAAAACCACGTCTACTCAGCCCTGAACTATTTTACTGTCATGTTCACCTTAGCTAACGACATCCTACTCATATTATAAATGCGAAAGGATGGATGGATGTTTGTTACTCAATCACGCCAGAACGGCTGAACGGATCTGGATGAAAGTTGGCATAGAGATAGATTATAATCTGGAATAGCACATATACTACTTTTTATCCCGGTAGTATTAAGTTTCTGTGGGTTATTTTTCGAATTCCACGCGGGAGAAGGCGCTGGCAAAAGCTAGTATTATATGTACCTTTTTACAACCATCTTTCTACAAATGTTCTCAGTGTAGTTGAAACTGAAGCTTCATGCTATGAATATAAGCGTGACTACTTTAAATCTTATATATTTTTGTAATCTTAGTTTTAGACGTAGGTAGGTATTTTTTCCGGCCGCATTAGATTTATTAGTAAAGCAACAGTTGGGTTACGTGCCGCACTATAATTAGAAACATGGTGTGAATTGGAGATTAGCTTATAAAATATTATAATTCCGTGAATCAATCAATCAATTGATTGATTGATTGATTCACGGAATTATAATATTTATTTAATATAATTCCGTGAAATGTTTTCGTTTATGTAATTCTATACAAAAATGTAGTTAAGAATTTTCCAGACAGTGAGATTGACTAGTGAGATCTATTTATACTCTCACATCAACCTACATACAAAAGTGTTTTATAAAGTATGTAACACATACCTACACATAAATCATTTTCGTTTTTTTCAGAAACATGAAGAGAATCATTTCTTTACTAAACAAACATAATCAAACAGACATAAAGAATTTGTTATCAATGCTCAAGTAGCTTGGCGGAAGTTGATTTGTGCCCATACGTTTAAAATAACTATCCATTTCAGTTGAAAACAATTCGTGTAGCTTTGTAATTATATCAAGATCTTAGTCTAACATTACCAGTATACCTAAAGGATAATCAATGGTGAATTATTTGTTCCAGTATGTGCAAAGTGTTGGAGAACAGGGCACAGCAAGACGAGGAGCGCATGGACCAGCTCACCAACCAGCTGAAGGAGGCCCGTCTGCTCGCTGAGGACGCTGACGGCAAGTCCGACGAGGTAACACTTCAGCCCAGTCTTCTAAATCTGCTCGTCTTTCTTCAGATCTTGCATCTTCATTCATTCATCTCAGGAGTCTCTCTTTTTATAGCTTTTTTATCGTTCACACCATTCATCCATTGCTTTATATGGTTTCCCCTGCTTTTATAGCCATCCACATACATGCGTTGTTATGACATGTGCTTCATAAATTTCAGATACAAAAGGTTTCGGCTTTAGTTAGGTACTTGTTCTGTCCAGTATATTAGTCCCGACAAGCATAATATTTTAATCCGAACATAATTTTCAATGGCAACTCAGCAGGTCTGGGTTGTATAACTCAACTTCGATATCATTAAAGTACCTAATCCATGGAGAAACAAAGAGAATACTATTTAACGTTAGGTCTGCATGAACATAGAACTAATAAGAATACTAAAATGATGATGTCTGATGTCCAGGTATCCCGCAAGCTGGCCTTCGTTGAAGACGAGCTCGAAGTCGCTGAGGACCGTGTCAAGTCTGGAGACGCCAAGATCTCGGAACTTGAGGAGGAATTAAAGGTAAAAACTTATAAATAGTTTGAATTGTCAGAGAAATATAGAGAGCTTGGCTATGTACTACAAGACAACATAATTATTGCTACACCAGTAGTAGTAGAAATTCATTTGCAGAAGCACTCATGAATTAATAAAACTTGTCATTCAGGTCGTAGGTAACTCCCTCAAATCTCTGGAAGTATCGGAAGAGAAGGCCAACCAGCGTGTCGAGGAGTTCAAGAAGCAGCTGAAGACCCTCACCGGCAAGCTCAAGGAGGCCGAGGCCCGCGCTGAGTTCGCAGAGAAGACTGTCAAGAAACTACAGAAGGAAGTCGACAGGCTCGAAGGTATGACTCTAACCATTATACTCCCTAATCAAGTAACATATGATCAACATAAATGAAACAAAACTAAGAAAGATTTTTTTGATTGATTTCAAAGATTTAACTAAAACAAATCTAAATATCAAGTAACGAAATCTTCTATAACTTGATAACTATTCTAACAAAAAGAGAATACTATGGCTTCTCTCAATTGCAAAAGCTTTTTAATCAAAACTTTTCTAATAAAAACTCATTTTCTTACTTATCTTTAAGTCCAGAGGCTGGGATAAAGTTGGTTCGTTTCGTAAGTTGTTATCAAATCACAAAATTTTACAGACGCATTATTCAGCGAGAAGGAGAAATACAAGGCGATATGCGATGACTTGGACGGCACATTCGCCGAGCTGACAGGATACTAACCAGCCCTTACAGCACATAGTTTAAGTCAAAACCGTCCGAATCACTTCACCCTAAAGTCCATTTTGATACGTCACCTTGCATTGCCTTCGATCCTTTACAAAATTCATCGTTTTAGCCCGACTGTAGATTAGTTGTCAAGAACGAGTTCCATTTTTTTCAGATTCTCTAAACTGTTTCTTCTAACGCCTAACCTCTTGATGGATGTGTGAAGGATTGTCTCTGTACAGAATAGCGTAGATGTATATTTACGGACATTTGCGAGAATCCTATACACACATCTTGAGTTGAGCCCTGCTTTTTTTGTTTGTGATTAACATGTCTATCGCTTTGCTGCTACCGTCGCGGACCAATGCTTCCAAGGTAACGTTGGTAATCTCTTAATTTTTCTATATAAAATAATCTATAAAGCTATCCGCTTCGCCATAAATATACGTATTAAAGAACATTATCACTAAAATATCATTTACAATGGTAAAAAAGTAACAATTCTAATTCTATTGACATTGTATTTTCAACATTATTTTATATATTAAGGCTACCAAATTACTTTACCTCTATTTAAATTTTAGAAAAAGACATATATTCTAGTTTCAGAACAATAATTTTTCCTCGTCTAGTGTAGAGTAGTTGACTAGCAAGGGGCTTGTCAATAACTTTTACTGTTATTCAGTCACCAATACCTATTGCAACATGATATTCCAAGTTTCACGACTGCTCCAAGACCACCTCTTGCTTAAAATACTCAACGCTCTTGAGTTGTACTTCTGAAGACGGATACTGATCAGTATTTAAACTGACTGGATCTGAAAGTTAATGGTACAGCCCCTCGTTCCTGCCCAAGTACTATTTGTATTCTAATACCATTATCTGTTAACAGATGAGCTCGGAATCAACAAGGACAGATACAAGAGCTTGGCTGACGAGATGGACTCGACCTTCGCCGAGCTGGCCGGCTACTAGACACCACTCCTTCCACACATTCACACACACACACGTACACACACACGCAGTCCGCTGCCACCGCCACAGACACACAACACAACAAACAAATACGTTTGTACACGTGATGTAATATTTATTAATATTTTATGTAAATTTATTTACGATTTTCAATAAAATTAATTTATAACAAGTTAGTTTTGGATTTGTTGTTTCTCCCTTTGAATCGCATGACCAATTTATCTTGAAAACCAGGTTTTCCGTCTTGGTAGAGATCTCAATTCAATCTAGCAGTTGATACTTGGTACTTAGTTGTACAAGAAGAAGATTTAAAGAACATTTCGGGGAAAGATTCTAGTGGAAGTTGTTAAAGGAGTGTCAAAATATTATGTTCCCTTTAGCCTACTGACCCTGAGGTCAACAATTTATGACAGTTTAGGACTGATCCTAAACTGTCATAAATTGTTCATATCTATAAAACAGCCCAGGTGTAAAGAATAAGAATAATGTATTTAATGAAAATACAGGTGTTAGCAGTTGTAAAAGATGGTGGTTTAATGTATAGTCCACATATTTTGCCTGTTTTAGGGCATGCAAATGAATTTTACACTAATATCTTTAGTTGGTACTAAGGTCGACGACTAAAAGAAAGTTTGAAAGTTCATATTCCAGAGAACGTTAAATCTTAAAACAGTACCACTATATAAAATATATTAAGATGATTTCATCTTACATCCGATATTCAAATTATTTGTAACATGTTACAGACGAAGCTTTTTCAAGCACTCAACAATGTCAAAACATTAAACGCTGCCATTTAGAGTTTAGGCAACTAATATCCTCGCATTTGCATAACAAACGTATTCTATTACAAAACAGCTTTATTAGGTATATTCCTACTGAAAGCCGGGTAAACACATGAATCATCGGAAAATTAGAGTGTACGTCAGTTATTAACAGCGGAAACGCACCTTAAAACTGTCAACTGTCACATGACGTCTTTCCGGGTTAACATGGCGGCGGCACGGGAGAGCGCATGCGCGAGGACAGCCGCCTCACGCATGCGTGACTACCCTCAGAACCAGATCGATAGTGCAGTGTTGAAACAGCCTGTTGGGCTCCAGTTATTTTCCCTTATTTTCCCGATTAATCGTCGTTTTTCGGTGAAATTGTGAAGTAATTCGTCATCGTGTCGGTGTCAAGTAGCGTGTTACCTGGAGCCATCACTATGAAGATGCTAGCGCCGCACGACGGCCCCGATATAGCGCCAGTCGACTCAGGTCAGTGGAAAACACTCATTAAAATCTGATTATAATTGCATCTTATATACATTGTCTCTTATCCACCAACATTTGAACTGAAAAGTCGTTTTGGGTAACTATAGAGAAAGTAATATTATAAGGAAATACTTGGTGCGCAATACATAACATATAGAAAATGGGCTTTGTTATGTCGACACCCTATAAATAAATATCCAATGATTTTATAGGTTTCGTCGCAATTTGTTGAAGGCTTTTAAAATACTCTTTTAAGAAGAAATATAGATCCTTAGAACTGCGAAAGTGCTTACGGTGAATCAAAATTTTTGAGATTATAAATACGTCTTCGACAGATGGATGTATGTTTTCATACTTTATGCCAAAAACTACGCAGAAGGCTTATGCAACGTCCTTCCTTTATGGACCAGTAATTTTTGGAGATATCCTACAATCATAAACTCAGATTATAGAATAAAGGATCATAAATATATTATCTGTATAAGATCGATATGGTCCAGTTAGTGACACGAACTAGATAATATTACATTCAACTCTTTGTCCTTTTATTAGGATATCATATTTAATGGATAGCATTAAAATAAACATATCAAAAGATAATATTATTTATGTCCGACTTTATACCACATATAAAATATTTACGTTCCTATTATTGTGCGCCGTAGAAAATTATATACCTAGGTATAGGCCAAAATTTTTCCAGCCAGTGGAATATAGAGTCCTTATTTTTGTTTTACTTTTTAATTTTATCATGATTATTAATTTTTTTTACTGTAGAAGGCTCTCTTGCTTGGACGGGCTAAGTAATAACAGCCGCACAGGTCGATCGATCAGGTTAAGCCATGCTTGCCGCGGTTGGTCTATGGATGGTTGACCATCTTTACATACCAAGACCACTCCGTACCTCAGAAAGCACGTTAAGCCGTTGGTCCCGGCTGTCATTCGTGAATCTTTGAAAGTCGTTACGTGTCGTCAGAAGTCCGAAAGTCTGACAATCAGTCTTACCAAGGGTTATCGTATTACCCATTTACTGGCTTGAGGAGGTCAGATAGACAGTAGCTCCATGTAAAATATTGGTATTCAGCTTCATCCGGTTAGACTGGAAGCCAACCCCAACATAGTTGAGAAAGGCTAGGCAGATGATGAAGAGGCTCTCTTGCACTACACTATTGACTCACCAAATTCAATTTTCTATTTATTAAGTTTAGTAAGTGCAAATTGATTCTATCAATTTCAAATGACGGTCATATAATAATTATTATAAAATGATGATTGAATTCCTGCTATTAGATACAAAATTATCACAACAGGAAACTCCATTATTTTAAATAATGGTTTTGCAACGTTTTATGAATGTTTACTTTTGATCTATTTTTGAGAAGGAAGGAAAATATTAAAACGTTTGTTTTAAGTACCTATTATAATGTAACATTAGTTGTTACCTTTTAGACCAGGTGCGTCATGGTTACGTTACTATTGTAGCTATATTTGTGTCACAGTACATAATTTTCATTCTCATTGGCATAAAAAAAATGCATTGCAATTAATGAAAACGTAGTCTGGAGACTTGATGCACTTGCGGACTAAGGAGGGGGTGGCAAATTTCTAGAAATACTTTTTAATCAAATCCCAAACAAGGCCAACATAATTACCTATGGTCAGTAAGTAAAAGGCAGTTTGTAGTTGGGGCCCCTTACGTATGCGAAATATAAACATAGGGTGCTAAAATTTGGATCCTACATTTTCTTTTTCTCTGACTTTTCTGTGTTAAACTCGACAAAGTTCTTACAATTTATGTAAGTATATGAATATTCAAAAGAAAACCTAACATGTGGAAAACCCAACCCAAGGCAGTGTGCTTAAAATTTCGAACTCGCTTCGCTCGCTAACAGCCTACCCTAGTTCTGAAACTTTTCGGTATATCTCGGTGACAGGCCCCCATTTAGTGTTGCCGCTCCAGGCCCCCGACAGGCTTAGTCCGCCACTGACTTGATGATAATAAGTTTCCCCTCTGTTACATGGGACTTACATAACATAACATAATGGGTGTACTATATCTGCTTATCCCTTCGAAAAACAAGTAAGATGACACGTGCTTTTTCCTATAAATATGTTGTTGTTTCTTTTTAACTGTCACCGCCTTTGTTTACTCCGTATAAATACAAAAATAAACTGATATTATATGGGGACAAATGGCATCCTGCTTTTCTCTGAAGATCAAAATAAACGCTTGAGGCGCTTTTCTCTACATAGCTTTGTTATTTTTAATTGTCCGCTGAACAAGGCATCATTAAGGACTGCTACCCACTCGGGCACAGATACAGACCAGATAGGCCCTATTATAATATACCCACACAAGAGTATTATTTAGAGCTGATTTGCAGGCAGTGTGAGTATTTACCGTGGGCAATTGGGCATTTTACATACATGACCGAAAAAACCGAAAAAAAGACCGAATTTGGAGACAATGCTTAGAAATAGCCCGTCATTAGCTATGGAAGCTTAATTGAGAGACAATTTGATAATAATACACCTTTTAGCAATGATATTACTTATATAAGTAAAAATACTTTTACTTTAATGTCATTGCCTTTTATCCACAAACTCATACAATTTCCTACAATCATCCAGGATATTGAAGAAACTTCCTGGTTAACTTTCTAAGTGAACAATAACTTACAAGGAAACGTCAACTTGATGTATTTTGCGTCAATGACTTGCACTCTGTCAACCCTCGTCCGTTTTGTAGTCCTTAAAGTTTGGCAGTGTAACATACACTATAGTTCACTATATGGTACACAAAGCAGGTAAAATGGTGTAGGTACCTATCATTGTACTGATTGATTTCGTGCCCCGGAAAGCACCTTAGGTCCTTGGTCCCGACTGTCATTCGATCTTTGACCGCGACTTACGCGTAGTCAGAAGCCCGAAAGTCTGACAACCAGTCTTACCAAGGGGTATCGTATTACCCAGTAATTGGGTTGTGGAGGTCAGATAGGCAGTCGCTCCATGTAAAATACTGGTATTCAGCTGCATCCCCAACATAGTTGGGAAAAGGCTAGTCAGATGATGATGTTTAAAAACAAATCCTGTTTTTATTGTTGAAACTGGCGAAGCATCGCATCTCGCATTTATAAATCTTCATCAACTTCACAAGTCATTAGTCAATTATCGCGATATTAAAGCCCGAGTGGACGAGTTCCGACGGCTATCGGCTAACGAGGATGTTTCGTCTCATAGCTGTCATTATGATAATATAATTGCTTGTTTTTGAGTTATTATATGATCGTTTAGATTTAATAATATCTCTAAGAGATAGGATGGGAGCAAGTTCATAATAATAAGTAATTTGTGTCTGTCAGGCGATTAGAAGAGCCTCGTATCAGCTAAATGAGGTGTTGTTTTAGAAAATGGTAAAGTAAGGGTTTTTGTAAGCCCGTACGTACTTGTTTATACTATTAAAATAGCAGGTAACACTAAAAAAAGCAGGATAGTTAAGTAATAAGATTGGAAAATATTACTTGTTCTTAGTTCATAGTTCGTTAATATTTTATCTTGTTACTAAATAATAAATCTTGTCAATAATCCTGTTATGAATCAATAAATCTTGTTATTTTATATTATAAACGTTTGCAATGATGAAATATGGCTGTGCATTAATGTATCTTAACACCTATTTTATGTATTACCCATATTTGCAAAATAAATGTCTATTCTATTGCATTCACACTATAGTCGATTGAAAGGTCTTTTTCTTTTCAGAATCCTTAAAAGGTTATTAGCACCTTCCTCTTCACAAGTCATATTGGTCAATTAAAGCGATGCAAAAGCTCGAGTGGACGAGCGAGACCCTATCGGCTAACACGGTTGTTTTGTGCAGATAATTGATTATTATTTGTTCTTGAAAAATGCAATATTTGAGGTGTTGTATTAGTTGTTCGTTTAGATTATATAATGTGGGAAGTGTCGGTTGTTTGTCCACCGCACCGGTACAGGGACGTCATCGAGAAACGAGTTTATTCGGCCGTAGAAAATGTACTGTCGTTACTTCGGCACCGTCATTTGTGTTCTCGGTGACGTCGTCGGATTGAACCGTTTGGCTATTGTTTTGTCTCGACTACAAGTTTTTATCAGTAAGCTAGGAGAATATTATCATCATTTGTTCTAGGCAAATGCAACCTAACTGCAAATTGAGGGGTTTTGTAAAGGAAGTTGAAAGTCATCAGGGCACGTATTTTTTTTTCGGAAGAGGGTTTTAAAATACTTGGGAAAGAAAATTGTACTGAATTTCATTCATCCTCTAGGGGGAGAATGTGATTTAAATTTGGAATACTTACCGAAATTTATACTGAACTACATCTGTGTTTACACCATTGAGTTTGTATATAAAGCACTAGCTTTTGCCCGCGGCTTCGCCCGCGCATGTATTATACATATAAACCTTCCTCTTGAATCACTCTATCTATTAAAAAAAACCGCATCAAAATCCGTTGCGTAGTTTTAAAGATCTAAGCATACATAGGGGCAGACAGACAGCGGCAAGTGACTTTGTTTTATACTATGTAGTGATTATACATCTTTTTGAAAAAGGAATACGCATTTATTATGCAGTTATGATTATTAAATAAAATTACGAAAACCGACGAGGCCGTATGAGCTTGATGCCTTTGCTTTTCCGACAAAAAAATATTAGTCTAGGAATTTGCCGCGTTTTTGTTTTCTTCAAATACATAAACGTTAAGTTTATTTTAATTTATTTTTATAAATAAGTTAATGTTCTAAAATGCTTATCTCATATTATTATTGTGTTAATTTTTTCGTAAATGGTACGAAAAGTAGAGTATTTTCCTCAGTGATAAAGCTGTCTTAGTCTTGGGTGAACTTAAATCCCTCGCTACACTCAGGACTCGTCTTAAATCCCTCGCTTCGCTCGTGATTTAAGTTTTTAACACCCTCGCTACGCTCGGGAGTAAACCTCGAGTCCTTCGTTACGCTCGCGATTTAAATCGTCACCCGCGAGTCCGCGACAGAAGACATTGCTTTATCCCCTTGGTTAATAATCTGCTATTTATGCATTTTTTTTCTTTTTCGGCTCATTAGTCAATTTTCACAGAATATAAAAGCCCGAGTGGACGAGACCCGACGGCTATTGGCTAACGAGCATATTTTGTCTTTATTTTGTCTCTATTTTGCAAATAAGAAAGGAATAAAAATATACATATTTTTTGCAACAGGGGCTGAAAAATTCAAAAGTCGGCGTTCCCACGAGCGTAATAAAATCGCGGCGGGATTTTATCGCGCACTGGATTTTCAACTCTCTACTTAGCGCCGGGAGTTGAAAATCCAACAGTGTGTTTTTCGTCGCACTGGGATGCACTCTGTTTTTGTTAGGTTGGATTCTCAACGCTCGGCTCAACAACGAGAGTTGAAAATCCAGTGCGCAATAAAATACCGCCGCGATTTTATTACGCTCGTGTGAACGCCGACTAATAGGGCCTGTGGAGTATCATATGAAAGAACGTGGTTTGCACATTCTCAAACATTTTTTTACTTTTTTTTAGGCTGCATAGTTTTCGACTTTTAAAAAAATGTAAAAAAATGCCGTTCCCCCCTTATCTCCGAAGTTTGCCAAGAGAAACACACTCTTCAGCTTTACTGTAGTAGGAAGTGATAGGATTGGAGCCCAGTCTCGTCGGCTATCAGAACAAGGCTAATGAGAATGTTATGTTTCTCTATCAACTTGTTAACATGAAGCCTTATCTACTAATTGAGGTTGTTGTCTATTTTTAGAAATAGTAATATTTGAAGTGTTTTTAGGGTTCGGTACCAAAATGGTAAAAAAGGAACCCTTATGGTGTGACAGTCTGTCTGTCTCTCTGTCTGTCTGTCTGTCACAGCTGGATATCTCAGGAACTACTGATGCTATCAACCATGAAGCCTTATCTACTAATTGAGGTTGTTGTCTATTTTTAGAAATAGTAATATTTGAAGTGTTTTTAGGGTTCGGTACCAAAATGGTAAAAAAGGAACCCTTATGGTGTGACAGTCTGTCTGTCTCTCTGTCTGTCTGTCTGTCACAGCTGGATATCTCAGGAACTACTGATGCTATCAACTTGAAATTTGGAATAGTTTTAGATGACGTTTACCCAACTATTTTGCAAATAAGAAATAAATGAAAATATTTGTATTTTTTTTGCAACAGGGACTGAAAGGGGGTCTTAAAAATTTAAAGTGGGGCTACTAGAGCATGTGGGGTATTATATGAAAGAGCGTTGTTTCCACATTCTCAAACTATTTTTAATTTTTTTTAGGCCGCATAGTTTTCGACTTTTGATGAAAAATGTAAAAAAAAATACCGCCCCCCCCCCCTTATCTCCAAAGCAAATTATTATTTGCAAAGAGAAAAATCTGAAATTATTCTATGTGATAGAAGTTTATGTAAAGATTACAGGAAAAATAAAACGATGTATCTAAGTAGCACACTTTTTCAGAAATCGGAACGGAACCCTCAGTGCGCGAGTCCGACTCGCTCTTGACCGGTTTTTTCATTATTAGGTAGAGAGTTCCTATCTATTATTTAAAGATGAGCAAGAATATAAATATTCTAAATATCATTTTAGATCTAATATTATTTTTTAAAGATGGTCACCCATCCACGGACCAACCACGGCTAGCGTAGCTTAACCTGATCGATCGATCCGTGCGGCTATCATTTATCTGTATAAAGCAGCAAAAGAATTTATAGGAGTAGAATTAGCAGAATAAAAATAGAACCGATTAAAACAAAGTTCTAGTACCTAGTAACTTTGTTTTAATCGGTTGTATTTTCTTGCTTTCACATTTCCTCATCTGCCTAGCGTTTTCCCAACTATGTTGTGGTCGGCTTCCAGTCTAACCGGATGCAGCTGAATACCAGTGTTTTACATGGCACGACTGCCTACCTGACCTCCACAACCCAGTTACTGAGTAATACGATACCCCATGCTAAGACTGGTTGTCAGACTTTCTTGGCTTTTGACGACCCGTAACGACTGTCAAAGATCCACGAATGACAGTCGAAACCAAGGGCTTTCACTTTTAGAGGCTTTTATAAAAGGAACGAAATTAGTTTCTCCAAGGGCTTACCTACACCCTACCCTAATTATGACTTACTAATTAATCTCTTAGATTTACCTATTAATTATAAAAGCCTGGAGGCTATTAATGGGTTCTCTAAAGTATAATAGTACCTAATTGTTTCGCCAAAACGACACACATTTCAATATTTCGTTCCCTTTTAACAAGTTCTATCCATTCAGATAAGTCCCATCACTAATAGAATGTAGGTAAGTTCGATTCAAACTTAATGGCGGCTTGGAAGTTAGCTGCGAGTTAGACCTAAATCTTAAAAAAATCTTAATTCTCAAATGAAAAAAAAAACTTAATCGAGCTTAACTAAATGGAGCCTAAATTATTGTCGACTTGACAGTAGGTACACATGCATGGTCTACACTCGCAGCTAACTTCCGAGCCGCCATTAAGTTTCAATCGAACTATACATTTGGTCGAGTACGGCATTGAACGACTGTTTTTTTTCTACGATTACGATGTGTGTGTATGTGTGTTCCCCGGGAATAGTACATTTTGATACAAGTGGAGAACGTTTGTTATTGCATTCGAGGCGGAATTAACACCCGAGCCGTAGGCGAGGTTGTTTTTGAGCCAAGAACTGCAATAACAAATGTCCACGAGTATCAAACGACGTTTTTCAATACACTTTTGAAGAAATAAAATAAAATAACGGAAAATATTTTTGTCATGAATTATTAGGAAACTATGATTTAAATTTTCTTTTTTTTTCGCGCTTTGCTTTCGCCCTGTTGAAGCAGAAGCAAAGGTATAAAGCCGATAAACAGCCTAATATGAAAAATAGAAAATTCAAATATTTTCGAATTTAGAACATAAATAAATGTTAATTTGTTCATAAACGTTTTTTTTATTATAATAATCATAGTTTTTGATGATATTCTATTTATAAACATTATTTAAATATTCAAAAAATATTAACGGCGTAAAGACGCATACCTCTTTGCCGAGATTAAAAAAAAAACATTCACCTCCGAATAGAGAGTTGTGAATGGCATTGAACCAATTTCAATTTGGACTAAGTATCTGTTATATAAGTTATCTGTGGCAATTTTTATTCGCGCACATAAGTGTATTGAAAAAACATGTTCAGTTTGGTGGTCTGCCTGCACCACATCCTTAAGTTTGTGCACATTATGAAGACTCACACTGTATAATTATGTCACTGTATAAAATAATATGAACTTCGTTAGCATAAAATCTATCGGTATTATTTCCGTTAGATTATAAACTGTCGAAAAATTGTAAACTGCAACAAACCATTCACAATTTAATGCATTATTTTTCGATAGTTTTTAATTTTATTTATAGTTTTTAAATAAAGATTTTTTTTTAAATCTATTCATGGGAAACCGCTAAACACTATTAGGTACTTGCGACGTAACGCACATTGCGCTTCCTAAATAGCCTGCCTAGCTGCGAGAAACTTGGAAATAGCGCTCGCTCGACTTGCTCGCGGTTTGCCACAGTTCTAAGTGGCAGCATCTACATCGCCAGATACGAACTACGCATCACAATGACATGACGTCACGCAATCCTGCATCGCGCAATTAGAGTTTACCGCGCGACTAGCATATATACAAGTTATACAACGTCCCGACATCAACCGTCGGGCAGTTGCCCACCAGACACGACACACGGGGATCCTATCTTTTCTATGGAGGATGAGTGAACTTTACACTGTTCCTCATGCCTCTATAAACCTAACCTAATCCATTTCACAATTTTTCAACAGTTTAATCTAACAGAAATAATATCGGTAGATTACAAACTAACGGTCCTCACATTCTTACGGTGACAGATAGGATATACCCTGAAGTGCACGAGTCCTTTCCAGGCGCTAATGTGATTGGTTGACACAAGTTCTCATGATTGATAAGGTCAGGCGTAGCTCTGGCTACTGTGGCGCGTGTACGTGTAGGTACCTAAATGTTTGAACGCGAACGAAACATTATATAGGTAGGTATATGAGGATAACTCGTGCAATGAAGCTTTTGTTTGTATATACTCATGGGAAATAGGTGTGAGTTTATTTCTCAGTCGTCTCGTGAACTGTTCCCATTTCATCTCCATAGGTTTCACCGATGTTGTCATATTATACTTGCAAATAAAAATATAAAGCAGAATATTGTCTCTCTGCTTGTCTAGCCGTTAGTGCGCTTACAACTCGAGAACCACTAATCCGATTTACGTTTGTCCGTCTGTCGTAAACCTGTCAAGAACTCAAGACCCTTTTTCTCAGGAACGCGTGAAGGTATCAAGTTGAAATTAATATCAAGACAACAAGCAAAGTATCTCAGCACAAGTAAAGAAAAAAGTCTGAAAATCGTTAATTTGTACTTTTAACACATTATTATATTTTTTTTTGGTATTATTACAAGCTTAAATTTGCTTATCGAGATTTGACCGTGACGTACCTACATCAAAACGTATATCAATGTAGGAGAGAATATGTTTTTCAACTACAATTATAGATTTATATTTGGGATAAATTCTTTTCAACTACGGAATTCCTCATTGTGCGTGGTCCGACACGCACTTGGCCAGTTCTTTTTTTCATTCATCCTACCTTCTACCATCTTTTATGACATTCGCTAGCACAGACGTGATGACCTATACTTGTTCGGTATCTAGCCAACTGTCGTAATTGGAAACTCATTATAAATGCTGAATGCATTTCACTTCGATTAATTGAATTGAATCATGATTGCCAATGGTTTCATCTGACATCCTCGCTTTTAAAATGTCAAACCAATTTCATAGAGATTGCGTTGTGCAATAAAATTGTGTGGATAATGATGGAAAATCTGGTTTTATTGATTTTTATTCCTAGTTCGTTAATGTGCTCTGAAGTTTGGATATCTTATTTCCTTCAATTGACTTTGAGGTTTGAGTTTTGCTGGGCGAGAGTAGTTTCTTGTTGATCTAATATGGAAGGAATATAAATATCTTTTGAAGAGGAATATAACAAAAATTCTTTCACTGACTTATTAAGGCTTGTCCGTCGCAAAAAGCGCGGTCACTGTCGGACTGCATAGAAAAGAAAGAGAAGCGCGATGACACAACGCTTGCAAAATGTGAAGTAATTATCGATTTACAAAAAATCTGTTGATTAACACTTTGAGCGGAGCGACGTTATAATACGTAAAATTTGATAAACGCTATTTGACACAACGTTTAATCACGTCAGCAAAAAATATGTCTTTCTTTAAAGAACGTGTATAAACGGCTGCGGCCTATACCAATTCCTTCAAGCTACGTCATCGCGCCGTATCACTTTAAATTTTCGGACTGCTAGCGCCACTCCACGTTAGTTTTGTTGTGCACTTTTTAAGGCTAATCACACACAATTATAATTACGCGTAGGTACATTCGCAACGTCGACGTGTAGTAACGGTTGTGTCACATTTCATATTATCTTTGCTTGTATGAAAAACCAGAACGTCACTATTCACTAATCGTCATATGTTTTGTATGAGAAAATAGTGTGCCGCGCAACAAACATTTGAATACCCAGATGCTCAGCTGAAAGTGTTAAAATAAAAAAGTAATGTCAAGAAATCATTCCTTATTAGTTTGTAAAGAACTGTATAAATTTATGAACACTTTTAATGAAAACTGTAGGAGTAATATGGTAACAACTCGAAAAATAGACCGGAATAAACCTGGATTTAGGTTTTTTTCCCTTAGTTCTACAAACTAAAATAGATTTCGGGACACATGAAATCATTTCTTATGTATTTTTTCCTATCAGAAAGATGCTATAGTTACTGTAACAGATGGTTACAAAGTTACTTAGTTTCGCCGTATTTTAGGAAGGAGCAGCCTTAACTCTATAATTTACGTGACACTATTGAGTATCTAACTAAATCTGCTAAAAGTGCTAAAAAGTGCTAAAATTAATACTGCCAAATTATCCATAAATATTTCTTTTAAGCACTTCTTCCATCTTAAATACCTATATTATCGATCGTAAGACGTGAATATTCTCCAACCATTCAATAACTGTATTAAATTCATGACCGATTTGTGTAGGTCTACGCACCTCGCCGGATTACTCGTGTGATCCTATTATCTCACAAACGTTTGCGTAGGCCTAATATAATCCCTTGTCGGGTCGCATACTGAGAGCGAAAGCACTATTGAGAGAGAGAGAGAGACGGAGAGAGTGAGAGTGAGAGAGCATTTACTGGAAACTGGACTGAAATTATTGATGTGATGACGATGTTATAGAGGAAAACTGAAAGTAAGACGCCTGTCCAGTTACAAGTCAAGGTTTCAAAGCACCAGGTCATCCGACAAACGATCCTCGGCACCGGGACGTCTTGTTCGGTTCGAACAATTTCTTTTCTCGGTGACGTCCGGTAGACAAACGTCCTTACGTCAGTCAAGTCCGTTATATCAGGAAACACAGACTCCTGCAGCTCTTTTAATTCTAAGACTGGTTGTCAGACTTTCGGGCTTCTGACGACCCGTGACGACTGTCAAAGATCCACGAATGACAGCTGGGGCTTATCGTGCTTTTCGAGGCACGGAGGAGTCTCAGTATGTAAAGAGGGTCACCCATCCACGGACCAACCCCGGCAAGCGTAGCTATTATTAGGTTAGGATCGACCCGTCCGGCTGTTTTATGAAATTAATATGAAGACACATCCTATGGAGCTTTCTCTATGTACCTATTAATAGTTAATGAAGTCACGGATATTGTAGGCAATTGAAGACAGTGAGGGCGAAATGTGGAAAATTTAACCCATTTAAAAAAATCCTTTACTATCCATTTCATGATTACAAATCGCAGCCTGCAACCGTATTAACTTAAACACTTTTTTAAAACATTTTATCAGCAATTTGATCCCTTACAAAATATAAAGATAGTTCAGGAGATTTTCCTAACTTTAGTTATTGCAAGTCGCCGATGTTGTACCTAATCAAAATGGAAAAAAAAACTACGTAAAACAATATAAACAATACACTTCCTCGAAAACTGATTCATATCGCACTACGATTAGATTCACAATGCAATGTATTTCACACGCGTGCGATTTTTCATTTTCCGACACGTGTGCGGGAATAAAAATTGCCACAGATAACTTATACCCAATCCCACACCAGACCAGACCAGACCAGACCCACTTAGGCCAAAGACCCAACCCAGACCCAGACCTACTTAGTCCAAATTGGTTCAATGCCTCTATTCACAACCTTGGGAGGTGAATGTTTTTTTTTAATCTCGGCAAAGAGATATTATGCGTCTTTACGGCGTTAACATTTTTTGAATATTTAAATAATGTTTTTATATAAAATATCATCAAAAACCATGAATAATACAACAAAAAAAACGTTTATGAACAAATTAACATTTATTTGTATTCTAAACTTTGAATGTTCTATTTTTCATATTAGGCTGTTTATCGGCTAAACCTAAACCTTTGCTTCTCCTTCAACCTGGCGAAAGCAAAGCGCGGAAAAAAAAGAAAATTGAAATTATAGTTTCCTAATAATATCATAATCATAGTTTTTAAATACTCAAATTAAAAAGATTTTTGTCATGAATTCATGACAAAAATCTTTTTAATTTATTTTATTTCTTCAAAAGTGTATTGAAAAACGTCGTTTCCGTTTGATACCTACACGTGGACATTTGTTATTGCAGTTCTCGGCTCAAAAACAATTTCGCCTACTGCTCGGGTGTTAATTCCGCCTCGAATGCAATAACAAACATTCTCCACTTGTATCAAAATGTACTATGGCAGCACGTGTCTGTTGACGCGTGTCAGTCATCTGTCAACAGACACGTGCTTCGTGATCTCATTAACGAAAACGAGTCGAAGTTCGAATGTATAGTCGTTTCCAGAACTATAAATTACTAGCTGTTCGTGTCCGGCGTCGTGGGTCTAATGGTGGGCATATTATAAGCAAAAAGTACTTATAATATCATTGATGTCGAGTGGATTAGGATACGTGTTGTCTGTTTTCATACAAACATACCATCGAAATTTCCGACATTTCCGGTGAATTTTTAAAAAAAAATCTATCATACAAACCTTGTGGTGACAGTTACAAACACAACAAAAAAAGAATTACAGGATAGGACCGTTTTTTACCCTTAAACCCCCCCCTTCCCCATCCACTTCTCGACCTCAGATCGCCCGTAATTTTTTTTCCCTGTCATGTTTGTTATATTTTCCTTTTCCAATGAGTTTCATCTTATTATAATTTTTTTTTAGTTTTTACCATTTTCAAAGGCTTCTGCTCTCGTCTAGGTTTTTAATGCAAAATGTGCCTGAATATGCTACCAATATGGTACGCTCTACTTAGCGTTTTATAAAGGTGGCCCTACCACCCCTAATTAATTTCTCTGGCTTTGTCTACCTGTAATTTATTACAGGTAGACAAAGCCAGAGAAATTAATTGTTAAGCAGATTGACCCACCTACGTCAATTTGCCATTTCATACAACTAGAGGTTTCACGTATTTTCTTTTCGTTGTTTGACAGTAACAATAACAAAATGCATCAACCTTAATTAGCTACCAACAAAAAGAAACAATTTGTCTATAAACTAATTACGGTCCTAATAGAATCAGCCGAAAGATCTAATACACCGTAATGCGTAGCTTTTGGTACAAAATTAACTAATTTAGTTACGTGAGCCGACGCCAGATGGCGACACATTGCTAATACAATTAGACCTCGTTTGCTCTCTCAGAGGTCGAGTAGAGGTAGGTAGGGGTGTACCTGTATTTATTACAAGTTTAAAAGTATTGACGAATAGGGTTTTATGTCTTATGTGTCTGGTTAGATCGTAATGTCGCCAAGGCTGAGTTCCTATTCATGAGTCATTCGTAGACGGTGTAAAAGTCAATAGGGTAGATTAATAATAGGGTTGTTAAATATTAAACACCACTTCTGCCCGCGACTTCGTCCGCGTGAAAATTCTGTCCCACCCTGTCGCATCGCAACGCCTGCTGGCGCTATTATTTCGTTTTTCGGCCCCCGTAAGGGTCCTGCAGGGCTAACATGGCAAGCACGAGAAAACGAGATATCACGATTTATCGAAATTTGTCGTCGATTCTGACGTTATTATAATCCCTAACATGAGCGTTAAGCTCGAGTAAATTCGAAAAAGGCACTTTGACACTTCTCTATCTCGAGACGAGAGACCGATGTAGCAAGTTATTAAAAACAAATCATTTATATCATAGCAACATCGGCTTGAGGTTCCGTTTTATTTCACTCATTTTTCATTTTTTTGCATGGAATTGGTATGTACTATAATGATTTTACGTGCACCTCTTTTAATACCTATTTGTTTAGTTTTTCATAAATGTTTTTCATTGGTGCCGAATTTAAATACAATATGACGGAAATGAAAATTAGTGGCAAATAATATACATACCTACTCACGTGATAACTTAACATAATCAGCCTATAATGTAGGTACTGCTCTAGGCATGCCGGTTTCCTCACGATGTTTTCCTTCACCGTTTTGAGAGCAGTGGTGATGATATAATTTGCACAAAGTAAAGCGCCTGTCGGGGTTCGAACCTATGACCTACAACTCGTAAGTCAGGGCCGTTACCACTGGGCCTCCACTGCTACACTACACTCACTAGAGAATCACCACAAATGACAATGAACTAGAGATTTTAGTAATTATGTTGCGAAGGTTTGTTATTGCACTGTCATAACTCCCTCGATTTTGTTAATCACCATAATTGGCAAAGTGACTGGTTATTACCTACTGAAAGGGATGCTCATCTACGTTATAGTGTACCCCTCCGTCACAGTTTCTCTCGCGGCCGCCGAAAAGAACATCATTCCAATATAAATATAGTTTAAAACTAAGTATTTTCATTAATAATCATCATCATATCATTCTCCTGCCCTTAACCCAAAAAAACTTGGGGTTGGCACAACAATTTTCATTAGTAATATAATCACACTATAATACTATAAAGGCGAAAGTTTGTGAGTGCGTGTGTGCGTGTATTTGTATGTTGTTAGTAGGCATACACATAGGCTAGGTACTTTTTATCCCGGTCTACGCGGGTGCAACCGCGGGGCGCAGCTAGTGTAAAATAAAATTATGACTAAAGTACGTGAAATTATGAGACTTTAGTTCATTTTAGTTTTTTTTTTGTATCATAATTTTGTCTACTCGTCTCGTCGTCAAAATCGAGGACGACTAAACGAGAGACGAATCGGGGATTTTCTCGTGTTTATTGTCAAAATTCTGTCAAAAGTCGAGTTATCTGAGGTGCCATGTTAGGGTTTGTCTTTCTCGACAACAAGTTTGACAGAACATTGTATGGCAGCGCTGTCAGAAAACGAGAAAAGCTTTGAACTGTCATAAAATTACTCGCGCGAGAGCGAGTAATTGTCGCGTGTGCTCATGTTAGGCCTGCTGGCGTGATGATAAAACCTATATAGTAAAGCCTCAAGAATTGGGCTATAAAACGATAAAATAATTTTTCAAATCCAACTGGTAATTTCAGAGATTAAAGCGTTCAAACATACAAACATAAAAAACACAAACTCTTCAGCTTTCTCCCGCACACGGGTGGGAAAATGAAAAATCGCACGCGTGCGACATACATTGCATTGTGAACCTAATCGTAGTGCGATATGAACCAGTTTTCGAGGAAATGTATTGAAAAAAAAAACATGTGCTCGCGAGGTCTACTGCTCGCGAAACTACTAGTTAATAATATGAATGAACTAACTAACCTACTTATTTATAAGAATAACAAGGTGAATACTGAAGAGATAACACGTAGCGAGCTCATCGCGACATCAACCGGAAGACGCGTTTCCTCCAGTTGGCACCCCCTACTTCCGTTATGAAATAAGCTTTAGATACTTGTGTTATTTTTACTATTGTATTTCTATTATTGGTGTTTATAGGATATTATTATGTGCATTGTATGAAATGATATGTTTATTTAGCTGTAAGTAGATGTTTTAAGACAATTTTACACGTCAATATTTTTGATACTTACATATTTTAAAACTAGATTTAAAAATAACACAGAAAAGTTGTGCGGAAATCGATTGTGATGCGGAGGAATGAGGAAATGTCGTGAGGAATGTTTAGAGTATGAATGTGGACGGCTATACGAGTAGAAGAAGACCAAAGAAACGATGGATGGACTGTGTGAAAGATAGAAAGGGAAAGTGTTATGTGAAATGAAAATGAGTCTTATTCATAGAACTAATCAAACTGCTCTAATTTTATCGACAGCAGTGACAGATAAATTGATGGTAATAAAATATAATGTTGGGGACGCTAACAATCACCAGAGGGGCAATTCCCGTATTTTTAACAAAGTTCGCAATCTCATCTCAGTCTCAATCTGTCAAAAATTGTATAGCGTTTACCTACATTTTTGACTTTTGATTGTCGCTGGCATGAGATTGCGACTTGAATTTGAACGTTTTTAGGTACGAGAATTGGCCTTCAGGTCTAAGCATACAAAAGACAGATAGACAGACGTCCTTCAGTCTAGCAATGTACCTGTAATCCGATAGGTTATCATTCCGTCTAGAATCGGTGTTATAGTGTCAATTTAACCTTGAGTGCGTTCGAGCTAATCCGATTTAGTTTATAACGTCATTAATTACATTCAATCAACTCGGCTTATTGCAGAACACAGCTGGACCAAAGCTTAGTAAACCCCCATTAAACCCCACTTAATTCTGTATCCGTTTTCCTAATTATATAGTGTGCTAGAAATCGAAAACAGATGCATCTACACCTTCTGGAAACTTCCATTTTATATCCATACACTTTGTCCTGGAAAAACTTTTTTGCTTTTTAGTTATGAACGGTTATTTTGAGTACGACCACCATGATGACTTGTCTACGAACAATAAAATTTGACATGATAGCGATTAACACAACGAAAGAGACGACTCACAACCGCGGTGGGTGCGCAGAAATACCAGGAGGGCTGACCCTAAATAAATTGGGACAATAGACAGGAGAAAGAAGAAGAAGCAGGTTATGGAACCCATTTTGTAAAGAAATAAAAGAGATATGTGATAGTATAAACATATTTAAGACAAAACTTAAGAAACATGTATATAACGTCACCAACACCCCAGAGGCAAATATGATAATTTATTATAATTACATAAGCACTCTCTGTAAGAGGAGCTTGTGGCTAAGTAATAACAGCCGCACGGGTCGATCGACCGGTGCGGCTGTGGATGGGTGACCATCTTTACATACTGAGACTCCTCCGTGCCTCGGAAAGCACGCTAAGCCGTTGGTCCCGGCTGTCATTCGTGGATCTTTGACAGTCGTTACGGGTCGTCCGAAGCCCGAAATTCTGACAACCAGTCTTACCAAGGCGTATCGTATTACCCAGTAACGGGTTGTGGAGGTCAGATGGCAGTCACTCCATGTAAAATACTGGTATTCAGGTGCATCCGGTTAGACTGGAAGCCGACCCCAACATAGTTGCGAAAAGGCTAGGCAGATGATGACATAAGCACTCTGTATCCAATTTTTTAAGTTCTTATAAGAAATACAATTCTTTAAACCTAATATGTGGAAAACTGGATCTTAACAGCATATAATGATATCCTCTCAGCCTGCTAAGGTAACAGTAATAAATCAACTTAATATAATACATACAGTAGGTGTACAGACATATTTACATATATTTTATGTAAGTAGGTGCCTTCGTGAAAAACCCACACGTTAGAACAAAAGTTATTTCTTATACATAATTTATGAACTCGAATGATTTTAAGAAACCCTTGTGTATCATAAAATAAAATAACTGAAGATGTTTATTTTTATGATATAAAAAAATATGTACCTAAGCATTATGCTCGAGAAACGCCTTTAATAGTAACCATAATTGTCGGGTTTCTGTGAGAGGGAGTCGGCCATAATCCACCACACGGGCCCAGTGGGGGTTGGTCGATGTCACATGTCTACGAATTTTTGACTCTAGGACATGCCGGATTCCTCACTACCTAATATTTTTGAAACAATATTCATAATTTCAAATGGATTTCATGGAGTTTCTTGCCCGTTCATCTCCATAGGTATTCTAGTAAAAAAATTACCTATTAAATTACAAGTGACAATATTTTCTGAAATATCTAGAATCAGCACAATGTTTTTCCTTAAAGGTCACAAGGAAAAACATGGTACAGATACCTAGATTCAATACAACTCAGCTGTAATGATACGTGCCACAGTATTGATCCGTGAACGACCTGAAGCGCATTTACACTAAACGAAATCCTATATAATAATAGAATAATATTATGTTATCTGTGCCTGTAAGTATGTATTTGCGACTTTTGAACTTTATGTCATAGTAATAAGGTCGAAAAATGGTTCACCGTAAATGTCCGCGAAGGGACGTTACATTCTGACTGGCTGCCAAAAGATTAGCTGGAGTGAAACGTTTCTCGAAATCGATATTGCTTTGGCTATACAAATAAGTATTCATTTGTTTCATTGTTATAGTATAGTTAAAATCTCGCTGCAGACTTGGTCATAAATCATAGTCGGAGTAGAGATGTGCGCTAGTTGCGCGCGCTCAAGGCTCAATTATTGATAACAGATGATGACTCAGACGAAGAATTTTAATTTTCTATTTTTAGTTTTATATGTACGTTCTTTTGTTTATATATTTAATATGCTTTGAAGTAATTTTGGTAATAAAATAAAAAAAAATGTGTATTTATTTCTATCACCCATTTATAAATATATAAAACTATCGATAACACTCATCTACTGCAGTAATGCACAGGACTACGTGTGGGCGTGGCCTGCCCATAAGGCCCGTGAGTGGGAAAGAGAGCAAAACACTCGAATGATTTATGACCGAGTCTGCAGCGAGATTTTAACTATACTATACAAGTAAAACTAGTTTTTTTTAATGGTTTTCGGTTAATAATGAACCGTTAAATTAGGTTGTCAAAAAAAAAAAATAGACAGTAGTGAATTTTTGTTGGCTACTAGTATTATCAACGAAATGTGAGGGGCTTGTGGCTAAGTAATAACAGCTGCACGGGTTGATCGATCATGCCGCGGTTGAGCCGTGTATGGGTAACCATACCAAGACCACTCCACTCCTTACCTCGGAAAGACCGCTAAGCCGTTGGTCCCAGCTGTCATTCGTCGATCTTTGACAGTCGTAACGTTACGGGTCGTCAGAAGCCCGAAAGTCTGACAACCAGTCTTACCAAGGGGTATCGGATTACCCAGTAACTGGGTTGTGGAGATTAGGTAGGCAGTCGCTCCATGTAAAATACTGTTAATCAGCTGCATCCGGACTGGACACCGACACCAATTTAGTTGGGAAAAGGCTAGGCAGGTGATGATCAACGAACTGTGATCACCAATTTTGTAATCTTTCAAATCATTTTCCCCTTTATCTGTTTTATGAGCGGCTCGTGATCATCAGTACAGCGAAAACGAGAATGTACTTACGATAATTTATTTTAAGATTATTAAACAAATACTATAAAGTTAAAGCTCAACTTGGTTATTTCGTAACAAAAATACATTTGTGTCGAAATATTTGCATACAATAAATCAGTAGGTAGGTACACAAAAAGAAGCAACAATACAAGTCAAAGAACAATGGGTACACTTATTTAATAAAAAGTACTATTTTTAAGATTTTTGTCATTACAGAATTCGTCAATGCTGTAATAATAATAAGCTTTATTGATTAACCAAGTCCTTTTTTTTTTGTGTATGGGAAATCATCAAATGACTTCTCCCGCTCTGGGTGGAGCGGAAGGGCGTGTCAGACTTTTACTGACGGCGGCATCGGCCCTATCGGACCCCATCTTTTGCTGACCTCTTTGAAGCGCGCGTGGAACACAACGCGCTGTCGACCCGGGCCTGGTCCTTACCGGACAGCGAGCTACCCGCTACTCGCCGTCCGCAAGCCCGCGCCTACGGTGGCCGGGAATCGGCTCTCGATTCCCGCCAACCCCTGCCCATGGTACCCGTGAACCGCCCTGCTGAACCAAGCCCTGAGTTTATTTTTAAACATGTTCACATTCTGAATAATTATTCTTTAATTTGTTAAACAGATTGACAGACTGCACGCGTGACGAGTGTAATATAATATTGTTACCTTTAATATATCTAATACACGATGATAATAATATTACGCCATATACGTAGCCGCTACGTTCTTAAAATAATAACATCACCGTTCGGTCGTAGAGGTGCTACGGCGTAGCGCTACGAGCTACGCCGTAGTAGTTATCTTTGATATTATGTTGTTTAAGTGATTTGATACGTTTGCCTTCTGTGTTAGACGTTTACCGATTATTATTTTATGAAAGCAATTTCATTAACACAACATAACTTCACGCTTGTGTTCCCCGGTATAGGCAGAGGTGTAATAGTACATCCAGATTGTGTTCCCCGGTATAGGCAGAGGTGTAATAGTACATCCAGATTTTGCGAGTTATTTATCAACATATTTTTGATTGTAACTTCTTTCCTCTCACTTTCCTGCAATCTGTGGGAGTGATTTCGTGAAAAGGGACGAAAGTATGTAAGGAAGCCGGGGAAGCACGCGCTATTTGATTTGACCAATGAGTGCTCGCGGTGTTACAGTTGGCCGTCAGATGGTAAAACAGCACATTTTCCGAACGGTTGGTACTCAGATGTTACACATCATATGCGACTACTGTAAGACTCGCTCGTTTTTAGGGTTCCGTACCTCAAAAGGAAAAAAACGGAACTCTTATAGGATCACTTCGTTGTCCGTCTGTCCGTCTTCCTGTCTGTCAGTCTGTCAAGACCCTTTTTCTCAGGAGTGCGTGAAGGTATCAAGTTGAAATCAATATCAAATACGTAGGTCAATAAGCCCTTGGAGTCCTAAAAAAATCTAGCTTCTAAGTCAACGCATTAAAAAAATAGGGCCATTTATACGACATATTTTGATACTCGCAAGTAAATCAAAAGCTATAGGGTGCTTCTCACTGACCTAGAATCATGAAATTTGGCAAGAAGCAAGGTCTCACAGCACAAGTGAAGGAAAACGTCCGAAAATTGTTAATTTGTAATTTTATCACATGTATAATAAATTTTCTTTTGGGATTACAATGTTAACTTGGTTTTTGGGATAAATTCTTTTCAACTACGGAACCCTTCATTGTGCGTGGTCCGACACGCACTTGGCCGGTTTTTATTTATGTATTAAAACGTATGTTCTATCAGACCCTGACTGCTTTTATAGCTTTATGACAGCATATATATCTGCCAGTTACAGTAAACCTATAGAATCTCTCTAGTCGGCAAACTAAAGCACTTAGGAACACTGTCCAGATGTCCAGCATTGCTCACTGAAACGGACGTTATTCTATTACGCTGCCTGTAACCGGAGTGGGACAGACCGCATGGCTTCCAACCACTACACGTACTCTGAAAACTATTGTGCGAGAAATAAAGGCAGGAGAATGATGAATCTACTTGGGTAGGAGAATACTTTTCGGGTGAATCCTAAGTTAATGTTATAAATGCGAAAGTGAGTTTGTTTGTTACGCTTTCTCACTATAAACGCTCAACGGATTTGGATAGAATTTGGCACATTGGTAGACTATGAACTGGATTAGGACCTCCACCGATTTAGGTAATTAAATAAAGGTAAACAAAAAAACCACGTGTCTGGTTAACCGACTAAACGTAATTCCTGTCACTACGACACAGTTGTACTCTTCAATTCAGCAACTTTATAATTCATTGTATAACGTTGCTAAATTGAAGAGTACAACTGTGTCGTAGCATGACAACTGAAGTGACAGGTATTACGTTTAGTCGGTTAACCAGATACGTGGTTTTTTTGTTTACCTTTATTTAATTATCTAAACCGATGGAGTATACAATACTTTTTATACCGGTAGCTTCCCGTGCTATAATAAATAAGTGCAGGAGATTTGAAAGCAATGAATTACAATACCATCACGCCTTTTTTCCTCAAAGGGTTAGACAGAGGTGTACCTATACGAGAAGGCACACGCACATTTTACCCGTTATTTTTGAAGTCCTACGTAATAGTGGGTGAGCCTATTGTCATCAACCGGGAGTAAATACAGACACCGGGCTGATACTCAGATATTATTCCTGATGGAAAAACTAAATGATACTTTGCCCGACCGGTGAATCAAACCCTCATGTTCCACAGGAGCGCTTCCACAAGAAGCTTACTAATATAATTATTATCACACTAATCACACTAATATTATAAACGCTTAAGTTTGTGTGTGTGTTTAGGGTTGTGTTTGTATGTTTGTTACTCTCACGCAAAAACTACTGAATGCATTTTGATGAAATTTGGCACACAGGTAGTACACACAGGTAATACAGGGCAATGAAAAGGCTGACATGTTGGCAAAATATGCAGCTAAACATGGAAAAGTAACTAATATAACTCTAGATTATGCAGAAGTCTTACCTAAATTTAAAAATAAGTGTTATGAAGATTGGAAGGAGTATTTTGATAAACGATCATTGGAAAAAGGGATCTGGTATAAAACCATGCAGGGTCAGCCTTTTCGTGTGCCCTGGTTTATGAATAGCAATTTAAGTAGAAAACTAATTGTTACAGCTCATAGATTCAGATCTGGACACATTCCATGTAATAAGTTTGCGTTCATAATGAAAAAAATTAACTCGCCTAATTGCGTGGAGTGTGGAGTTGTGGAAGACTTACATCACTTATTGATGGACTGTGTCCGATATGAGTCTAGTAGGAAGGATCTGTTCGAGGTATTGAGCTTGAACCGACTTGAAATAGGCACATTCCATAAAATCCTGTCTCAGCCAAATGGTGATGATGCGAAGAGTCTGTTCAGGTTCATGACCCAAATGTAAGCTGTAGCAGTATGTATTTAGGGTACGATGGGACTGTCATACGCATTGCGATTATAAAAGTCCCTAATTAAATAAAGAATAAAAAAAAAATAAAAAAACCTGGATTAGCACATAGGATATTTTTTGTCGGGATATTCTTACGGGTTCGCGACTTACGCGAGTGAAACCGCGAGTCGCTGCTAGTGTTATTTAAATGTGACTGGCTCTTTCTTTGACCAAAGAATTAGCATTGCCATTCAACGTAGCAATGCTGCCAGTCTTCTGGGAATGTTTCCGGATGACGGCGATGTGGACGCGTACTTTGACGCTTAAATAAGTTTCCTTTTGTTTTTGTATTTATTTATATAGTTGGTTGTAGTCATTTAATTTAGTAAATACACTGGACAGCAAATAAACCGGGCCACCCGCTACCTTGGAACTCTGATTCGATTTTCTCAAAAAGTATAAAATTAACAACTATCAATTTATACCTACAGAAAGAGCGTTCCATGATTATTAAAATGACTATAAATTTATTCTAAAGTACCGTCAACTCACATTGTAATCAAGCAACAAACACAATGCTAACGATTTGCTCTGTTTCGACTAGAGTTCACGATTAGCGTTCATTTTTTCTACAGTGAGGGTAGTCGGATATTTCTTATCATTTCGTTAATATAGTGTAAATAATTAGTTGTGTTTATTGTAAAAATTTGGTTTTTGATCTTTAATAAAATGTGCCTACAAAAACTTCATGTTTCATAAGGACATAATTTTATAACATAATTATGTATATTATTTATACAGACAAAGTAAGAGTGAGGGACATACCACACGATACCAACCGCTACTTGTATTTGAAAGCCCTCCCTTTGAGTTTAGGGTAGCAAAGAGGATTTTATAATGACACACTTAAGAGCGTTGACTCGGTACGGCATTTCATACAAACTTTCAAGTCCTTTTTTATCGAAATGAATGAACCGATTTTAATGAAACTTCATACGCATAAGCAGGATACATAGGTCTAAAAAGTTAGTAAAGAACATTTTCGAAAAATAGTGTCAAAATTAGACGTATTTTAAATATTCCATAGAAGCAGAGATTTCCATTTATCTTTTTTTAAATAAGACATTTAGAAAATGTTCTTTACTAACTTTTTAGACCTATGTATCCTACTTATGCGTATGAAGTTTCATTAAAATTGGTTCATTCATTTCGATAAAAAGGACTTGAAAGTTTGTATGAAATGCCGTACCGAGTCAAGGCTCTTAAGTGGTGACAAAAGAATACATAAGTTAGTGTTAAACAGGTTTCATAAGTTAATGAAATAATACTCAAAATAAATTATGAATGAAATTAAGGGTAGATATTATAATGGGAGCTACTTGGCCTAAATTACCCTCTTTAAAATACTTTCCAAGTTTCTTTTACTACAAAAATACAGACGCGCAAAAATACTCTGACCTTACCCTTCAGAAGACATTCATAAATTTTCATAATTGAGCATTTTACGAACAACGGGTCCGTCTGTTGCCAACTCAACATCGGAGATCCCACGCGATCCCAAACGGACCTAATTTTATTACTCTGTGGTCGGGATGCAGACGTGATCACGGAATTTGCCCTGTGACCACAAAACTCCCCTTTGTAAACACAGCTGTTTATAAATAAGATCATTTTCATTGTTACTTTTGTGATTATTTTTGGAGAACTTTTTTTGTCGCTGTAACTTCAGGTGTGGTTAGCATAAAGATATTGTGTACGTGTCTTATTATTTCAGTGTCGCATTTCGCGTTTTATTCTGACAGGAACTTTATTAACGCGTAACTTGTCCTCTTTATTTTAAAATGGGCATCATTTATATCCTCAGAAATTTAAAAAACTGTCAGACAATCATGCAATCATTTTCATATCTAAATCTATAAAAATCACGGCCACTTTTCGTTGTAGTTTTATAACTCAAGAACGGCTGCGCCGATTTAGATGATTTTGGTTTGGTTGAAAAATTGGAAAAGTTGCCGGGAAAATTGGAAAATTCTGGAAAACTGAAAGTGGATTTTATATGGGAATATTGAAATTGGGAAAGGACAACGTCTGTCGGGTCAGCTAGTACATTATAATGTCACCCCAGTTGACATTTCCGTCCATCTTTCTGAATAGGGATGTTGACTAAAAATGTTTTTTTGTCCGTCATCTAGGTTATTAAAAAACAATGACATTATACATCTAGACGTTGCCATGATTATAGTGTGAAGTGTGGAAGTGAGACACATTTATACGAAATAATTAGGAAAATTGAGACAAAGCATCGTATCTTCTGTCCCTTACGGCGTGCCATATTTTTAACCGACTTCCAAAAGGAGGAGGTTCTCAATTCGTCGGAACCTTTTTTTTTTTTTATTTTTTTTTAATTTTTTTTTTTAATGTATGTTCCCCGATTACTCGAAAATGGCTAGACCGATTTGGATTTTTCTTTTTTTGTTCGAAAGGGTATACGTCCCAAATGGTCCCATGATCATCAAGTCAGGATCTGATGATGGGATCCCATGGAAATCGAGGGAAACTCTCAAATTTTATGGGCACACCTAGTTATATCGATTTCGGTATTTTTTATAGTAACTAGTGCATTTGCTCTCGGAAAGTACCATTCGGTGAACTGGAACTGATGATGAAGACCACAGAGGGCCATCGGAAATACTCAATTATATCTAAGTATATAACAGGTGGCGATTCGATTACTTTAATATGGTTTATGCTCGTCAAAATAATGGTAATGGTGACTTCACCATGAGCTCCATTTCTCCTGGTTCTTACTAGGAGAACTCCTCAACAATTAACGGCCCTGCATCGGGAAAAGCAACATTTTGTAAAACGTGATGAGCAGTTGACATTGGGTTATTGTAACTTAGATAAATTACAAACTGAACCACTAAAAAGTGAAAAATAAAAACTTTTTTACAAAAACAAAAACCGACTTCCAAAAAAACACTACAAAGTGAAAAATAACTTTAATTTCGGAAGTCGGTGGCAAAAAACTAAAATACAGATCCAAAGACACCGACATCCGAAATTAAAGTTATTTTTCACTTTGTAGTGTTTTTTTGGAAGTCGGTTTTTGTTTTTGTAAAAAAGTTTTTGCATGGCAAAATTTAAAAATGTTGCCAAACAAAGTACTTTCACTGTTACAAAATTTATCTTCCGTCGATTCATTTAACATTTTTGGACAGTTTTTGCATTGTGCGAATGTATTGACATGGGTTTCAGTCCAAAATATGGAAGATTTCTTACGGCAAACCTCATTTCTCATACCACATAACCTAGAAAAAGTATAATATTGCTGTCTCATGACCGGCCTCGCGGTGGCTCGATCTAGATGTATATTATCTAAGTTAAAAAATATTGGACACGTATTTTTTATTTTTTTACATAATCAAAAGATTACGGCGATACATTAAGGCGAAAGCCCCAGGGTAGCCCGCGAAATTCAAAATTTCTTATGTTTTTTGCAATTTGTAGGTCAGTGTGAGCTTGTATGTTGATTAAAATATGATTCGCGGCCGTAGCTAATATGGCTTTACAGAATTATAATCATTAGAATCAGCAATACAACTCCATAAGTTAGCATTTACCTCAAACCTCATGATTTCATGAAATCGCTAGGTTTGAGGTAAATGCTAACTTATGCAGGTAATTGCTGATTCTAATGTAATTCTGTAAAGCCATATTAGCTACGGCCGCGAATCATATTTTAATCAACATACAAGCTCACACTGACCTACAAATTGCAAAAAACGTAAGAAATTTTGAATTTCGCGGGCTACCTTGGCGCATCAACCTTAAGTTAAATTGTGGCATGATATCATACTCCTTGCTAGATTTTATACGTAGTTTGTTATAGTTGTGACGTAGCGAGCAGGTTTTATCTAAGTAATTTTGGTTAATATGATAAAGCAAAAAAACCGGTCAAGAGCGAGTCGGACTCGCGCACCGAGGGTTCCGTTCGTATTTCTGAAAAAGTGTGCTATTTAGAGACATCGTTTTATTTTTCTTGTAATCTTTACACAAACTTCTATCACATAGAATATTTTCAGATTTCTCTCTTTGCAAACTTCGGAGAAAAGGGGGGGGTGGGGGGGTACGGTATTTTTTTTTACATTTTTGATCAGAAGTCGAAAACTATGCAGCCTAAAAAAAAAGAAAAAACATGTTTGAGAATGTGCAAACAGCGCTCTTTCATATGATACCCCACATGCCCTAGTAGCCCCACTTTAATTTTTTAAGACCCCCTTTCAGTCCCTGTTGTAAAAAAAATATAAATATTTTAATTTCTTTCTTATTTGCAAAATACTTGGGTCAACGTCATTTATAACTATTCTAAATTTCAAGTTGATAGCATTAGTAGTTCTTGAGATATCCAGCTGTGACAGACAGACAGACAGACAAACTGAGTGACACCATAAGGGTTCCTTTTTTACCATTTTGGTACGGAACCCTAAAAATACGTTTCTAATATTTTTTTATTATCAGACTGACAGACTAACTAGAATTTCTTTTTTTTACCCAGGAAACGTCCATATTAATCGCCTACTGAAACTTCCCGAACAGTCACTTCGCATCCACGATCTCACCGCTAAGATTGTAATATCACTTGTCACTTGCAAACAGCTCAATTATTCCTTAAACTTTTCTCCAGTCAAAGGCTATTTCAACATCATGGAATATAAATAGTTTCCTACAGCATTCCAGAGAAAAGCAAGCAACTCTTCTCTAGCAATAACTAGGTACTCGTAAAATACATGTTCAACATGTATACTTAACCTTTAGGACTGTTGATAATACCATTTGAAAGCTTCGAGGGGACTTTGAAAAATTATGTGTAAAAGCCTAAAGAATCTGCAAATGTTTAACACGTTTTTAGTAAGAAGTGTAACAAATATTATTTCTTGCTGAAACGACCCTTAAATCTCTGTTAGTATTATACCTACGCGCAAATGTGGGGTGCCTTACGTTAGAAGACATTTTTAGAACAGGGATTATCTTGTTTGAGAATGTTGTTGTTAACAGGGATCCTTGGGGTGAAAGTAACTTATGAATCGTTCGTATAAGGAAATTTATCTATATTTAAAAATTTAAAGGAAACATGATTGAAGGATCTTCGATTAATATTACTAATGTAATATTTTGTGACTTATGGAAGCCACAAAAAGGATGAGCCACGGAGTAGAGAAATTCTTTTCTCCATGGGATGAGCCCTATACTCAGTAGAGGCTGAAACAAGTCTACCAATGATGGTGATGATGATTTAGTTACAAAATTTAAAAATAAATACAAGTTACATTTGAACCAAAGCCCATGTGGAACAAAGTAGCAAAAAACTAGAGAAACATGGGCATCTTTGGCGTTTACCCTGAGGCTTCATGCAGAATAACATACTGTAATTTATACAAATAAAAAACTAACAATTCTAAAAAAAACACTAACATTAAAACAAAGAAACCACATTTATTAGGATACTTTGTAGTTTGCATTAAATAAGAATAAGAATATTTTATTGTTTAGGAAATTACGTTCGAATGCGTTGATTCCACACTAGGTTAAATAAACGGCTTTTTATTTTATTTTATTTATATAGTTACATTGTTTTTAAAATTTAAAATGATTCGCAAGATTTTACAAGCCAATTTAAGTTATTCATAAGGTCACGTGTCAGTTTGTATAAATCATATCCAAGGTAGCGGCACAAAGATGACTATGAATCCTAAATGTGCTCTATCAAATATACACACGGAGGGTCGTTGCAAAGGGTTTTCTACTTTATAACAAAGGATACATGTGTAGGTAAAACTATGAATAACAAATCCGGATTCCTCTAGCCCTCGAAAATTCTTTCTCTTTATTTATTGAGTGCTAGAGTCTCTTTCGGAGATTTTGATTGGATTTTATAGCAAATTGTTACCGATGTATTTTGGGCTGTGTGTGTTCTCTTCGATATTATTACATACAGTATCTGAGCATTCATATAACACAGCTGGAATTGGAAAGACAGTTATTCATTTCGATGGTATATAGCACCTCTTAAAGTTTATAAAGTTATATTTTTTTAGCAGCCACTTTCTTTTCTTCAAATTAGATAAGCTTACAATAATCTACGTAATTACTTAATTTAAATATAAGTAGGTAGACTCAGTAACAATAAAAATAAGGGTCTAGAAAAGTTCCAAGAATGCCTTAACCTTATTCTAGGTCATTAACCAATACCATGAACTAGTGATAATTGGCGACCATTTTAAAATAGTGACGTCATATTCTATACTCGCCACTACTTTGTGACGAATTAACTACTATTGATTTCTGTGTTTCCGTGTCAAATACATGATAATTACACTACACACGTGGTAAGGGTATCTATGTAATATCTCGGTCTTCTCCGGATTACGTGGTTACTAGGAAATATTGTGAAACCGAGAAGGAGCTCGTGGCTAAGTAATAACAGCCTTACGGGTCGGTCCATCAGGTTAAGCTACGCTTGCTGGGGTGGTCAGTGGATCGGTAACCATCTTTACATACCGAGACTACTCCATGCCTCGGAAAGTACGTTAAGCCGTTGTCCCGGCTGTCATTTGTGGACCTTTGACAGTCGTTACGGCTCGTCAGAAGCCCGAAAGTCTGACAACCAGTCTTACCAAGAGGTATCGTATTATCCAGTTACTGGGTTGTGGAGGTCAGATAGGCAGTTGTTCCATGTAAAATACAGGTGGAAGTGGACTACATCTAAGTGTACATAAATAGGGTGTAAGTGTAAACAGTGGCAATCTTTTAAGGGGTCATTGTACTCATCATTACGAACAACTTTTACTATGGCACCAAACCCGAAATCGCGAAAAAAAAATCAGCTGTTCAGTACATTTATTTTCGCCTAATTCATCAAAATGTAGAGAACAGCTGTTTTTTTTTCGCGATGTCAGGCTTGGCCCCATAGTAAAAGTTGTTCATAATTATTTATTTATTTATTTATTTTTTCCAACTTACATCTATCATTACAGAGTCATCATCTATTGCGATAGTGTAGTACATATCTAAAAATCTCTTAAGTTAACTTATTATTAACTTACTATTATAATTAAATTTTGTAACATATTACAAACAATGCATTCTTTGTGAACTCACTCAGAGAACAACAGAATAGGTCCGTGTCACCAGCTATGAGGTTGAGAGTGCGGAGTGCACGCGGCAGTGGCGACTCACTTAAAAGATTTGTCCGAGCGCGCGGCTCCGCCAGCAGCCGTTGAGTACAATGACCGCTTAAAAGATTGCGACTGTTTACACTTACACCCTGTATATTATAAAACTGGAGTAGCTTTTCGTGGTCTCTGTGTGACCGCGTTTTTCTTCTAAACTTGTCTTCACGGAATTTGATGCGGTTTTCAACATCGTTTAGAGAATTTATTCTGAAAAGTTTATGTGTATAGTACATTAATATTGAACTTAGATATAAGAAAGAAATCTTCATCTTTTTTCAAGTCGTAATCCGTGCGAAGCAGGGGCGGGTCACTCAGTAGTAATTAATAAAACTTTCATCACGTAATAATTAATTCCTTAGAAGTAAAACCATCAAAGCATAGGTATAAGTATCAACTATTTTATAAAAACTATTTAAACGGTGTAATTAAAAACCAACATAGCCTGAAGCCCATCAATTTCCTAATTACCTTTCAGTTATTTCACGAGCTTACGAAAATGCGAAAATAACAGTTTTTTTGCACTAGTTTTTAATAAAATAACTAAAATGAAGGGGGCGGGGATTATTGGACCCTTTACGTAACAAGATCTGACGTCAGAGTAAAGTGCTTTCAATCGACGGAATTAATTTTATCGTTTCGCAGAATTGTAAGATTTCAGTTTCATTAACGCGTTTGCGAATATAATACGTCCAGGTTTATGGAGAAAATGTTTCGTTGAATTTATTAGGTTTGTTCGGATAATATTATTGAGAGACGGAAAATTTTCCTGTTGACTTTCTTCGTACCGAAAAATATTGCTTTGATGAATTTCTGGAATGTAATATCCGTGACCTTATTTATTTACGTAATGTTTTGATTATCTACAAATACAAAAGCTGCTCCATTAAAGGAAAACTGTCATTCTGTGAAACTTATATTATTACCAAAAGATCTTCAAATCACAAAAAATATTATAACGGCGATTTCTGACAGATTAAATTTTGAAGCAGTTCAGTTAAAAATCTGTAGGTTTTCATTTTCATTTTATGTCTTCATCAATTTGAGCGTGAAGTGCGCGGGGGCGGGGGGCGGTCGCACTTGAGAAGGGCAAGGACGCACTTAAATAAGTGCTTCCCGAGATTTATTGCTTCAAGTTGTCTGTCACGACTCCCTTTTAGTAAACATTGAGATCCCTCTTATCCAGTGATTTTAGACTTTATAAAACTTTAGTTTTCTTGTTGGATTTTTATAAAAAAAGTCTAAAAATGTCTGTCACGAGGTACTCCCTTTTTATTTATTGGTATACATTAAAGATTTTATTTCCATCATTCAGTGAACACGTTTTAGACTTTCTAATAGTCTAAAATCTTTGCTTTACTGTCACTATTAGGTTTTAGATTTTATCCTACTAGAAGAGTGATCACGCTTTATACTTTTTAGACTTCTAAAAGTTTAGAACTAAGGGCTTATCTTACTTTAAAGGATCATTTCTCTTTTGTGTTTGAGGAGATTACTTTTATAAGGAAAGTGTCTAAACTTTTACTAATATGCAATAGAACCTTCTCGGTTTTCCAATAAAAGGGAAGTTTATTAGTACTAATTCTAAAATTAGTATGAAACCTGTATTCTACGAAGAGGTGTAAAGTACCTTTTGAAACCAAAAATATATTTTTTGAATCAACATTTTTCCGAAAACCAGTGGTTTACTGTAGAGGAAAATATGATTATCCACATTTTTTTTTTACGTACTTAACAGCCAAGTCTTTCACTTTTTATAGGTAGCTACATTTATGTTTGCCAAAGTAGGTAGGTAATGATAAACCAATTAATATTAATATTAAAAAAAACTAAAGGCATAAATTAGACAATAAATACTAACAAACAAACTAACAAATAAATATGGAAGTGATTCTGCAACAAATGTTTATTTATTTTATTTATTTATAAATTAGACAAATAAGTTAGCATTCTTACCCAAAACCTATTGCAAACAGCCACTTTCCTCTAAAAGAAACATAACGCGGCTCTTTCCTGTAATTCCGGACGTCTTTCCCGACAGCATAATAACAATTTCCCGTGGAAATGAGCCGCTCACATTGTGAACGATGACGGTGAGAGAGTGACGTCATAACGTGCTAACTAGTCTCATTTGGCGATGTAGGGGCCTGACCTGCGTGAGCGTTCTTGTAAACTCAAATTAATTGTGAGGCAAATTGACACTACGTCAATTTGGCGTGTTACAGCAATTGTCCAAGAATGCCAGTTGTGATTTGATAAACAGAGGGGCAATTCTCGTATTTTTAACAACGTTCGCAATATTATCTCAAAACTCAATCTGTCAAAAATTGTATAGCGTTTACCTACATTTTTGACATTTGATTGACGCTGGCATGAGATTGTGAACGTTTTTAGGTACGATAATTGCCCCTCAGAGGGCCAATTCTCGTACTTAAAAAACGTTCAAATTCAAGTCGCAGTGTCATCTCAGCGACAATCAATGTCAAAAATGTAGGGAAATTATAGGCTTTTTTGACAGATTTCGACTGGAGATTAGAATGCGAACGTTCTTAAAATTACGAGAATTGCCCCTCAGATGTCCGTGATCCGTGTGATCCGTTTATAGACAATTTGATTAGCAATTAATTTCCCTGACTATAACGACATGCCTAGTTACACAATAGTACAAAGTAAACAGTATTACATCTTCATTGGTGTTATTCTATGTATAATATGTATGTATTTACTAAAAAAAAAAAAACTACGAGTATATAAGTAGTTTATCAGCCATCTCGTTACCATAACACAAGCATTAGGTTGCTTAGCTTGGGACTAGATGGCGTTGTGTGAAATGTCCAAGGATATATTTATTATTTATTTAAGTATTATTTATTGAAAACGGCCGAAACGACGCGCTTCGAAATCTCAGTGTATAGGTCCATAGCATACAGTTTATCAACTCGGAAAGGGATCGTCATCGTGTCGTCTTTCACCATCACGGTTCGCGAACTTGCCCTGAGGCGAGGCGATTATCTACGATAGTATAGTGTGCGTTGCAGTAGACAGTTTCATACAAAGAATACTGCACGGCTCGAGTTGATACGGTGACGATCCCTTTCCGAGTTGATAAGTGTGCCAGTACCAATAGTACCAGTACGCAACAGTACGAGTGCGCGGCAGTTACGCACAAACGGACGCTTATTTATCCACCGAGCGCCCGTAGGTAATTAATTCAAGATCACTGCCCAGATAAATCTTTGTTATTCTGTGCTACTTATCACTTCTCATGCTCAAACCAAATAAAAAAACCTGTGCATACTGTGAAAAAAAACCTGTGCATGCGCACACGCACACATTTACACCAAACGACCACTAAACTACACCTCACTAAGTGCACACATGTTTACGAAACCGGCCTCACGACACTGTTGACAGCGCTATGTCTTGCTTTTTTATTTGGTCTGTCTGAGGTCTGCTGGTAATTACGATAAAAATACGTGATGGTTATACTTGGGTAATGGGTTGTAGATTTGATTTAATTCAATGGATGGTAATTAAGGTATCGTATTGTATGATTTTGATTTAAATCGGTATCCCTAACATGTTTTTGTGGCGTAAACGCACATTATAACCAAGAAGTATAGGTACCAAGAAGGTAATTACTTTATGAATTTCAGTTGACGAATGAGCGGCCAGCCGTGTGATTCTGTAAGAACTCATTCTAAACTTCGAATCTGAATTCGCTGTGAGTTTCTTGATGAACAATCTAAAAAAGCGGTTGATAATCCGAATTTACACTAGCGCTACCCTTGCGAGCGTGTCAGCGAGTTGAATTAAATTGACCGTGAGATTTTGACAGATAAAGTATGAGATGACGTTAGAAGTGGCATTCATTAAGGTAATTTCCTGTCACTTCGACGCTCACTGAGCACTCGAACCGGAAGTGTCAAATAAAAAGCAAGTGAGAAGAAGTGATGCGAAGTGAGAGTGATTAGCGATGTGAGATGCGAGTTGTTGTTTGCATTTCACAGAATCGAATCGACGTACTACAGCGCCCCCAATCTCGCCGCGCACATTAGACCTAAGTTGCGGTACAATGGTTTCGGTCAAACTGTACTTTTTCTGTAGTGGTTTAGCCAGGTACAAAATATTTCGACAATAACGACGATTCTATCCAACACTAAGAAACTCTATCCCACCAAAATCTAGCTAGATTTTGGTGGGATAGAGTTTCTTAGTGTAAAACATACGAAACCATGTTACGTTTACCCCTCTCTCCTCTAGTTAACCCGTCTGCCAGTAAAACAGGGTATTTGGGACCATCACAGACAATGTTTACGGAAAGGGTGGAACGGGGCTTATTGGAAATCTGCTCATTCCATGGTCGACGGGAGGTAGGGGAGTTATAGCCATTGCGTGCGTCACCGGTAATGCAATTTGATCCTTGAATTAACTCAACGTTGGTTACGTACTACGTAGGTAATGTAATCTGTATGATAATTGTATATGAATTCATTGTAGCTTTTATTTTATTATTGTGTTTTATGTTTAAAACGTGCGCTGTTTTAAATGTTTGCACGATTGTTTCGATGAAAAGTGACCTCGTCTTGTCTCTTATGTTATGAACTTATGACTTATGATCATGAGAGAGACCATCAATATCTTTTGTCGATTTTCGTCAATTCCGCTCCGGTTTAGCAAGTAGCATGTCGTTTGCACATTCTTTCGTTTATAAAGCCAGTTTAGTTGCAACAGTGATGCGAAATTCGTCAGCTGTTTAATAGATTGACAACGGCGGCCAACACCAAAGAGGAGAATTGCAGTTGGTTGGTTGGTTTTGTACCTATACCAGTTGTATCAAAAAGGTGTGGTCTTTAAGGGTAGAGACCATTAAACTGAACAACTTTCTCCATGGGACCAACATCGTTATCGAGAAAAAAATATCAGCTGTCCCGTAGTTTCAGTACCTATGCGACCCAAATGTATGGGACGGCTGAAATTTTTTCTCAATTACGATGTTGGTCAAATGGAGAAAGTTGTTCAGTTTGATGGTTTTTACCGCACCCTTTTGAGCACACTTTCTGATACACCCTGATAGCAATAGATAGTACCTAAACTTACTATGAAGTTAAATGATATAATAATATTGTCGAATCGCCTTTACCTAAAACGTTTGTTGAAACTGCTCGTATACGAGTAGGTAGCAGTCGTGTATGCATTTCCCAATAGATATTTATGTCTACTCCAGAAACAGCGAAATATGATCTATGCTCGGACTTATAATTAACTGCAGTAAAATGACACTTCTTAACTGTCATTTCGTTAAAAAAATGTTCCCATTTGATAGCGAAATGACAGCAGAAGTGTTATTTTACTGCAGTTAATTATAAGTCCGACCACAGATCTTTTTTTACACCCGATATATCGATTGTACACAGATCAAGTGGGTAGGGAGTAGAAACGAAGATAGATGGAGTCTATACAATAGCTGGGTATAGTTTCAAGGTGATGTTCTCGGGATAAAATCGCCTCCCTTTATGTGGGTGGCGTTAAATTCCACTAAGAGTCTATTCCGGGACTTTAAAAGAATGTGCTGTATTGTTCTTGATTGACAATGCGATAAATAAGATTATCAACCTGATATATATGTAGGGGAGGTGAGCTAAAAGCGGCCACCTTAACTTTGGGTTAAAAAAAAAACCTAGTAAACGACAGACTTTTGAAGAAAATTTTATACTAATAGCCAGAGAATTTATTAAATTTTCAAACTGTGCAATTAAAATTCGCGCAAGTTTAAAAATAACTATGTGATTTGTAAATTACGAAAACTTGTCAAAAAACCGCTTTGCCCGAGTGCCCGCCCAAAGCGGCCATGGGGGTAACGTGGCCACCCCCAAAAGTACACAAGAAATGTATTTGTTTTTGGTTGGAAAATACCGTGCTTGACAAAATAAAAATACCAAAAATATTATTTAATTTTTTTAAGTATAAAATAATCAGCATTTTATACTTTATTTTAATTACAATCAGTCTTTAGGGTAATTTAACTTACATATATTGTTATATTTAGTTTAAAAACTTTTATTAAACTATTAGGAACATATAATCAGGTTTAGTTTTTGACAATACTTAACATTTTTAATAATCAACAGTAAGTCTTACTTAATTATCGTATGCGTACGTTCAAAGTACATAATAAGTAGCACTAGATACTCTATGCCATACATTTCGTTAATCAGAAAATAAAAGTAAGGTCTGACGGCCCTCTATAGGTGTCTACATAAATTCTCGATAAAGCATATTTTAAATAGAGAAGCAATATATTTCACATAACTGATGATATTGCTATGATTAAATAAGTATTGCATTTGCATGGTTATTTATAAACTGAGTTAGAATTTCCTGTTTATTTAAAAAAAAAATATTCAGCACACAATATTAAAATACTACACACTGGTATTGCATCATTCGGGGTATTACTCAGTTCTGACTAAAGCTCAAAAGTTCATAACTCAATTTTAAAGACCTACTTTCAACTTGGAACTTGGAAAATTGGCACACCATTCGCTTTAAATTTCAAGCTAAATAGAACTCGAGATCAACAAATGGTAGGTATTAAAATAAATAGCCAAAGGAAAGAGCCATTAAGATCTCTACCTCCACCGAGGTCTAGTCATTTTAAACCTACAAGCTTTTTGTTTATTTAACCTCAAGTGACGTATAGCTTCCCCTCACCAGATGCCGGAGAACATTTTATTACCCGACTCTACATAGATCTAGCCGCTACATAGAGTTCGTATAAAAAATGTATAGTTCAGAAGTAGGGCGCCGACGTCTCTCGGCTTTTCTCTATAAAACTATTTATTTTTTGTAAAAGCACTGCGGACTATATAGAGATCCAATGTAGAGTTTATTTATTTATGTCATCTTGTTTCTTTCTGTATCTTTTGAGGTTAAGTAAGATATATGGAAAAGTATCTGTTAACGAAGCAATTTGCAATTTACTTGAGCTTTTTGAAGAATTTTGAGATACGTAATAAAATATTTGAGCTGGTAGGACTAGCCTAGTAATTGATAGAAAAATTACCGTCACCACGAACAGAATTTACGAAAAACACATTTCTTAACACTTGCTAAGCGCATGTAAAAAGTATTGTTCCTAAGTGACTACTTGAAAGTTGGCAACGTTGCAAATAGCTGTCAAATATTTCGCTGATATACAATTTCTACATGAAATTATGAAATATCACTTTATACTAAAATATTTATTACTAGCTGCGCCCCGCGGTTTCACCCGCGTAGACCGGGTTAAAAAGTATCCTATGTGATTAGATTAACACATAGGCTACTTTCGCAGGGCATAAGCTATCTGCATACCAAATGTTATCCAAATCGGTCCAGCCGTTTGAGTGTGAAGAAGTAAGTAACAAACAGTCGCTTACAAACTTAGGCCTTTAGATAGTGTGATATAAATAGTGTGATGAATTTCGTTCACTGGACGAATTCCACTATCTAATATCGTGATAATGCATTTAGAAACCTATTATATGTTTTTTGACTGTTACAACACCTAATCCAGTAAATTTAAATGAACAACACAGAGCAATTAATATGTCTTAGTTTAATTTAGTCAAATTGAATGAATTAATCAAAACAGCGAAATATTTGACAGCAATTTGCGAAGTTGCCAACTTTCAGAAGGCACAGACTTATCTGCTAATGAAGACAGACAAAACACCTCCCTTACATCCATTGCTCTCGTAAAATTAGTGAGTTCCTGTCGGAGACGACAGTCCTAATGTTATGTACAAACAAACAACTAACTAACACGTGGTTATAGTACATACACGTGCCACATACATAGGGACGCAGTATATAACGCACCTACACATAGCTACTTACATAGTATAGTACATACATACGTAGAACTTTCACAACGACCATAATTTATTGATTTGTTTGTGTTTTTCCGTGTACAAGCGATGAGCCATATTTAAAAACTACGGGTCTAATGGATGAAACTTGAAAAGTGTTGCAATTTTTCCTCGCTGTGTGAGACTGAATATGAAAGTTTTGCAATTTCTTCCATCACAAAATGTTTTTATACAGATTTATTACAGAAGTTTTGAGGAGGAGCTCGTTGCAAGTAATAACAGCCGCAAGGGTCGATTCATCAGGTTAAGCTACCCTTGCCGGGGTTGTTGGAAAGGGTATACTTTCCACATGGTCCCATTTTTGTCAAAATCCAGTTCTGATGATGGGATCCTGGAGAAATCGAAGGAACTCTTCAAATATTATAGGCACACCTATAGCGATTTGGGTATTTTTTATAGTAGCTCGTGCATTTGCTCTCGGAAAGCACCACTTGGTGAAGTGGAACTGATGATGAAGACCACAGATGGCTACCGGAACTACTCAATGATAAATATTTCACGTGTTGCGATTCGATTACTTTAATATGGTTGCTAAGCAATTTCCGCTCGTCACACAATGCGTGTGGTGAGTGGTTGTTGAGGAGTTCTCCTGGTTCTTACCAGCAGAACTCCTCAACAATTAACGTCCCAGCATCGGGAAAAGCAATATTTTGTAACATGTGATGAGCAATTGACATTAGACTATTGTAACTTATACAAATTATAAACAGACCCACTAAAAAGCGAGAAATAAAAACTTTTTAACAAAAAAACAAACCGACTTCCAAAAATCACTACAAAGTGAAAAATAACTTTGATTTCGGAAGTCGGTGGCAAAAAAAAAAGTAAATAAAAAACGAAAGACACCGACTTCCGAAATCAAAGTTATTTTTCACTTTGTAGTGATTTTTGGAAGTCGGTTTTTTTTTTGTTAAAAAGTTTTTACAGAAATAGATACAATATCAAATAGAACTATCACGTTTAATATTAATCTACGTAGCTGAGTGTATTATTATATTACAGGCAAACTTAGGCAATATCCCTCTCCACAATAACCGATAATGTGAATATTACAACGTGCCCATTGATTGGTTATTGGATAGTTGTTCTCATTTCGTATGCGAACGGCTCATCAAATCGCGGTAATAGGTCGTCACCCTGTGAATGAGTAGATTGAATGGATCGATGAAAGGTAACGTGCTTATGTGCGCTAGTGCGTATCATTATAGGAAATGTTTTGATAATTTCTAGTTTTAAGAAGTATCAAATTAAAGCAAAAAAAAAGATGATGAATAAGCATCAGCTTTGTACGTATTTTTCTGTTCCTTTCTGTTTGTCTGTTAATTTGTGTAGGTACATAAATGGTTAAATAAATAAATAAAATAAATATGATGTGGATTAAAGCTATTCGTAAAGATTTTTAGAAATCGAACAGATTTCGAAACATTTTAAAGAAATTGATTGCTAGGAAATAAGTATACTTACAGGGTGAAATTGTATTCATAAGCAATATTTTAAGGGTTCATTGCGCTCATCATTTTGAACAACTCTAAGGGAACAAATCTAAAATCGCGAAAGAAAAGTCAGCTGTTCCCTACATATTGACGAGTTATGCGACCATGATGTATGAAACAGCTTCTTTTTTTCGCGATTTCAGGTTTGGTTCCATAGTAAAATTTGTTCATAATGATGAGTACCCCTTAAAATTATTATTATTATTACCCATGACTTTAATTTCACCCTGTGTATAGTTTTAAATTCCGACACTTTCCAAGTCAAATACTTGGTTAAAATATTGAAATAATCGAAAATAACGAAATCTAATAAAAAAATAAAAAACCGGTAAAGAGCGAGTCGGAATCGCGCACCGAGGGTTCCGTTCCGATTTCTGAAAAAGTGTGCTATTTTAAACGATGTCTTCACTTTATTTTTCCTGTAATCTTTACATAAACTTGTATCACATAGAATAATTTCAGATTTTTCTCTTTGCAAACTTCGGAGATAAGGGGGGGGGGGGGAACTTTTCATCAAAAGTCGAACACTAAGCGGCCTAAAAAAAAAAAATTTTTTTGAGAATGTGCAAGCAGCGCTCTTTCATATATGCTCCCCACATGTCCTAGTAGCTCTACTTTGAATTTTTAAGACCTCCTTTCAGTCCCTGTTACAAAAAATACATAAATATTTTTACTTCTTTCTTATTAGCAAAATAGTTGGGTACAAGGCATCTAAAACTATTCCAAATTTCAAGTTGATAGCATTAGTAGTTCTTGAGATATCCAGCTGTGACAGACAGACAGACAGACTGAGTCACACCATAAGGGTTCCTTTTTTACCATTTTGGTACGGAACCTTAAAAAGAGAAGCTCTGACTGACTCATCAAACGCCCAGCCCCCAAACCCTTGAAAGCTGAAATTTTGCACAGAGGTTCCGTTTATTATGTAGATAAGGGATATAAGGAAGGATTTCCCGGTAGTACGTTCCCGGTGGGATATTTTCCGACATGCACGCAAGCGAAGCCGCTGACAAAACCTAGTAGTGAAATAAAACCAAACTTATGAATTAACGAAATGTCAAACCTACCTAGGCCTAGTTACGATGCACAAAATCTAGATTTAGCTTTGCCCGACCTTCCCCATTAGTTATCCATTAAATAATAGATTACTTAGTAAGTAGTCACAGTCAGTTTTAACTGGATATGTTGGCAGCAGCATATTTAAAGGAAAGAAGTAGATGTGGCCAGTATGTTAAAATGTATCGGAACCCTGTGTCTCCACTTTGGCCCTTTGTCACTTTCATGATTTTAAAGACACATACGGTAAAATACTTGTATGTACTTACCTAAGGAAAGCGATTCCATGATTTACATGGTTTCGGTTTTTACAAGAAACGGCATTCTTATAAATTGTCACGGTCACAGTCGAAAGCGGAGACGGAAATTGTACTATGAACGGCTCATACTGAGCATGTCGCGCGGACACAGATTCGCCCGCTTGCCACTTCTCCTGTTTTTTTTATATTTCTATGGTTGGCAGACTAGTAGCTAGCTAGAGTGGGCTACCTTGTGAAAAGTGTTACTGCCATGCTGCCTCACGCCACATCACGAACAGATTTCGCTCGTTGTTAACCTTTTGAGACAAAGTTAAACTTACTGCTCATTCTGGAACTATCCGGGAAGAGTCATGTCACAAAGAGGTCCAGTTCTACTGGAGTTATCTATTGTTCTACTGAAGTTAACACATCCGGCGGCGTGGGAGTCGGCGCCGGCACGGAACGGAATGTTGCCATTTCAAATAATATATTTATACAAAATTACAAACACTAGCTTTTTCCCGCGGCTTCGGCTGCGTGGATGTCGGACAATATCCCACGGGAACTTACTACCGGGTTTATAAGCAACCTGTGTTGATCTAGGCATTAATTCTTTAATACATTGTTTTCTCAGAGGTAAGTCTATTGGTTTATGCGGTACATGCAAGTACAAAACTCCATATGACTTTTTCCGGCATATTCAACAGTCATCGTCAAGTGACGATGATTGTTGAATATGCCGCCAATTAGACAATTTACACAAAAACTAAATAAATTATACACCTAAATCTTTCCCCTAAATCTTTCTTCTCCGTCCATTGGTGAAAACAAACAGTATGAAAATCCGTTTGGTAGTTTTTGAGTTTATCGAGTTCAGATAGACAGACGCTTTGTCCCCGACTTGGTTTAGGTAAAATTATACCGGTAACACTTTCTAATAACGTGATTTCGTTCCCGTGGGATATTTTCTGACATGCACGCGGGCGACGCGTGGCTGTCAGCCGGGCTCTAATCCAGACTCCGGGCTGCTACTGAGAAATTCCAGTTAGGAAAACCCAATAACACTTTGCCTGACCAGCCGTGTGATTCTGTAAGAACTCATTCTAAACTTCGAATCTGGTGAGTTTCTTGATTGGCGTTCTAAATTCAAAGTGTCAATACAAAACAAGTGAGAAGAAGTGATGTGAAGTGAGAATTTTACAAAATCGACGTACAGTAATCGATGACCTTTATTGGTCTTGTTTTGTAAATCGAGCCTATGAAACTGAAACATATAAAGCCTATGAAACTGAAATATATAAACAAAGTTTACAACTTTGTTTATAATGAATCTGCTGGGAATCAAACCCAGGCCTCATGTTCAGCGGTAGCGCTCGCCACCACTAGACCAACAAGGCAGGCAATGGTGAAGAAAACTGTCAAATTAGTTCCGCGTAGATGGCGCTAAGTGTTTGTTACTTTCATTCAGCTGTCAATGGAGTTTCTTGTTGAAAACTACGCCGGGAGATGGCGCTAATCCGACGTTAGCACGGACGTAATAGCGGCGGGATTTTATCGGATACTGGATTTTCAACTCTCGGTGTTGAGCCGAGCTTCGAAAATCCAACCTAACAACAATAGAGTGCATCGCAGTGCGTTTAAAATCACACTGTTGGATTTTCAACTCTCGGCACTAAGCACAGCGTTGAAACTACAGTGCGCAGTGTGTGTGTGTTTTTCTTATCGCCGATTGGTCGCTTTGTCTTCAAGATGACCTTGACAAACACACAGCACTCTCTTGCGGCGAAGCTTCCGGGAAACAACACCATTAGGTAAAATTACGTATAAAACTTTCACGAACCACTATGATGGACTTCACGGTGTAGTTGCACCTTTTTAGGGTTCCGTACCAAAATGGTAAAAAAGGAACCCTTATGGTGTCACTCAGTCTGTCTGTCTGTCTGTCACAGCTGGATATCTCAAGAATTACTAATGCTATCAACTTGAAATTTGGAATAGTTCTAGATGACGTTTGCCCAACTATTTTGGAAATAAGAAAGAAACAAAAATACATACTTACGTTTTTTTTTTGCAACTGGGACTGAAAGGGGGTCTTAAAAATTCGAAGTGGGGCTACTAGGGCATGTGGGGTATCATATGATAGAGCGCTGTTTGCACATTCTCAAACATTTTTTTTTCTTATTTTTAGGCCGCATAGTTTTCGACTTTTGATGAAAAATGTTTAAAAATATACCGATCCCCCCCCCCCCCCCCCCTTATCTCCGAAGTTTGCATAGGGAAAAATCTGAAATTATTTGTGATAGAAGTATAGGTATAGATTACAGGAAAAATAAAACGATGTCTCTAAATAGCACAGTTTTTCAGAAATCAACAACAAAAATTTCATATACGGAACCCTCGGTGAGCGAGTCCGACTCGCTCTTGAGCGGTTTTATTTGTCAACGTTTATGTTTTGTTTTTAATCCCAAATAACAGTTTTTCTTCTTTTCTTCTTCGTAGCTGGCGAGCTGCATGGCGCCACACTGTGGCTGGTGGTGTGCGGCGCCGCAGCTCTGGTGGCGGCCGCACTCGGCGCCCTCGCCTGCTGGATCGCACGTCGCAGGAACTCGCTCGCCCACAAACTAGGTACGTACACAGTAAAACGACACAGATCAATCTGACTAGCTATGTTGGGGACCGCTTCCAGCTGAATACCAGTATTTTACATCGAATGACTGCCTACGAGGTCAGAACCTCCACAACCCAGTTACTGGGTAATACAATACCCCTTGGTAAGACTGGTTGTCAGAGACTTTCAGGCGTCTGACAACCCTTAACGACTGTCAAAGATCCAAGGCATGGAGGAGTCTCGGTATGTAAAGATGGTCACCTATATATATGTACCAACCTCGGCAAGCGTAGCTTAACCTAAACTATCGACCGTGCGGCTGTTATTACTTTTAGCCACGAGCTCCTCTAGAGTGTTACATATCACGTGTAAGTCTGTTGGTTTGCAAAGCCGTGGCGCTGATAGCAGTCGATGAAACTTACCCACGAGGGTAAGAAGAGCCAGATCAGACCTGCTGTACAGACGATTAGTTATTCCTGAAATCTGGCACTCATCAAAGTCTCATAATGTACTATTGTGCTATTCTGTAAATATCTCATCGTGAAAACTTAAGTGAAGTGAGCTGTCAATAGTGTCAACCCCTAGCATCAGATGGAATGACGGCTGACTTCGCGCTCACTTCACATGTTATCACGGTGAGATGTTTACAGAATAGCACTACTGGTGCTATGAAACATGCGAATTGGTCGTGATAGTGAGCACCACGTCAAGTTACCACCACCAGAATCTGTAAGAAAGAAATAGTAGATTATTAACCAAGGGGATAAAGCAGTGTCTTCTGTCGCGGGTGACGATTTAAATCGCGAGCGTAACGAAGGACTCGAGGTTTACTCCCGAGCGTAGCGAGGACATTGAAAACTTAAATCACGAGCGAAGCGAGGGATTTAAGACGAGTCCTGAGTGTAGCGAGGGATTTAAGTTCACCCAAGACTAAAACAGCTTTATCACCGAAGAAAATACTCTACTTTTCGTACCATTTGCAAAAAAATTAACACAATAATAATATGAGATAAGCATTTATTAAAAATAATGACAATTAAAAGTAAAAGTTAACATTCGAAACATTGGTCCAATTGTTGATAGAGATAATATAATAATGATCGCTTTGATTTAACATCGTAACGTATTTTTAGAACATTAACTTATTTATAAAAATAAATTAAAATAAACTTAACGTTTATGTATTTGAAGAAAACAAAAACGCGGCAAATTCCTAGACTAATATTTTTTTGTCGGAAAAGCAAAGGCATCAAGCTCATACGGCCTCGTCGGTTTTCGTAATTTTATTTAATAATCATAACTGCATAATAAATGCGTATTCCTTTTTCAAAAAGATGTATAATGCTTTATATACAAACTCAATGGTGTAAACACAGATGTGGTTCAGTATAAATTTCGGTAAGTATTACAAATTTAAATCACATTCTCCCCCTAGAGGATGAATGAAATTCAGTACAATTTTCTTTCCCTGTTTTTAACAGATTAAAAATGACTATTGTTATGTTCGCTTTTTGTGGCACAGAATGACACTTTTTTGAAGTGAGCAAGTGGTACGAAAATAATTTTTTCGTACCACTTGCTCAAAAAAGTGACAATTTTCTTTCCCTGTTTTTAACAGATTAAAAATGACTATTGTTCGCAATAAAAAAGCACGGAAACTACATAGTCGGCAGCTGTTGACCACAAAGCTCAGCCACTCAGCATGATGCTGGGGCCCTGGGGGACCCATAACACAGACATAAGTTTCATAACCATTCCATTACGCAGGCGGCAAGCGGGGCCCAGACAAGGCTCTGGTGTTCCAACCGCCGCGCCGCGCCACCGCCGTGCGCTCGCCGGGCTCCGCCACGCACTACCTGCGCAAGTCCCCCTCGCCGACTGCGCCCGCGCCGCCCGCCGCGTCGCCACCTCAAGCGACGCCACAGCCGCCGACCATCAACGGCATCAACCCGGCTACCACGGTAAGTCGAATATGCTGTTCGATGATTCCGTTCCTTTCAAAATGGTTGAGTTGAGAGAACGGTTGCCGTCAGTTAAGACTGGTGGTTATTTCTTAACTGCTAGGGCTTATCTTTAATTTTATACATATTTTGAATGGTTTTATGTTGTTCTTTTTTACATTGTTCTCACAGTACCGGGTGTAAAAAGATACTTGCTGAAGTCGAAAACTTTTAAAAATTCTACCCATTATTTGGATCGTTTTTTTCCACTAGACCATACCTGGGAATCCACTGGTTCTGGAGATATTGTAGGTCAAAGTCACATTTTTTTTTACTTTCTTACTAAAACGAGTGATAGACTAAACTTTTTCCGACAAGTACTCAAGTAGGTAGGTACTACGCGTGCCGTAGAGCGAATGCGCGGGGCTAAACTCCGTTTGCCTCTATTCGCGTTACATTGCGCTTGATAAAAAAAAAAAAAACCTTTTTTTATACCTACCTGAAAATAAAAGTCTTTTCCCAGCAATAATTTTTGCGCAAAGCTTCTTAGTTAGATACAGTACAGTATGCGTAGTTGACGGTTTTGTGATGTGTCTTTTTACACCCTGTATAGAAGCAAAAATATGTAATATACCTACTAGGATTTTGTGATACTTACATACCTTTATTTAAAAGAGTGTCCATGTGGAGTTTCTTTGGTTCTTTTCTTTCTCCATAGGAACCTAGTTCGATTTGCAATAGGCAACTTGCTATATCTTTCTAACTGACAGACTCCAGTCTAACCGGATGCAGCTTAATAACATAATTTTATGTGGAGCGACTGCCTATCTGACCTCCACAAACCAATTACTGGGTTACTGGATTCCCCTTGTTATAACTGGTTATCAGAGTTTCGGGCTTCTGATGACCTACTGTCAAAGATCCACGAATGGCATCCGGCAACAACAGCTTAACGTGCTTTCCGAGGCACGGAGGAGTCTCAGTATGTACAGATAGTCACCCATCCACGGGTACCAACCCCGGCAAGCATAGCTTAACCTGATGAAACAACCCGTACGGCTGATAATACTTAGCCACGTGCTCCATATACATCACGCTTGATGTCTGCGTCGATCAATATTGATACAGTTACTTAATCAGCGAAATTTAAAAAATACTCGAGCATCCGTGAGGATTTTTCCGCTTGGTGGAAACTGACCCTCAATGGTTTAAAATAGTTTAAATGAAATAAATGATTGTTAATTTGAGTTTGATTCTGCAACATTCTGGATTGGTGAATAAGCTTGTACATGTAGAAAAACAAATTGAAATGTTATAGAGTCGTATCGTGTCCACTAACCTTTTCTAGCATTGTACCTGTGTACAGCACAAACATTGTGCGGGGCCAATGTAACGTTATTTTTAGGGTTCCGTACCTCAAAAGGAAAAAACGGAACCCTTATAGGATCACTTCGTTGTCCGTCTGTCTATCTGTCTGTCTGTCCGTCTGTCTGTCTGTCAAGACCCTTTTTCTCAGGAACGCGTGGAGGTATCAAGTTGAAATTAATATCAAATACGTAAGTCTATGGTCCCTTGAAGCTGTAAAAAAATCAAGCTTCTAAGTCAACGCAATAAAAAAATACGGCCGTTTATGCGATATATTTTGATACTCGCAAGTAAATCAAAACCTATAGGCTACTTCCCGTTGACCTAGAACCATGGAATTTGGCAAGAAGCAACGTCTTACAGCACAAATAATACTTTCAAATATGTCATGGGTCAAGGGCCCTTTTTCTCAGGAACGCGTAGAGGTATCAAGTTGAAATTATTACCAAATACGTAAATCTATGGTCCCTTAGAGCTCTAAAAAAATCAAGCTTCTAAATCAACGCGATAAAAAATACGGCCATTTATGCGACATATTTCGATACTCGCAGGTAAATCAAAACCTATAGGGTACTTCTCGTTGACCTAGAACCATGAAATTTGGCAAGAATCAAGGTCTTACAGCACAAGTAATGGAAAAAGTCCGCAAATTGGTAATTTATAATTTTATCACATAAAAAATACTTTCAGGTATGTCATTTGTCAAGGCCCTTTTTCTCAGGAACGCGTGGAGGTATCAAGTTGAAATTGATATTAAATACTTAGGTAAGTCTATGGTCCCTTAGAACTCTAAAAAAAAGAAACTTCTAAATCAACGCAATAAAAAATACGGCCATTTATGCGACATATTTTGATACTCGCAAGTAAATCAAAACCTATAGGGTACTTCCCGTTGACATACTCGTAGAATCATGGAATTTGGTAAGAAGCAAGGTCTCACAGCACAAATAAAGGAAAAAGTCCGAAAATTGATTATTTGTAGTTTTATCACATAAAAAATAGCTTTTAGTCTACCCAAGCCTTCGGGTAAACAAGGCGTGATGTTATTTTTATGAATAGTTTTTTGCGAATACAAACTTAAATATGCAGTTGGACAATTGTCCGTAACGTATGTATGTGTATGGGAGAACATGTTTTTCAACACAATGTTAAGTTTGTCTTTGGAATAAATTCTTTTCAACTACGGAACCCTCATTGTGCGTGGTCCGACACGCACATGGCCGGTTTTTTTTTGTTGTTTGGTTCATACACTCACTCGTTGACTCACTCTGACCTCTTCTGTTGTCGAAGGCAACACGATAACGGTTACTAGGCATACTATTTCGTTTGATGTTCGCACCTGGAGTCCTACTCCCTAAGTCCGTCCGTCTTTCCGTCCGTCCGTTCATCCGTCCGTCTGACATTACGATCCATCAAAACAAGTGTAAAAGTTAAATCTTTCGGACGGCAAAAACACATCGGGAGTAGGGACAACTGGCGAATCATGTTGACATTCATACTTCGTTCAGGCCCCAAACTAATCATCCATCCGTAGGTGATACGGAGTAGGAAACGCTCGTAACGAAGGCCGAAACTACGGGCTTCGTGCTTAAGGAGTAGGCCCCCAGGTGTAGCAATTTCCATGCTCGCTCCCAATTGTTAGTGATAAGACACAGTATAATACTCAAAGTTGTAAAATGTCATAAAGAAACCGGTATTTCTAGAACCTCAAATTCAAAGACATGACATCTGACATCCACCAACGGGCACGCGTGGTGGATTACGGCCTGCTCTATATGTCATAAAGAGGAGGGTCCAAGAAAAAGAGAACAATGTAGCCACGTCCAATAATGAACTCGTTTCTCGATACAGCCAACTGGTGGCAACAGCCCGCATTCGCCCACCGCGCCCACCGAGCCGACCCCGCTCAGCAAGGAGCTCGCCGATGCTAATGCCACCGAGAAGACCAAGACTGCGGAGCCAGAGATCAGTGACGGACGTCTAGGCGACCTGCATTTCAAGCTGCGGTAAGTGGTTAAAGCTACACCGATCAAAATTGACCTTACAAATTAATGTTGCCACGCGCGTTGCATGACTACGAAGGCAAAATCTATTTGACATCGCAGTGGTACAAATCTTTCTACAATCTGTCATTTTGTCTTCGTTTCTTATTCGATGCGGCACGTTTCTAAGGTGGTCATGCTCGTCGTGCTGGTTCCCGGATTGCTATTGAGTATTTTCAAAATGAAAACTGTGATAGGTATCACTTTCCCGAAATATTGAAACCCGGACATTTCTTTTGACTGTTCCGCTTGCGCGCCTCTAAAGCAAAAACTGATCAATTTACCACTCTGAAACCACCAATGTGTGTAGGGATCTTGAGGACACAGAATTTTTAAACACTTTAGATACTCTCAACAACGCCATCCAATTCTCCTTAATCGTAATATCCAATTTACAGGGTACCTGTTTAAACAGGATCGCAAGTCTTTGAAAGTCACTAACACAAAGTAAATAGAGCTCTATCCGATCGAATTCCCAACGGTTACCACAGTGTACACCTACTATATACCAAGTCGTCGCAGACTCTATCATAATCCGGTTATACACCCGATCAATCTGAACGTCCAATGTCAATAAGTGCTCTGTTCATTCGTCGCTCATCTAATCTACTTCGCAATTTATCAAAAGCATCATTTTGACGGATTCAGACATAATTTTTTAATGTCGGAACTGACGGATTCTGTTTGCACTTCGTGAAATATTAAATGAATATTCAATTTGTCGGGAGCCCGCCGGGAATTTACATGATACGTCGAAATGTAATCAGCTAGGTACAGAAATTGTTTCGTTTTATTTCTTTTTCGTTTAATGTTTTTATACTTTGTGTATGTTATTGTTCGTTTTAAGATTATTCGCAGAATACTTTATTTTAGTCTGCTCTGTTGAGATATTTTTAGACACAAGTCCATTTTCAAGAATGTGAAAACCGTTGTTACCAACCTAGCAACGTGAATTTGGGTTCGGTATAAAATATATTTTGTAATTTTGTCGACTACCCACAAACATTATAGGATTAGCGGCCATTAAAGACTCCTAATTAGCAGCAACCTGATACCTCATCGAGACTACTAGGCGGTCAACACAATTATAAATGTGATTTCTTAATTAATTGCTCGACCGTCGGCTCTAGGCGCCTTATAATGTATCCGCCATACTTAATGACTACGTACGAAGAATAAAACTACTGTGGAGTAGTAGCACAATTTATTATTTCTGAGTCATGTATTTTCTCTGTATCCGTAACATTGTTTTCTTTTGTCCTATTTTTGCTTCTATAAAAATAAGTAAGTACTTTGTTGTTTATTCTTATTTGCATTTTTATTGGAATTAAACTTAATAGAGTGTTCTAGAAAGAACGTGATTGTATTAACTTATGCCTATTAATGCTTCCGAATATCTTTTGCCAATCATAAATTGTGAGTTATTTTCATTATTGTTTGGTTACCTGCTGTCTGTATGGATCAGAATGTCGGGCCACAAAAGGGATGAATGAAAAGCAATTGCATGCAGCTGAGACACGGTAAAGATATTATCTACAGTAAGTGCTCTTCATACAAACGGGCGGAACGTGAGTCATACCTATACGCGCCTCGAGTTCGGTATGCCCTCGGTAGGCAAACGATCGCGAATGCGCCGCGGTGACGAACGGAGGTGTGACTGTTTTGTAAGTAGTAATCGTGCGATTTGTGAGAAATGCTTTTATTGAAATAAATACAAGTACTACCTAATATGGCAAAGAGCAATTGTAGACTATATTGTGCTGTTTCTGGTTGCTTGAATTCGTCATTAACGCACCCAGAGATAACATTTTTTAAATTACCTGGAAACTCTGAGAGGTCGTGAGAATATATTTTTTTTTATAACACATTTGCTCGTAAAGGGTCTCTTATTTCACCAATTTCAATATCGTAATGTATGTCATTACGTACTTGTGCGTTATTGTAATGTAAAACGCACGAGTTTCTTTTTAATAAGGTAACACGTACGGTTCATCATGATGCTCCGTCTAAAACGAACGGTACTTTTTTAAATCTTAGCAAAGAGTTTTTTTATGTCAGAAAAGTGGTCAACATTTTATGAATAAAATTAACTTTGGAATAAAATAAAATAAATTAAATTGAAGAATTAAATGTTTATTTTTTACATTTTTATCAAATATAAAAAATAAACATATACCTACCTAATTCTTTAATTTAATTAATTTTGACAATAAATTACAACCATTTATCTGTAACAAAAACAAAAAAATATTAATTTACTTTAATAATACTGGCTGTTTTTGTGCCTTTGCCTTAAAAAAAAGCGCTGATGCGTGCGCATCGCTAATTTGTGAACAAGTAAAAATTATTCCGCGCGCTTTTTCTTTTTGCTGTATTGTTTTTATTTGAAAATGTCGTCAAGTAAGTCTCTGCTTTCTCGTAGTCCTCGCCTACGGCTCGGGCTAGCAATATGGCCTTGGCTGTGATTTTCAACTTACCGCACTTATATCATAATGTACTATTATAGTATATATATATACTAGGTACGTAATTTGTATCTATTTTTAATTGGTAATTATTTCGCTTTTTCAACCGCCTAAAATACCTGGATTAATAAATAAATAAGTGGATACTTAGGTGAAAAAGTGACACACGAGACACGAGTGACCTACCCGCACTCGTGATAAAATAAAAAAAAACTAGTAAGTACGTAGTTTCCTAGGCTAGGCTATCTACTTACTTATGTACTTAGCTACTTACATAATTATTATTGAATTAGAAATATCATTATTTAGATTATGAGAATAATAAATGGTAGGTGGTACGCGGTGAGGTGGTTGATTGAGTAACGTTTGCAGCGGTTCGACATCGGATGGGTGACCAAAAATCAACATGTATTTTTATTGAGCACATTTATTTTTATTTAATTCACAACGAATTTCATTTTTTTTTTAATATAAGTAATATTTACAATCACAAAACTAGAACGAAACTCAAGTGTGTTGATGAAATTAAAATACTGCAGTAGGCGGGCAGCCCCGGAGCGTGTTTACGTACCGCGCGGCTGTAGGTAATTATCTCTAGAACAGGGCCGAGTCACAATACTGATATATCTTTATACTGTGGCTGAGATGAGAATGCTAAGAGGTATGTGTGTACGTTTGAAAGTGGCACCGGTGACTGAAATCATGTGATGCGGCGGAATGAGGAAATTGTCGTGAGGAAAGTTTTGAGTACGAATATCGATGGCTATAAGAGTAGGTGAAGACCAAAGAAACGATGGATGGTCTGTGTGAAAGATGATATGGCTAGAAAGGGGGTGACTGCCGAGATGACGACTAATAGAGAAGTATAGAAAAAAGGGACATGTTGCGCCGACCCCAAATAGATTGGGAAGTGCAGGAGGATGATGATGATATTTTCTTATTACTTTATTTGAGTACATAGATGAAAGGATTTGGAAACTGTATCATTAAACGACTTTATTTATAATTTACCTGTATCTTTATGAAAGCTACTGTACTTATATTTTTCAGTAATGTTTACTACACACACACAACATGGAAATACATTTACGCCCTAGCTTCATTGTTTATGAGTCACGACACGATAACATCGGCACGGCACACTATTATTTCATGTCCACAGGCTGTCACAACAGTCAAATACTTACAATCCATGCATTACAAAGCCGATATTCCCACATTATCGACACGTCACCACTCTACGTAATGGGGAAGTCTACGAATCAATAACTACCCTCCTGCCCCGTCGCCTACAATTACGTTTCACGAGTCCGCACGACTTTGCACGACACCGCACGACGCTGCACGACACAGGATTTGTTTTGTGTCGACGCTTTGTCGTAACGTATGCCCATGAAGTATGCCTTTGTAATAGCAAGTCTTTGTTCACAATAAATTGTACTGTACCTTTGTTCGGTGTAGAACCGGCTTCCGAAGCCAGCTACCTGTGTCATTCAGGAAAATAATAGTTTGGGTGCACCAACATAACGAGAATTGAAGAATAAATATTTATTTAAATATTAAGACATACGCACCTATAGGAACTCAATCAATCTGCCTAGCCTTTTCCCAACTATGTTGGGGTCGGCTTCCAGTCTAACCGGATGCAGCTGAATACCAGTATTTTACATGGAGCGACTGCCTATCTGACCTCCACAACCCAGTAACTGGGTAATGCGATACCCCTTGGTAAGACTGGTTGTCAGACTTTCGGGCTTCTGACGACCCGTAACGACTGTCAAAGATCCACGAATGACAGCCGGGACCAACGGCTTAACGTGCTTTCCGAGGCACGGAGAAGTCTCGGTATGTAAAGATAGGTCACCCATCCACGGACCAACCCCGGCAAGCGTAGCTTAACCTGATGGATCTATTAGGAACTATAAATATAAAAAATTAAAAATAAAAGCCGAACTCTAAACAATTTCCGGCCGTGTGTTTCAATTTCACACAATGTTTCGTTCGTAAAGTAATTATAATGCGCTTATTAAGCTACATAGATTTGCCGTGTGATATAAAACAAATGAAATGCCAGCGGAAGCTGCTAATACGTCCAAGGTCTTCAGCTACACATGCACTCCAGCCAAGAACACGTCAGTGGCTGACCTTGGCAATAAGCTGTGGCTGACCTTCGCAATAAGCTGTGTGTATATGAAGGATAATGTTATAAATGCAGCATACCTACTCTATGGTACCTACCTATAACTGCTTGCCGTAAGTAACATTAATAGCAAGCTACATGAAACTCGATACCTATAAATGGCCGCAAATAGGTTTCTCCTTTAATTTAGGATATATAATTTTCCAATTCTTAGGTACTCTAAAACTTAACACTACAAAGTCGGTTAAAAAGAGAATGTCTCGGTTAGTATCTATTGCAAATTATGAACGTTGATTGACTACTGACTAAAAGCTGCAACCGTCAATTGTACGGGTCGTTCTTATTTTTCATCAACAATGACATACCCTTTCCAAAAAAAATCTTTTTCCTCCTATATATTCAGTTTCACAATTAAAATAATCTTATACACTTCTGTTTTTATTATTACTGTTTTTTATTGTCGTCGGTATCTTTTTGTTGTCGGTAGAAAAGAACGTCCAGTGTGCCGGAGGTGTTGTCGGTAGAAAAGAACGTCCAGTGTGACGGAGGTGTTGTCGGTAGAAAAAACCGTCCAGTGTGACGGAGATGTTGTCGGTAGAAAAGAACGTCCAGTATGATGGAGATGTTGTCAGTAGAAAAAACCGTCCAGTGTGACGGAGGTGTTGTCGGTAGAAAAGAACGTCCAGTATGATGGAGGTGTTGTCGGTATAGAAAAAACCGTCCAGTGTGACGGAGGTGTTGTCGGTAGAAAAGAACGTCCAGTATGATGGAGGTGTTGTCGGTATAGAAAAAACCGTCCAGTGTGACGGAGGTGTTGTCGGTAGAAAAGAACGTCCAGTGTGACGGAGGTGTTGTCGGTAGAAAAGAACGTCAAGTGTGACGGAGGTGTTGTCGGTAGAAAAGAACGTCAAATGTGACGGAGGTGTTGTCGGTAGAAATGAACGTCCCACCTATCCATTGCTGTAGCACTAGAAATAAGCCGTACAGTGAACCAAATTCTGGCCTAGCGGCACACAGCTAGCAACCAAAATTACCGCATGCAAATAACCACAGTCGTAATTACGGTCGTGGTCCTATTAAACCCTCTGTCGCCTCTATCTCCTTTACCCGTATTTACAAAGGTATATTACATCTTTAATCCCCCTATTTTCTAGGAAAAAATCCCTACTATGTCCATCATTTCTCATTACCACAGGAAGGATCAAAGTGGAAGCCGTATTTTATCTGTGAGATGAAGATACGCGACGAGATAATGAGAACGGAATGTTGGAATAAAGAGAGTACTTTGAATAGTTTTCTGTTAGAAGATTTAGTTTATGCGATTTTGTAGGTAATATAGTAGTCATCTATATAAATAAATACATACATACAGGTCAAATACATAACCCTCCTTTTGGGCTTCGCCGCAGTCGGGTAAAAAGAGAGGTCCTAACTGACTGACTAACTGACTGACTCATCAACGCCCAGCCCAAACCCTTGGACCTAGAAAGCTGTTTGGCACAGAGGTTCCCTTTATAATGTAGACAAGGAATAAGGAAGGATTTCCCGGTAGCACGTTCCCGTGGGATATTTTCCGACATTCACGCGAGCGAAGCCACGGGCAAAAGCTAGTAAATTTTAATCTCGATTTTGATTCCTAAAAGTTACACGTAGGTAGGTAATCAAACAGTTGATACACAGAACCTAACTAAAATCTATGAGATGTTATGAGACTTTTTTTCTTTTATTACATATAAATAATTTTTTTGGAGGAGCTCGTGGCTAAGTAATAACAGCCGCACGGGTCGATCCGTCAGGTTAAGCTACGCTTGCCGGGGTTGGTCAGTGGATGGGTGACCATCTTTACATATCGAGATTCCTCCGTGCCTCGGAAAGCACGTTAAGCCGTTGGTCCCGGCTGTTATTCGTGGATCTTTGACAGTCGTTACGGGTCGTCAGAAGCCCGAAAGTCTGACAACCAGTCTTACCAAGGGGTATCGTATTACCCAGTTACTGGGTTGTGGAGGTCAGATAGGCAGTCGCTCCATGTAAAATACTGGTATTCAGCTGCATCCGGTTAGACTGGAAGCCGACCCCAACATAGTTGGGAAAAGGCTAGGCAGATTGATTTGACATATAAATAATTTTTTTCGAAGTCTGAGACTCGTAAGTTATAATAACGGCCAGTAGGTAGGTACCTACCTATTGGCCGTCCTACTGCCAGGTAAAAAAACTCGACTCGGGACGAGTAGTGATCTTATAGATATAAGTCGCACTTACGACGACCTAAGATCATTTTCAAGGGTATTTCAGTTTCGAGGGTCAAGTCTTCTTCAGTGTCGAGTAGACAAGGTCGATAAATATGTTGCTTTTGACCTAAGATTAGTCGCAGCCTTTTCTCTCTATATTAGTTCATTTAGTTTTTGTCCTAACAGAATATCATAATAAGTCATACTTGGATGATAGGTCTGTACTCTGTTAAAATTATAATTTTAGATAGGTACAGAAAATATCTCAACATTAGAATGTGTTCTAATTATATGTAGGTGCCTATTAAAGTGGATAAGTATAATAAGTATATAAGAATAAACAGATATTTTGTCCATACAACAAGGCATACATATCTCACGATAGTGAGATATGTATGCCTTGTTGTATGTATATCGAAGTCTGAGTAACAAAAAGTTTTTATTCATCATTCAGTGCGAAAACTCTCGACTTTTAATTGGGTGTAATATACCGTTACAAGTAAAACTCGCATAGGTACCTATATATATCCCCACACGCACCAACAACCCCTTAACTTTTTGTACAAAGTTAAATTGTCTCATTAAATAGTTACGGTTGTTTACGCACCGGCGACGTTTTGTTTGTCACCCCGGATCTCCAGAGCTCCGGAACTTGCGGAGTCTACGGAGTTCCGGTAATTTGCGGACTTATATAACAATGTTTGTCTGCGGTTGCCGCGGGCATCCCGCGGTCATTATAATGAAGTCGTGAGTACTTCACGCCGCGATTAAATTGAGTTCTCCGGTGTAGTTTACTTTGTCTAACTAATGTCTTTGTTTGAAGTGATAATTATGCTGTGGTTTTGACAGTGATAATGAAGTGGTTTCGTTCGGTTTTATTTTTAGTTTGTTAATAAAGGCGAAAGGTCACTTCAGTTTTGGACATGTATTTTACAAAGTTGGATTTTCCTCCGATCTACGTGTGGGTAGGTAGTCATTATGAATCATAATAATTATATTTTATTTTATTGGCCTTTGGGACAATTAGATTATTTAAGTACAATAACAAAAGTATACAACTACGCGACAGTCATACGCTCTTCTCGCAATACTCCAGACACCTTCTTCCACTCATTCGCGAACACACATCACAGTCACAACACAGTCACACACACAAACGTCACAGTCAGTCAGTCGCAGAGTGTGCGAGGGACAGGAGGGAGACTGGGCTCGAGCGACGCACGTTTCGACTCATAAAAATCATAAAGTTATTCCTACGTAAGCTTTCTTTTTATACAATTAAAAGAAATCAGCTTTTCAATTAGGCTTTTATAATCCTTAAGTGCTGTTCACGGAAGAATTACTCATGTAAAGATTAATTACGGCTAGCTTTAAACTTCCATAAGCTTTTAATCGCATTTAGAATGCTATCGTACTGCTAAGTCCTACAAGTTGGTGGATATGATCGCTTCAAGTAAAATTCCGATTTATAAAATGATTTTGTTAATCATCAGCCTATAATGTTCCCACTGCTGGGACACAGGCCTTCTCTCTTTGAGAGGGAGCGGGCTATAATATACCACGCGTTCCCAGTGCGGGTTGGTAGATGTCACATGTCTTGGAATTTTTGGTTCTAGGACATTCCAGTATCCTTACGATGTTCTCCTTCACCGTTTTGAGAGCAGTGGTGTTGAAATTATTTACACAAAGTAAAGCGCCTGCCTGCTGGGTTCGAACCCACGACCTACAACTTGTAAGTCGGGGCCGTTACCACTGGGCCACCACTGCTCATTGTTAATCTTTAAATAGGATAAATTAAAACCTAGGGAATATAAATTTTAATAGACATTGTATATACCTTCATACTCACAAAATATCACCTACTCTGATTATTTAAATCGCTTTTTCATTGATAAAGCTCTTTTAAAAATGCGGTACCTACCTACTTACGTTGTAAACAAGTACAAGCAGCCGAGACCAAATTGATATTAAACTCTAGCACAACCGTAGACTTTACCGCTTTACATACATAATAAATTCAAGTTTTTTACCGCCATTACGGATGTAAGTACATCATTGTAACTTACGAGTACCTCTCCACCCGCTAAACTTCGCTCGCACTAAACCTTTCGGAATATTACTCTAGTTACTAAAAAGTAATCCATTTGTACAGCCCTAGGGGGTGTTTTGTTACACGGAGCATAAAAGCCTTTAATGGTATCTAAGCCTTTTTACTGTGTTTTAATAATAAACTGCCGTAGCGTCTGGCACAGGCAGTAAACTTGAATATATTCGTTTTACGATAGTCAGCCGCTTGTAAAATGTTCCCCTTATCAGGTAAATCAACTATTTTCAGGATTATTGTTGTTGTTAAGGTTTTAGGGTTGTTTTGTTGATAACAAATTTGATAAATTGAAAGTAGTTAGACGTACGAAGGCAGTTGTTTATGTACTTGTTGGGTAAGATTAATGGGATTGTTTTTTTTAATGTTTTCACGAATGGGGGGTGAATCACTTATGAATAATATATCTCTGATGTAAGTTTGGTGACAACGTTTGGTGACCACCGGAATGGTTTTAGTGAGGTAAAAATCTGACGCCCCATAAGCTCCGGGCGAATTTTGAAGGTAGGTATCCCCCATAGATACAATAAAGAAGTTTTTAGGGTTCCGTACCAAAATGGTAAAAAAGGAACCCTTATGGTGTGACTCAGTCTGTCTGTCTGTCTGTCTGTCACAGCTGGATATCTCAAGAACTACTAAAGCTATCAACTTCAAATTTGGAACAGTTTTAGATGACGTTTACCCAATTATTTTGCAAGTAAGAACGAAGTAAAAATATTTTTTTTTTTTTGTAACATGGACTGAAAGGGGGTCCTAAAAATTCAAAGTGGGGCTACTAGGGCATGTGGGGTATTATATGAAAGAGCGCTGCTTGCACATTCTCAAACATTTTTTTTTTAGGCCGAATAGTTTTTGACTTTTGATCAAAAATGTAAAAAAAAATACCGTCCCCCCCCCTTATCTCCGAAGTTTGCAAAGATAAAAATCTGAAATTATTCTATGTGATAGAAGTTTATGTAAAGATTACAGGAAAAATAAAATGATGTCTCTAAATAGCACACTTTTTCAGAAATCGGAACGGAATCCTCGGTGCGCGAGTCCGACTCGCTCTTGACCGGTTTTTTTATATTTCTATGATATCCACCCGAAAACAAAAAAAAAACATTGTTTTCCTTAAAATGTCCATGACGAGACATGTAGACATAACCATAACCATAAATTTAGATTAGGCCTACTCTAAATCTGTGATCATAACACTATTTTTATCAAGATTTAATGCAAATTAATATATTACATTATATTCTTTTCGTACCACTTGCTCAAAAAAGTGACATTCTATGCCACAAAAAGCGAACATAACAATAGTCATTTTTAATCTGTTAAAAACAGGGAAAGAAAATTGTACTGAATTTCTTTCATCCTCTAGGGGGAGAATGTGATTTAAATTTGGAATACTTACCGAAATTTATACTGAAGTACATCTGTGTTTACACCATTGAGTTTGTATATAAAGCATTTATTTTTATAAATAAGTTAATGTTCTAAAATGCTTATCTCATATTATTATTTTGTTAATCTTTTCGCAAATGGTACGAAAAGTAGAGTATTTTCCTCGGTGATAAAGCTGTCTTAGTTTTGCAGGACTCGTCTTAAATCCCTCGCTTCGCTCGTGATATAAGTTTTTAACACCCTCGCTACGCTGGGGAGTAAACCTCGAGTCCTTCGTTACGCTCGCGATTTAAATCGTCACCCGCGACAGAAGACACTGCTTTATCCCCTTGGTTCAAATTCAAATTCATTTATTCATTTAAATAATGCATATTTACAATATTAAGGCTTAAACTAAAATGGTAGGTATATAATAATGGGATTAACCTGAACTAGGATAAACCTGTATCTCAGGTATCATAAGTGCAAATTTGTTTAGATAAATATTTCCTAAGATTGATGATAATACATAAAATGAATAACATAACAGACTAATGAAATGGAAACATTGAATTAAAAATAACATTTAACTTAAAACAAGCAGTAACTTTTCTGTGTCATCATAAGACAATTTTTGTAACCAAGTTTTAATTACATTTTTGCAATGAACCGTGTTTAATGCAGACATAGACAAAATTGCGTTTACTTTATTATAAAGAAATGGTCCTAAGAATATAAAAAATCTATACATAAAAGAATGCCTTAATCTATAATTATCCATACAGATGTCTTTACGTCTTTTATCAGTGACAACTCTATTGTAAGGCAATTTAGAGTGCTGTTTTAATAAAGTATTCATAATAAATAACTGCCGCACTGTCAGAACATTGCAAGATTGATATAAAAGTTGGGTCGGGAATAGGATAGGCCGGAATGTGGATACTTTCAATACAGCTCTTTGAGCGCGCTCCAATGGTAGCAAAACTGTTTTAGCCGCTCCTCCCCATGAGGTAATGCAATATGTAATGATCGATTGACACAAAGCATAATATACCTGTTTTATCACCTTAGAGTCGGCAAAAGGACGAATTTTCTTGAAAATGAACATCAATTTACGGACTCTACTGCATAATAGGTCAATGTGATTTTTAAATGTAAGAGTAGCATCTATAATTACTCCAAGATATTTAATAGTTTTCGTATTAAGGATAATTGGGCAATTACATTTCGAGTTTGCAGCTGTGTTACAAACATGTGCATGAATATCTGGAATTATTATAGATGGCTTTGAGTTGCGTAAGGAAAAGCGTATATATTTAGTTTTGTCAGCATTTAATGTCAATAAGTTATGTTGTAACCATCGATTAACTATATTGAAACCTTGCTGTGCACATAACCAAACTTCATGTAATGTATTTGCGGAGAACAGGAGTACGGTATCATCAGCATATGATATTATTTTACCCGAATTTAGATTGAGACTGCAGAGGTCATTTATATAAATAAGAAATAAGGTTGGACCTAATATACTTCCTTGCGGGACCCCAAAAGAAGTATTTTTTAGTTCTGAGCTATTAAAATTATCAATTTTCAAACGTTGACTGCGGTTATTTAGATAGTCTGCAAAAAGATTAAGCTGCTTTCCTCGAATACCTATTTTCTCGAGCTTATTCAACAAGATAGGAACAGATACGGTATCAAAAGCTTTTGCTAAGTCAAGAAAAATACCAATTGAATGATTGCCTTTGTCTAGTTCTTGAGATATATAATCGGTCATATCTTGTACAGCATCAGTTGTGGATAATTTTGGTCTAAAACCAAACTGTTTATCCGAGAGGATGGCTTTAGACTCTAAATACTTCATTAACCTATTGTTAATTAATTTTTCTAGTATTTTAGATGTAGATGATAGTATTGAAATAGGTCGGTAATTTGAAGCTACTGTTTTGTCACCTGCTTTATGCACTGGGACAACTAAAGCTTTTTTCAGATAGTCGGGAAAAATGCCTTCAGAGAGGCAAATTTGGGAAATATGAGTTAATGGCGGAACCAAAATTTGCCTGAATTTCCTTAACACACTATTTGAGATACCGTCCCATCCAACCGCACAGACTTCTTTCAGCCCCATAATAACCCTTTCGACTTCGGCTTTGTCTATGTTCAATAAAACAAATGAAGTTAATTGGCTATTTTCCGATGACACAGTGGCCCTGTTTCCGTGTATGTTGTAATTTGTGTTATAATTACGTTTTATTTGCTCAGCAAGATTTTGACCCACATTAACAAAGTAACTATTGACATGATTTGCTGATGTAAGCGGCGAGGCGTGCGTTTGTAATAATTCTGATGATGATTCATGCTGTTTAGATACAAAAGCTAGATTTTTTATATGGCCCCACAACTTTTTATTGTCTTTTCCTGATTCTTCAAGTAAATTTCTGTTATACGTTTACGTTTAATTTGTGTTACGGTTAATAATCTACTATTCTATAATAGGTAACTGTCCTGTCATTACAGAGTCCCTTTCTATCAATATCATCTTTAACATAATCCACGGATTCATCCATCTTTTCCTTATGTCTACCACTTTTCTTATCACCATCATTCATCATAGTACCTAACACTTTTCGACAGTTGACAGCAATTGATTGATTCACTACACCATACGTGACACCCTCTCACATATATTTACTAATAAAACGTAAACTAAAGCAGTCCCTAGAGGTCTAATCGTAAAATATCGGGGAAGTGTCGCCCGCGCCCGCTCCACCGCCGTCTCTATAAACTTTGTAACGTGTTTCTTTCGACCCTTATTCACTCACGTAGGTAAGTACAGTCAGCAGCAAAAATATGGGAACCAAAAGGCCTTTCAAAGTCAGGCAGGCGCGAGTCTAGGTTTTAGGCTCAAGGGAGGCAAATGTATCCCGTTTTCGAGGATAACTAGCAGTGGATGAAGAGCAGTTTTCGCAGTAGTGGAAGCCCAGGGGACTGTATCCGCACCTGTTTAATTAAAGTGATCTAAATAACCAAGAAATTGAAACCTAATCTTACCAAATTGGAAAAATTCTAGTCAGAACGGCAGTTGTTGTTGTATAGTACCTACAGTGTTCTTTCCGAAACACCCCTATGTGTCTCATTGAGAGAAACCTTAGTTTATTTTTCCTAGTTGGTAGCAAGTTCTTTAATATTTACAGGCAGTTTAAGCGCTGGACAAGTCAAAGTGGCAGTTTAGGTAGTAGTTTCACCGCACATACAAAATTGCCTGACACTTCATATAACTCGCTTCATCCTTTGTCAAATATCCTGCTGTAATAAAAGAGTGTTTGGTAGGTAACAACCTGATAATTTCGAAGAGTCTGTCATCCTATATTTTGTCACTGACTGTACCTACAGTTACAGGGTTCACGTACGTTTACAGGAGTATCCTTATCTATTTTTGGACACCAAATAGAAAGTTTATTAGTTTTCGGGGTTGTAGAGGCCACTCGATTACGAGATTGTGTTTTGGTAAAAAAACATCTGCTGGAAGTTCGGATAAATTATTGAAACCGTTGTTACAGAATGGAAAACAGTATTTTTAATGAAGACGGAATTTCAAAGTTGGTTTTATGAAAGTCTAAAGCTACATTATATTACTCATAAATATACAAAAATCTTGAAGAACAACTGAAGAAAACAAGTTACAGAAATAACCAGAATCTAAATAACAATATTCTTCCCACCGACGACGCCGACGTCGACCGAGATGGGTCGATACAAATCCGAACAAGTATTATTTACAATATTGCCTGTATTTCGACCCCGGTGTCCCGATATGACCTAGTTTAAGTCTATATCCTAACGCATATCTACAAGGGTTATTGCCTTAGTTCACGACGGGGTGTAATCGATATAACAAATACCAGACGTACCTAATTTGGAAAGTACTGAATATTTGTGTATGTATGGCGAATATCGGTTTCCGTGCAACTTAATCGTATTGGCGTAAGATATGAAATGAGTTTCTATTTGTATTTTCGTGTATTGATTATTACGACTTAGAGATGTTCTGTTTTCGGAGTTGTATGGAGTTACAGGAAAAGTTATATTATTGGTTGGAATTTAGCATGTTTAGTTACCGAGAAGAATTCTAACTTTATTTAAGTACTTATAAGCAGGAATTTATTAATATGATAAAAACATATATTGGATAAACTTCTTATAAGTAATAAATAAATTAACAAACTAACTAAATGGTAACAGCAAAAGTAACAATGTAACCTCTTAACAACCTCTAAGTCATTCATGTTTTCAAAAGCTATTTATAAAGATCTGACGAAAATAAGCAAGTACCCAGAGGAAAATTCTGAACAGAGTTCCCTTAACGTTATATTAGAAGCAATTTATTTCATTTTACGCTCCGAGCCCAGACTACCTCATTAGTCTGGGCTCGGAGCGTTATCTAAATAGGCAAAGAATCCTAGAAAAAATCGTAGCAATAATTTTTTGGTCCTACTTACTCACAACAAAGCATATAGGTATATTCAATCCATTGACTTCATCCAACCACCAAGATGGTAACATTTTATAAGATGGTAAGGTAAGATGGTAACCAGCTTTATGAGATGCCCCACTATGGACTTCAATATACTGTTGGTATCATCTGCCTAGCCATTTCCTTCTATGTTGAGGTCGGCTTCCAGTCTAACCGGTCGGATGCAGCTGAATACCAGTAGTTTACATGGAGCGACTGCCTACGAGGCCTCCACAACCCAGCTACTGGGTAATACGATACTCCTTGGTAAGACTGGTTGTCAGACTTTCGGGGTTCTGATGACCCATAACCCATAACCACTGTCAAAGCCGGGACCAACGGATTAACGTGCTTTCCGAGGAATGGAGAGGTCTTGGCATGTAAAGATGGTCACCCATCCCCAACCGCGGCAAGCGTTATTACTATTGTTATTACTTAGCCACGCTACTTAAGGCTGCAGTCTTGCAAAATTCACTCGCGGTGAATTATTTGCGCAACTTTGTATTTTTTTTTAAACAAAAGTAATGAAATAACATGAAATATTATTATAGCACGTGAATAACCATAATATAAGTAATAGATGGTAGTTTTTTTTAAGTTCATCTGGGTGGATTATGTTAGGTAAATCAACCGTTAAATACAGCTCTTTCGCGCCAACAACGATTCGAGTTATGTTTGTGCACTTGCATTGGGGAATACAAATTTTATTTAGAAAATCTGTTCAGCGCATAATTGTTTCCATATTCTTGTCTTCAAAATGCGCTGATTACTTTTTTTTAATTATCTTTCATTTTCTTAATTCAGATGTCACAATGTCATCGAAATTCTCTGTTTTTATATCTTAATAAACGGTTTGTTTCATAATAACAAAGCATCGTATACATGTAAAAGTTGGTTAATTTAATGCCAAGAGTTCAATAAAGCAAACACTAAAAAAAATTGCACCTAAATCATCTTACTCTAACAATAATAATAATCTCAAAAAAACAGAGTTTATGAACAAGAATTGCGAGGGAAATTTCTTAGTGGGTCGGAGCGTTTTGGAGGTCTTTTGAGATTATTATTATTGTTAGATTACTCTAACAATAATAATAATCTCAAAAGACCGGTGACCGGTGGAAGAAAGGTGATTTAGATGCTATTTTTTTTAGTATTTGCTTTATTGAACTCTTGGCATTAAACCAACCAAATCTTACATGCATACGATGCTTTGTTATTATGAAACAAACCGTTTATTAAGAGATAAAAACAGAGAATTTCGATGACATTGTGACACCTGAATTAAGAAAATGAAAGATAATCAAAAAAAAGTAATCAGCGCATTTTGAAGACAAGAATATGGAAACAATTATGTGCTGAACAGATTTTCTAAATAAAATTTGTATTGCCCAATGCAAGTGCACAAACATAACTCGAATCGTTGATGGCGCGAAAGAGCTGTATTTAACGCTTGATTTACCTAACATAATCCACCCAGATGAACTTAAAAAAAACTACCATCTATTACTTATATTATGGTTATTCACGTACTATAATAATATTTCATGTTATTTCATTAATTTTGTTTAAAAAAAAACACAAAGTTGCGCAAATAATTCGCCGCGAGTGAATTTTGCAAGACTGCAGCCTTAATAAAAAATAAAAAAATCATTTATTGACATAGTAAAACGCACAGTCTAGTCTAGAAACATGAAATTTTGCAAAAGAGTTTTTTTGCAACGAAGGTTATTTATCACTGAGAAAGGATTTTTAGGGTACCGTACCAAAACGGTAAAGGAATCCTTATGGTGCGAATCAGTCTGTCTGTCTGTCCGTCACAACTGGATATCTCAAGAACTACTAATGCTATCAACTTGAAATTTGGAACAGTTTTAGATGACGTTTACCCAAATATTTTGCAAATAAGAAAGAAATAAAAATATTTATAGAGGGACTGAAAGGGGGTCTTAAAAATTCAAAGTAGGGGCATGTGGGGTATCATACGAAAGAGCTGCTTGCACATCCTCAAACATTTTTTTTTTTTTTTTTTAGTCCGCGTAGTTTTCGATTTTTGATGAAAAATATAAAAAAAATACCGTTCCCCCTTATCTCCGAAGTTTGCAAAGAGAAAAATCTGAAATTATTCTATGTGATAAAAGTTTATGTAGGTAAAGATTACAGGAAAAATAAAACGATGTCTCTAGAAATAGCATACTTTTTCAGAAACCGGAACGGAACCCTCGGTGTGTGAATCCGACTCGCTCTTGACCGGTTTTTTTTGGAAACGTATCCCCTAAACGTGACTAAAATCTCTTAGTCTTTATTTGAATTTGCCTTTGTTTCATCCGCAGCTATGAGAACGAAAAGAACGCGCTGGTGGTGTCGGTGGTGTCGTGCCAGGGCCTGCCAGGCCGCGAGCCCGCCGGCCCCGACCCCTACGTCAAGCTGCAGCTGTTGCCCGACAAGCAGCACAAGGTCAAGACACGGTCAGTACAACAGTTCGTCTATAATTCATTACAGGAAGTAAGAAGACCCGTCTACTAAACTAAAAGGCTAGATGAAGGCTATATCCTTCAGTTAGTTTTGGTGTGAAAAGTCGCTGTGTACGGCAGCGCGCAATGTAACAGACGCAAAAAATTGCGCTTATGTGTGCACGCAACGGTACAGGATTGTTTAGAGTTTTGTTTGAACATTTAAAACTGGATTCCGTGAAAAAATAAAAAAAAAGTTGGAACCTTCGATATCTCCGAAACCAGAGTAGAGAGTCCATTACGAAAAAAATATCACAATAAGTGACTCTTGGCTTCGTTTTATACACCGTTACATAATTATGCTCCCTTCGTAACAAGACCCGGACCAATTAAATCCAAAGACAAAGAAACAACTAAACATGTTATTTTTTGGCATAAACAGCGACTGGCATCATCTGCGTTATGATAGCGTGATGGTAGTTAACATTATTTTTCAAAAGACAAATAAGGGTTCGGCTGTGACCGCAGCCAATATTTTTCTAACGGTCAAGTTTTTTCGTATGACAAACGTGACATAAGTTATCTCAAGTTTTAGAGGAGGTGAGCGAGGCCTTGGATGTCTGTAGGTATCAAAAGTTTGCTGATTGATTAAGGTATTAGTTGCCTACGAAGTTTTTGATAACTTAGGTAGGTACTTCGAATTTTCTTTCTTTGCTTGTTATTAGGGTCTCGTGGCTAAGTAATAACAGCCGCACGGGTCGATCAATCAGGTTAAGCTACGCTAGCCGTCGGTCTGTGGATGAGTGACCATCTTTACATACAAAGACCCCTCCGTGCCTAGGAAAGAACGTTAAGCCGTTGGTTCTGGCCGTCATTCGTGGATCTTTGACAGTTGTTACGAGTCGACAGAAGCCCGAAAGTCTGACAACCAGTCTTACTTATTTTTCTTTCTTTCTTTCTAATACTTTCAGAGTTGTCCGCAAGACCCGCTGCCCGGTATACGACGAGGACTTCACTTTCTACGGCATCGCTCCGCACCAGATCGCCGCCATCACCCTGCACTTCGTCGTACTCAGCTTTGACAGGTAAACAATACTTTTTCTACACATATTTTTATACCCTACCCTTAACGAAATGTATGTTTGGATTTGACAATATAACAACTATTTTTGCCTCCTATTGTAATCAACCTATTAAGGCGTGTATACGCACGAACGAACAAAACATGGTGAATACGAACATCGATCACGGAATATTTGAAGAAACTCAGGACCCTTGAACATGTACCGTCTTATTACAAAACAAGGTTCATTTTCGACTCAAAGCATTTATTTCAGTTAAACCAATTACTGGCACTTTTGAATTGTCAAAGAGTCGGTCAGTTAGTCAGAAAGTTGAAGCTAGTTGCCCATTCCAAAACGTAGATCTATGGAGAAGAACGGGCAAGAAACTCCACGGACACTCTTTTGAATCAAGATAAGTATTACAACATCATGGGTCTTCAAACTCAGGTTAAACCCTTTTTTGAATTTCGAACTTTATTCCGACACAAGTTGTCAGTTTTGTATAAGAACTGTATTTCTATCACAGCTAGGTTCTTATTACAAAAACTGACGCGATGGTTTAAACCATAGATAATACACTATATAAAGTCTTTAAACCATGAGTCCATGACAGAAGAAAAACCTTGTTTTGTAGGTTAAAGTGTTCGATGTTCGTGTTCACCATGTTTTTGTTCTTTCGTGCGTACACGGCTTCACGAACTTCTATCGACTTAAAAAAAAACGAAGTTGTGCTTCAGATTCTTACTTTTATGTTCTAGGTATTCCCGTGATGAGATAATTGGAGAAGTGGTGTCCCCGCTGACGAGCCTGCAGCTACAGAGTGGCGAGGCCATGGCACTCTGCCGTGAGATACAACCACGCAGTCTCAAGGTAAACAGGAGACTTCAGTAGACCGTAGACGTATTATAACAATAGCAACAGACTTTTCAGTGACAGTCATATTTCCTTAATAGCACGTGATACTAATGAATCTAATCTTTGACTAAGTACGACATGCGATATCGTTGGGAAAGACGGACCAATTACGGCAATAAAACAATATTGGTTGAGGGAGCACAGCTGTTCCACAATTTACCGGAGGATATAAAGAAGTGTGATAGTATAAACATGTTTTGTGATAGACAAAACTTAAACATTATGTATCCTATAACCACATAGGGCCACGGTATCTCTTTCGAACACCCCGCGACCCCGGCGGCACAACCCGCGACCCCGGCGGCAAATTCTTTAAACCTAAGGACCGAAATGGAGTAGGTAAACGAGTGAAAAACTAATTATTGCGCTGGAAGAGCTTACCACACGCGATGTCACCAGTGACCGTTGTCTCAGAACTAAACCAACATGTAAAATTTTAACTCCGTAGGATAAGAAGAAGTGGTTTTAATTCAGCTTGCAAGATTCGCCCTAAGCAACTGATCGCACTCAAATCTATACGAAATTGTTCTAGTTGCGCCGCATTTTGCTTGTATCATGATCAACATCTGAATACTTTCATAAACTAGCAATCCAACATTTTTCTCCTGCTTCCTGCAGATGCGTAGCGTGGGTCGCGGCGAGGTGCTGGTGTCGCTGTGCTGGCAGCCGGCGGCCGCTCGTCTCACAGTCGTGCTGCTGAAGGCGCGCAACCTGCCCAAGATGGACGTCACCGGACTTGCTGACCCGTTAGTATTCACTTAACACTTCACTTAGACATTTTTATACTGTCTCTAGCCGGGTGGCAAAATGCCAATGGTATAAAATTTATTAATTGCTTCGGGTCGACTTTGTTGTTATACTTCCGAATCGAATGGCATCCGAACAAGCAGGCGTGTAGCATGCCTTACAAACAAAAATCATGATCTTCATATTTCGCAAACATCAGAGATTTTTCAAATCCGAAACTTCGTTCTGAATAAAAATATATACACAGGTGCTAAAAGTTTATCCACTATAGTACCGCTGTACCGCGCCTTACGTATATGTGCCCGGTGAGACGTGGGGGGACAGTACAGGCCACTCATTCGTTAACTCTCACGGCAGCGGCGGCGTCCAGCTTTCCGCGGTTCAGCGGTAGCGTTTTTACTACTTACCTAAATCTTTGAATCTTCACCAAAGTTAATTTATGACATACCTACTTGAAAGCTAACCAATATTTGGCATTACACGAAAACATATTGAAGCCACACTAAACCATATTTTCCACCCACAGCTACGTAAAGATGTACCTGCTATACAACGGCCAACGCATCGCCAAGAAGAAGACTCACGTGAAGAAGCGCACGCTGAACCCGGTGTTCAACGAGTCGTTCGTGTTCGAGGTGCCAGCCGCGCCCAACGCGACCCTCGACCATGTGTCGCTCGAGCTGCTCGTGTTGGACTGGGACAGGGTTACTAAGAATGAGGTTTGTGACAGGACTTCAGAGGATCCCCACTAAGGCCCCTCGCCCACGGCAACTTTTTGTAGCGATGCTGTCGCGCGTTTCGTAAACGCGCGACAGCATCGCTACTCGAATCGAATCGTGTCAAACAGCAAACAAACAAACAAACAAAAACAGCTACACCAAACAGCTAGCACCGCATCGCGACTGTATCGATGCAAACGCGCGACGACATCGTACTGCATCGCTACAAAAAGTCGCCGTGGGCGAGGGGCCTAAGTAAATATGTTTACTTAGTGGTCCCTGTAGCTTGTTGAACGGCATGTTGTTTGGCACTCAACGCAACGGCCTAAAATATTTTGCGTTGCAGATTAATTCCTTCAAATAGCAAACGCTAATACGGTGGTCAACCCATTATCAACCGCACAGATAATAGTCATGGTTGATTTTTTTACTGTTAGGGAAGGCCCCGAGAGAGTTGAAGCCCTAAAATTGCAACTATGGCATAAAAATGTACACCTCAAGAACTTATAATTAAACAAAACTCTTGAAAGATATCCGCGAAATTAGAACATATACAACAGCCCGACAACACCATAGTGCTGTAGGTAGCTCACCAAATACAACTCTCTGGTTTGAGGATCCTCCCTTTTCAATAGAGGATGAGGAACTGTCCACCTTGTTCCTCATACTTCTTAACTCCTAAATATCTTTCCTCCGGCATAGGCAAAAGTCAAGCTATTCATATGTGGTCCATTTTTCAATCCTAATGTGTGTACTAACAAAGCCTGTCCATTCCCCAGGTGATCGGTCGGCTGGAACTAGGCGCTGTGGGAGCAGGCAGCGCACGGCACCACTGGCGCGAGGTACAGGCGGCGCCTCGCCGGCAGATCGCCGACTGGCACAAGCTCAAGGAGTGAACGCAGCATCACATCGCTCTCCCACAGACCCACCCCCGTCCCAAGTTCATACTGCACTACACTACTGACCTGTAGCAAATAAAAAGATCCCATCCCAAAGGTCTTGGAATTCAGCAGTGCTGTACTGACTGGCTTATGTACTCCTATCAAGTCGATGTAGTATCGGCTTTGAATCGAATCGAATTTTGAACTAGTATAGATTTGGCAATCTTTTTGAATTCGAGTTGATTCAGAACTTGGTGATTAGAGGAGCAAGCCAACTTCCCAGAAAATCTCAATACGGGTCATTGGAAATCTTTATTCCCATGACCGTTGACTAGTCCGTAAAGAACGAAGCCACGACACTTTCGTGGCTCGCACAGCACGGTACGCTGTCAATTCATCTTAAAGCATCAGTAGATTTAACCTCTTCCGCAATTTCAACAGCAAGATAATATTCTTATCACCTGCTTGTGAAGTTAAGGATAGGTATACCTGAGACAACACCTGCTTTGGATGAAAATACAGACGTCAATACACTATCAGATGATGAGACATTGGAAGACAGTCCATTATAGAAGGGAAACGACAGAAGATCTACATGGTCAGGAAGCTTGTGCAGTATCAACAAGGACTCCACGTATTTCCCTTTTAACCTTCGACATGATTAATTTATTAATGGTTTAGACGCTTTTGTAATCCTTTCTGTGTTCAGTACATTGAGTTTCAGACTTGGTATCGCCAAAAAGTACAACAGCAATTATAGATTTTAACTCTTAACAAGTATATTACCCAATTTGCTGGACTGGAAAGTATTCAAGGATTGTCTGAATCTCTTGTCTATAACTCACTAGAATTCCATCTAATTTTGGTGTAGAAATAGTTAAATTATTTTGTCAGAAGCGACCTGATACAGAAGGTCACTCAAGTTTAATTTCTTACTAAGATCGGTCATATCGTTTGGTTCGTTTATTTTCTCACTTATTATTATTGCACAGAGTACGGTAAGAAGTAGGATGGCAAAGCCAAAGTCCAGCGGAGATTACGAAGAGTTGGTTTTAGCGTTAATTTGTAAACTAAAAATGATATTGTATATTAGATAGACGAAATTATTTGGAATTTATTCGCGTGAAATATTTTGTATATGTTTGAAAGCGCACAGCGTCCCCTCCCCTCCCCTTTGTTGTAAAACATTGATGTATAATGTGTAATCACAGAACACAGTGCAAACTTGTGTTTATTCAAATGTAGATTAACTTAATGTTTTGAAACGGGAGTGAAATGATGGCGGTCGAGAAGAAAGAAAGAATCTGAACAGAAGAGTACAAAGAAATTTTGATGTACAGTATACTGTATTATAATCTTTTCAAACTTCTTCAATAGTCTGCTGAAAACTTAACGCAGAATGCTCAAAACTATTCAAGATTAAATATATTGTGAACTTGACAGCCGGCATGAAACAAACCACTCTCTCCCGTTTCAATGTCTTCTAATTACTCTACATATCTAAATGTAAGAACACTTGATGTAATGGATATTCACTCGTTACGGATATTTATGTAATGTCTGACAAACTATTCATAAGCCTAGATGTATTTATTTTCAGTCTAGCTCTCATCCACCTTAGTTAAAGATTCTGGAGATCTATTGACAAAATCTAGATTTACTGTCAAAGTCAAAGTAAAAAATTCGCTCTAGGTAAGCTCTATCCCCCTTATTCATAAAAAAATTAAAATGCTCTTTAAACCTAATTTAGATAAAATAGTGTTTTGTCAATTTCATTCGAATTATGATTTGAGTTTGAAAGAAGAAGACAAAACACTATTTTAACTAAAATGGGCTTATAGAGCGTTTTAGTTTTTTTATGAATAAGGGGGAAAATGTACAGATTTCGCTGACTTGTCACCTTTAGGGCGAGCGCGCATTGCGGTGCGTTTCCGGTAGTTCTGCCGCACTGGGCGGGGCCTACGGTAACAAAACGCATGACCGCAGTGCGCGCACTTCAAAGACATTCCATACTTCACAGATTTTGCGGTAGAAAAACGCACCGCAATGCGCGCTCGCCCTTAGTGCAATGTTAGGTTGAAATGTTGCGTTCAATGATTAGGCGGGTACTTACTTACAACATTTAATTTTAACTCTAAACAATTCCAGTGATGGAGTCTCTAAGAAATCTCAAATAAGGTCATTCGATTTTGAGTCTGTTTTGACTATGACATCAAATGTTGTATTTTTGAGCAAGATTATCAAATAAGTAATTTGGTGGCTAATTATATCGTTACAGACAAATACTTAGCTATCATTACTAGAGTTGTTTAAAGTTAACTTTATGCTAATGATACAATGACAAGTAAGTTTACTTAACATTAGATCGAAGAGACACCGCCAAAAAGTCAAGGTTTTAATCATTCACCCAATATGTAGTCAGTGCATTCAATACTGTTCATGCTTTAGGCGGGAATCAAACATTCGATTTTCAAATGCAAGCATGCGCAGGATTGGACAAAAGTAATACTCATTGGTCGACTAGAACCTAAAATGTATAGTTTATAGGTTAGAGAAATAAATCTATTTTATACCTAAAGTTACTTTGATAGTCGTTTAGTTATGTGTAAGCTCAGGACGAAGCTTCGAGCTTTCTGTCTCGTAATGTACTCTCATAGTGTCGCTGTGTCACCATAGATGGCGCTTTCACGAATGATCTCATTTCATTGATATACATATTTTTGAAATTGTCGGATATTGTAGGGAATATATTATTTATTCGTTGGTAATGTATTTTATAATGTCGCAGAAATCGTAGTGACAATATACGAATTACAGATATGAAAAGTATTTCCTTAATATGTACAGTCACTCACTATGTATGTATGCCGATATTGAAATCAACGGTTAAATTAGTTAACTTCGTTGTCGTAGTGGAAATTAAAGCGTTGTAGCTATATGTCACTAATAACATCACTATTCCTTGTTTAACTAACTCCATAATTTAACCATTCCAAAAATAAGTAAAATTGTAAATAGTCATTGCTTTGATCATCGATAAACCGCTTTCTCATTCTAATTGTTAAAATAAGAAATTATAATTAGATGTAAGAACTTTACTATCACTGAATGTTTCTGTTATAAAGATCTCCTTTGTTTAATTTCATAATTATTGTTCATGTGTAGTAGATGAAACCCATGCGAAACTGGTTCTTATCGCTAATGACTTGTGGTCTGTTTTATTACTAGGATATGCTGTAAGTAATTAGAAGAGTTGACGAAGTATAATTTTTGTATAATTTTGTGTAAGCAATGAAACAGATCCTAGGTTTTAATAATATATTTAAGTTCTATTTTGACCAAGACATTATTAAATAAGCTGATGAAGTTCCTGAAAATATAGGAACAAAAATTGAAGAGGATGGTCAACCGTTACAAGGTTGGTGAAACGTTATGCAAGGAAGGAACTCGAACAACGTTAAGCATTTCTTCTTTTGTTAAGATGCAAAAAGAATGCATGTCATTGTTCGAGTCTTGGTGTTAACCAAGACACACACCACACAAACAGAAGATGAGTCATGTTGTGCCCAGCACACCTCAGTCAGCACTAAAAGACAGCAAGTCCCGTTTTCTGGAACGTAAATCAACACTATTCAAACCCATATCAATTGGTTGACTGAATGGCCACAGCCAATCAGATCACTTGACATGAGTTTACTTTGAGCACGTCGTTGATTTTCGGTACAGAAACTGGGTGAGAGACCGTCACATCATCATTTAAGTATTTATTTATTTAATTTATTTATCATCTGCATAGCCTATTCCCAACTATGTTGGGATCGGCTTCCAGTCTAACCGAATGCTGAGCGACTGCACAGCCCAGTTACTGGGTAATATAATACCCCTTGTAAGGCTGGTTGTCAAGACTTTCGGGCTTCTCCCTACCAGTAACGACTTTCAAAGAAAATCTATAAATGACAGTCGGGACTAACGGCTAAACGTGCTTCCCGAGGCACGATGAAAAACCGTCACAAATTCTGGGCACAATTTGGCTTGTCTCCTTTTTGGAAATCAGAAGATTCAGCTAAATTATAATGTCTTGGTAAGAATGGCATCAGATAACCAGATATACCAGCACTTGTAGTAGGTATATAGACCACGTCATCCACATCACCAATATCAGATTTGTATACTAAGGGAATTTTAGTAAATAAAATTTATTGACTGGTGCTTTCACAATAATCGTTTGTTTTATTTCTTACTTTTGTTTCCTAGCCATGAAGATGATTATATTTGATGACTATATTTTTTTTTATTTAAAAATACCCGTCTAATATTTTTTTATAATTTACGTACATTACTAAAAAAATATTGAACACGTATTTTTTATGTTTTCAAAAGATTACGGCGATACATTGAGTTAAAATGAGGCATGATGTCACGCCTTGCTAGATTTAATACGTATGTGTGACGTAGCGAGCCCGCACTCCCCAACTTTAATGCGTTTTATCCAAGTTTTATCTAAGTATTTTTTTACCCGACTGCGCCAGAAGGAGGGTTATGTTTTTCGAGAGCATGTATGTATAATTGTTTGGCACGCTCTGCGGCTCGATGGATTTTAGCTTGAGAGGTGTCGTTAGATTCGTATTTACTGTGAGAGTGACACTGGGTATATCAAAATAAAAATAAATAAAATGGCGGATTTTTGGCGCCAAATTATGTACAAATACAAAAAAACATACAAAAAGTGTCTTAAAATATTTTTTTTTTTTTTAAACCTGTCGAGTATCATTCCGTTTTTATATTTTCAAACTCAAATGGGTCCCGCCTGCTTCCGACTTTTATTTAATTTAAAATGGGCTTGTTTTTAGCTTCTCAGTTTTTTTTTTTAAACTTAAGTCTTTTATCGCAGTCGGGTTTTTTATTTATTTTAAATACTTTTTTTATTACTATGATAAAACAAAAAATACGTGTCTAATATATTTTTTTTATCTGATGGAATTTCTTTTTTTTTTACCCATGAATGATTCCTATTATCAAAGCCCGGTGCAGATAGACTGATGATCTGCATTCGGACCGCAAGCTAGCTGCAAAATTGCAGTTCTGACATTGATGTGTGTGGTATTTCAAAACTGTCGATTGATTGAGTCTCATACAATAGGGCTGCTATTCTCTACCGGGCGGAAAACCAGACTCTGGGCTATTATGGCGCAATTACAATTGGTGTTTCTCCTTTAATTCGATTGAACGGCCAAGTGTAAATGAACGGGGTCGAATACGCCCGTCTTCGGACAATCTTCAACGTTTTGGTTACCCGAATTCGGATACCTACTCGACGCCAATGTTCACTTCACAGTCCACTTCTATTAGTGCTTTGCCAGTTGTCACAGTGTTAAACTTTTTAAACTTTTGCAATTTGTACACATTATAAAACAATTATTATTCCCGCAATCCTAATCCGTAATCGTAATCCGTCCGTTTTCATTTATTGCCGTTCTCGATATTGTTTTATAATGTCACTGTCACAATGTTGTCTCGACTTCATTCTAATTACTCGTAGTCGTTAGCCAGTATTCCAGTGCGATGACCAGTGTAATTAATGCATCGGGTATTAATGTATCAAGAATTCAAGTAAACTCTTACCCGAATACGGACTAACGACCAAGTGTAATCGCCTTCTGAAAAGATCCTAATTTGAATAAAACCCAATAATATTTTCCCCAACCTGGGAATCGAACCCCACACTCAGTCAGTCCAGCTTGTGACTTCTTGGCCAACGAGACCTAAAATCAGATTAGTTATCCAGTCTTCCATCAATATTATCTAAAAGGAAAAATCACAGATACCAAGTCTGTGCGGTGGACTGTTCCTTTTAGATAATATTGTGTCGTTGAGGTAGGTAAGAGTATTGCATAAGTTTAGATAAAGTAGTTAGTAAGTATGTAGCAGATAGAGTACTACATTTTATTTGAAATAGGTATCTTCTGTTATCGCTCGAATGAGTGTAGAGTGTACTTATTTACTTTTTTTTTTATGTGTTATATAGAGATCGGATAATCGGATGCATATTAACCTAAAGTTAATATTTCGCTAACAAAGTATGGAAGCGGCTTCTTAGCATTTTTTTTTCTTACTATTAATCCCGGGATTCCAGAAAATGTGGAAATGCACAACTAATCGGATACATGTTATGGAAACGACTTCTTAAATAACGTGGTTTTATTTATTTGGAAATACCGGGAAATCGGAATAATAGTGATGTTAAAATGTAAATCCAAGATGGCGGCTGCGAACATTTTCAAATTTTTCGTCATGGGTGTCGTTTTCATGCTTTTAGAGGGTGTTAAAGCCGATAGTGGCGTTAAAATGTAAATCCAAGATGGCGGCTGCTAAATTTTCTAACTTTTCGTCATGGGTGTCGTTTTCATGGTTTTTGAGAGTTTTAAAGCCGATAATGGCGTTAAAATGTAAATCCAAGATGGCGGCTGCGAACATTTTCTAATTTTTCGTCATGGGTGTCATTTTCATGGTTTTTGAGGGTTTTAAAGCCGACAGTGATGTTAAAATGTAAATCCAAGATGGCGGCTGCGAACATTTTCAAATTTTTCGTCATGGGTGTCGTTTTCATGTTTTCGAGGGTGTTAAAACCGATAGTGATGTTAAAATGTAAATCCAAGACGGTGGCTAAAAAATTTTCAAATTTTTCGTCATGGGTGTCGTTTTCATGCTTTTTGAGAGTTTTAAAGCCGATAATGGCGTTAAAATGTAAATCCAAGATGGCGGCTGCCAATATTTTTATTTTTTTTTATCATGGGTGACGTTTTCATGGTTTTCGAGGGTTGTAAAACCGATAGTGGCGTTAAAATGTAAATCCAAGATGGCGGCTGCTAAATTTTTTAACTTTTCGTCATGGGTGTCGTTTTCATAGTTTTTGAGAGTTTTAAAGCCGATAGTGGCGTTAAAATGTAAATCCAAGATGGCGGCTGCGAAAATTTTCTAATTTTTCGTCATGGGTGTCGTTTTATTGGTTTTCGAGGGTGTTAAAGCCGATAGTGACACTAAAATGTAAATCCAAGATGGCGGATGCGAATATTTGTTCATTTTTCGGCATGGGTGTCGTTTTCATGGTTTTTGAGAGTTTTAAAGCCGATAATGGCGTTAAAATGTAAATCCAAGATGGCGGCTGTGAAAATTTTCTAACTTTTCGTCATGGGTGTCGTTTTATTGATTTTCGAGGGTGTTAAATCCGATAGTGACACTAAAATGTAAATCCAAGATGGCGACTGCAAAAAATTTCAAACTTTTTGTCATGGGTGCAGTTTTCATGGTTTCCGAGGGTTTAAAGCCGATAGTGGCGTTAAAATGTAAATTCAAGATGGCGGCTGCGAAAATTATAAAAAATTGTGATGGATATCGTTTTTCATGGTTTTGGGGGTTATTAAAGCTGATAGTGACATTAAAATGTAAATCCAAGATGGCGGCTGCGAACATTTCGGTCGGTTTTACAACCCTCGAAAACCATGTAAACGACACCCATGACGAAACATTTCAAAATGTTCGCAGCCGCCATCTTGCATTTACATTTTAATGTTACTATCGGCTTTAAAACCCTCAAAAACCAATAAAACGACACCCATAACGAAAAATAAAAAATATTTGCATCCGCCATCTTGGATTTTCAATTTAGTGTCACTATCGGCTTAACACCCTCGAAAACCAATAAAACGACACCCATGACGAAAATTAGAAAATGTTTGCAGCCGCCATCTTGGATTTACATTTTAATGTCAATATCAGCTTTAACACCCTCGAAAACCAATAAAACGACACCCATGACGAAAAATTAGAAAATTTTCGCAGCCGCCATCTTGGATTTACATTTTAATGTTAGTATCAGCTTTACCACCCCCGAAAACCATGAAAACAACACCCATGACGAAAAATTAAAAAATATGCGCATCCGCCATCTTGGATTTACATTTTAGTGTCACTATCGGCTTTAACACCCTCGAAAACCAATAAAACGACACCCATGACAAAAAATTAGAAAATTTTCGCAGCCGCCATCTTGGATTTACATTTTAATGTCACTATCAGCTGTAACATCCTCGAAAGCCATAAATAGTACCCATGACGAAAAATTTTAAAATATTTGAAGCCGCCATCTTGGATTTACATTTTCAGCAGCTTTCACTATGGGACCAACTCTGAAATCACAAAAAAAATTACGATGTTTGAAACAAAAGTTCAATACCTACTCGACCAAAATGTATGAAACAGCTGACTTATGTTTCGTGATTTACGGGTTGATCCCATAGTGAAAGTTGCTCGTGAGTAGAACACCCTATGAAAATTTAGTGATAAAAAAGTTACCCTTTCAAAAAATACTTAATTTATCAATTCCGGAATCGCGACATTTTGACGATCGACACAAAAGTACATTCCTTAATAGCCAAAACCTAAACGTAACTAAATATACATTCGATTCTACAATCAGAACTATAAATTTGTGAATCCCGGAATACCGGGATTTTTTTAATACAAAAGTACATTCCATATTAGCCAACACCTGAACGTAAGTACCTAACTAAAACATTCGATAATTAGAACTTAAAAATTTTCGTTCTGGAATCCCGGGATTTTGTTTTTTTTTTAAGTGCAATCCATATTAACTAACATCTGAACTTAAGTAAATTATACATTCGATTCTATAATCAGAAGTCAAAATTGGGCGATACCGGAATTCTGGGATTTTTTAATCCAAAAGCCCACTCCATACTTAGCCAACACCTCAACTTTAGGTTAATATGCATCCGATTATCCGATCTCCTTATATACCAACATATAACACATCTAAAAAAAGTAAATAAGTACGATAATTAAAATATTCGTGGCTAAAACAGCCGCACGGCCGGGGTTGGTCCGTGGATAGGTGGCCATTTTTACATAGGTACCGAGACTCCTGCGTGCCTCGGAAAGCACGTTGGTCCCAGCTGTCATTCGTGCATCTTTGACAGTCGTTACGGGTCGTCAGAAGCCCGAAAGTCCGACAACCAGTCTTACCAAGGGGTCGTATTACCCAGTTACTGGGTTGTGGAGGTCAGATAGGCAGTCGCTCCATGTAAAATACTGGTATTCAGCTGCATCCGGTTAGACTGGAAGCCGACCCCAACGTAGTTGGGAAAAGGCTAGGCAGATTGAATAAAATATTCGTTTGCAACTACTTACTTACGAAAACATACCCTCCGTACGTAGTGCAAACCTTTTGTTGTTATCATCAAATAGATAACCCCTGTGTGTGAAAGAGAGAGCGGTCACGCACGCACGCGTTCCGCGATAGGAGTTCAGCGCTCTCTGTCCTGCAAGCGATTTCTAGAACCTTCGCGCAAGCTGACAGTTCGACCGCGGCGGTCAATAGGAACGCACGTCGTCCGCGTTCTACGTTTCTTCCCGCTGACGTAAACACCGCCATGTCTGAAACAGAAAAATTAATTGATTTAGTTAAAGAAAGACCTTTCCTTTATGATATGAATGATCCGGAATACAAAAATCGGCCAAGGAGACTGGAAACTTGGAAGGAAATCGCCAGTGAAATGGGCTCAGGCAATCGTAAGTTACCCTAACTCCTTACTACAGCGTATGTACCTACAGCGCCATCTATGCTTCTAGATATAAAAAAGTACTCTGTGGCTTCTAGTGTGTAAGTTATACGTACGTACGCGACTGCTGAGTGAACCCGAGGGCCGCGTTAGCTCACTTTTTCATTTCATTTCGTTCGATGTTTTCGTTCTTAGGAGCGTTAAGGTGATTGCGCTGTATAGCCCGCGAAATTCGATTTTTTTTGGGTTTTTTGCAATTTGCAGGTCCGTGTCAGGTTGTATCTTGATCAAAGTATGATACGCGGAAATAAAACATATGTATTTATATAATTTTAACCATAAAAATCATCAATACATCTCTCTAAGTTAGATTTCGCGGGTTACCGAAAACAAAACGCGTTTGGTTTGGAACATTGGAACCAATAAAGTTATTTTGTTTTCTCAACATAGTACACACATTAGTACACACATACATTGTAGCATTACTTAAAATAAATTTAATTTATCGCTTTTTTGGTACCTACCTTCAAATAAAATACTTAAAATAAAAATTGTAACTCGAGACCACTTTCGTCGTTTTTAAGGTTCCGTACCAAAATGGTAAAAAGGAACCCTTATGGTACTCAGTCTGTTTCTCTGTCCATCTGTCACAGCTGGATATCTCAAGAACTACTAACGCTATCAACTGGTAATTTGGAACAGTTTTAAAGGACGTTTGCCCAACTATTTTGCAAATAACATTTTTTTTTCCCAACAGAGACTGAAAGAAAATGTGATAGAAGTTTATGTAAAGATTACAGGAAAAATAAAACGATGTCTCTAAATACCACACTTTTTCAGAAATCGGAACGGAATCCTCGGTGCGGTCTGACTCGCTCTTGACTGTTTTTTTTATTTTTATCAAAAGTCATACATAGTTGCCACAACTAAAAAGGATAAAACATTAAAAACTACAAAGTTGGAACCCACAAATATTAGATTGTTGTGTATGCTAACACTAGTTAGGTACCTACTTTATTTTATTTTGTACTGACTTTATTTTAATGCCATCGTTATTCTCGTAGATAAGTAATCGAAGTTGAAGTTGAGTTAGAATAAACAGTACATTAGCTGTTCTACATACTTACCTTAGGAATAAGGCCAATGCTGGCATAGGTCCTAGGAACATTTCAATTCCTATGCCATAGGAACTGCATGTTAATTTAATTTAATTAAAATTTTAATGGCTCACGTTGGCGTTCATTCCATACAAGACCTACCTATTTTCCCATGCAAATATTTTTTCGATACAATCCATAAAACTAGGTACCTATATAGTATCTATCAAGGCCATGTTCGTATCCTTTGTTTATCTGCATACCTACTTTTTTTAAAAATTAATTTGAGTACCTAGTACCTACGAAAAAACCAGCCAAGTGCGTGTCGGACTACGCACAATGAAGGGTTCCGTAGTTGAAAAGAACTTATCCCAAAAACAAACTTAACATTGGATCCCAAAAAAAAATTTATTATGTCAAAAAATTACAATTTTCGGACGTTTACCTTTATTTGTGTCGTATGACGTTGCTTCTTACCAAATTTCATGATTCTAGAACAACGGGAAGTACCCTATAAGTTTTGATTTACTTCCGGGTATCAAAATATGTCGCATAAATGACCGTATGTTTTTATTGCATTGACTTAGAAACTTCAATTTTTTAGGACTTCAAGAGACCACAGACATACGTATTTGATATTAATTTTAACTCGATACCTCCACGCGTACGTGAGAAAAACGGTCTTGACAGACTGACAGACAGACAGACAGACGGATAAACAAGTGATCCTATAAGGGTTCCGTTTTTTCCTTTTGAGGTACGGAACCCTAAAAACTGCTTAAAGGATGGTAGAGAAAGTAAGTAAGTAATGGAATTATGTAGGTGTCAAATTTCCTCTTACTTTCCTACCACTAGTTCTAAGATTTTTTAATTTCATTAGTAACTTGTTATTTTTACAATAATGCAAGATTGTATAGACGAGCGTTGTCTTCTTGTATTTTTTTACAATTCGTACCTACCTAATACCTACTGGGTGTAATTGAATTCATGGGCATCTTAAAGGGTCATTGTACTCTATAAACAACTTTTACTATTAGGACCAAACCTGAAATCGTGAAAAAAAATCTTATGTTCCCAAAAAAAAAATGCAAGGAAGTGTTTCTTCAGGTTTGGTCCCATAGTATAAGTGGTTCATAATTATGAATAATACAATGACCCCTTATGAGGATGAGGCCCATGAATTCAGTTTCACCCTGTAGATGTTAGTCAGGTGTACCATATTCTTTTACCCACTCTATCTCAAGCAGCGCCGGCGCCGATATATCTTGGATCTAAGTGTTGTTGTGCTCCTTTGATTCAATCTGCTGGTTGGGCTCCCGGGAATAATGTAACAAAGGATAATTATTTTATATGTCACATCTAAGGTCACATCACTTGACAGCTTAAATATAATATCCTCTTGACTGTGCTCGAGCTCTCGTGTGACTGACACTGGCATGGTCATCATCAGGGATTTTAATTTTGATAACACAAAAAAATTGTCGCTAATTAGTCGAAATTTGTCGCCAAATATCAGAATTTGTCGGTCACTGGTTCAAAAGTTATAAGGGTTTATAGGTGGCCGATCTGGAGAGCATCTCTCCAGCTTGGCCACATTTATGTCTCAAAAACTAGGGCACCTAGCGAAGATCTGTTTTCTCCCAAATTTAGTCACTAATTAGTCGCAATTTTTCGCAGTCACTGATTTACTCGGATCTTAGTTTGGAAGATATAATGAGTTCAATTTTTAAGGTATAGTACAAGAGCTAGATCGAAGAGTTTACGATAATCTACTAATACTCTTTGATCTAGCTTGGACTACTTATGCAATGCAACAGAGACTAGTGCCATTGCAGTGCACGTGTGAGCGCAAGCACAGGTGCACTTTCCTCCCTCACTCTCATATTCCGATGATACGGCAATCCGTCCGTAGACCAGACACGAGGACTGGTTATTAGGAAACCACTTGTGTTTGAAAAAAGACGGCAACAAAATACAGAACAAATGAGCATAAGTACCCGTTACACGTTACCTAAATACCGTCCTCGACGAACATCAAGATTCTGACGAATAGTGGTAAATAAGCATCATCATTCAACCTATTAAAATAAGTTTCATTTTCAGCGGACACATGGAGTGCCAAGTGGAAAGGTTTGAAAGATAACTACGCCAAGTTCAAGAAGTCCGCGGAACCTCCTTACTCCGAAAATTATAAGAAGTACAAAAACTGGCCCTGGTCTGAACACGTGAGGTTTCTAGATGAATGCAGCTTTATCAGCAGCAGAAGAATAAGATGTACACCTAGAAGAGCTACTAATAGCATTGCTGACGTTAACACAGAAGAGTCAAATGACGCGGAACCAGAAGTTACAGACATTAGAAGAAAAAGAAAGAGACATAACACCGATCTGAGTGAAGAAGATCAAGACATCAACCATACCATTAAAAAGAATAACAATTCTTCACCGGACGGAGTAGACCAATTTTTCCTAAGCTATGCTCAATCTTTTAAGAAGTTACCAAGTAGAATGCAAATAATGTTAAAACTAGAGATAGCGACTTTGTTCTCTCGTTACGAATTACAAGCGAACGGTGTTACCCCCGAGTCCGTTGATGATATTCCCCGGATCGTACCGCATCCAGTTAAACTAGAATTTGATTTTTTTAATACCATTGACGATTAAAATGTGACTGCAGCATGCGATAACACATATTATAATTTCTTTTATTTCATTTTGACACATATTTTTTACATTTTTAAATATTAGAATAAAAAGAATAAGTATAAAAACATTTAAAAATATAAAAATAGTAGCCCACCGGTATCGGGAACAGGGTCCAAGCTACCGGCGGTCAGGGCTCCAGAGAGAGGAACCTCCTAACAATGCGGGCCGTGTCCAGAAGCACCGCTTTCTGAATCAAGCCCTTGATCCAGCTGCCCAACGAGAGCCTCCTTAGGTGTTGGTCGAGGCTCTTGGCAATTAAGCCATTGGCTGATACGACTATCGGCACAATGATTGCTGAGTCCACATCCCACATGTCGACAACCTCGCGAGCCAAGTCAAGATACTTGATTTGTTTATCTTTCTCGGCTTTCACGAGGTTCCCGTCATGCGGGACCGTTATGTCAATAACCATTGCGCGCCGCTCTGTTCGATCCACCACCACTATATCAGGCTTATTGGCAACAATAGTCCTGTCAGTGATGATGGATCGGTCCCAGTACAATGTGATATTTCCATTTTCGAGAACTGGGTCGGGCACATACCTGTAGTACGGCACCTCCGATTCCACAAGGCTGTATTTCAGAGCAAGTTGCTGATGGATAATCCTGGCTACAAGGTTGTGTCTATGCAAGTACTCTTCGTTAGCTAGACGAGAACATCCGGAGATAATGTGTCGAATTGATTCTCCCGGTCGGTGGCATGCCCGACAGATGTCAACCGTTCCATCTTTCACAATAAATCTCCGGTAATTGTTCGTCATGATAACTTCGTCCATAATTGCACAGACAAAACCTTCGGTTTCCCCAAAGAGGTCACCGGAACGCAGCCAGGCTACGGACGCTAGCAAATCTACATCGGGTCCATGTAGGGCCCGGAAAAAGCGTCCGTGAAGCTCCTTACTCTGCCATACCTCCATGCGATCGTTAGTGTCAAGCACTACAGGTTTGCGCCAGTTCTCTTTAGCCAAGGAGAGCGGGGTGAGGCCCTTGTCCACCGCGACCACATCTCGATGCATCCCCACGTCGGCTTCTAGGAAATATTCCCTGAGACTGCATATCTCGCGATTGTGGAGGGTCTTAGCGTTTAAAATGCCTCGGCCTCCACACTTTCGTGGGATATACAGTCTCATTACCGATGACCGCGGGTGATGCATTCGATATGCAGTCAACAGCGTACGGACCCTCCGATCCAGGGCATCGAGTTCAGTCTGAGTCCATTTGAGTATGCCGAAAGAGTACATCAAAACCGGCATGACCCAACCGTTGAAGGCGCGCACCTTGTTTCCGCCTGATAGAAGACTGTTAAATACTTTTTTCAGGCGGCCAAAGAAGCGCTCCCTCAACGATTGCTTCATGTCAGCAACATTGATGCCTAACGCTTCCGACATACCCAAATACTTATAGGTTTCGGATGCGGAGAGGGTTCTAAGGTTTATGGAATCCGAAAGTTGGGTTCCCACGGATTCCACAATCTCTCCTCGCTTTACATGCATGACCGCACATTTGTCCACACCAAATTCCATCCTGATGGCGCTACTGAAAGTTTCTGTTACTTTCAGTAGCTCCATCAGTTGCAAATTGTTGGGGGCAAAGAGTTTTAGGTCATCCATGTAGAGGAGGTGGGATATAACCTGGCCACCTCTCCTCAGCCGATAGCCTAGACCTGAATCCTCCAGCAGTGTGCTTAGAGGATTCAAGGCTAAGCAGAACCAAAGTGGACTCAAACTATCGCCCTGAAATATACCTCGCTCGATCCTTATCGGCTCGCTATTCCTCTGGATATTTCGACATCCTGGATAGCGAAGGACCGTCCTCCATTGCTCCATACACGACATCAGGAAGGTGCGCAGAGTTGCATCTACTTTATACAACTCCAGCACCCTCATGAGCCATGTATGTGGCACCGAGTCATAGGCCTTCTTATAGTCTATCCAACATGTCGACAGATCCTTACGGGAACGACGAACCTGTTGGCTAATGGCCATATCAATGAGGAGTAGCTCCTTGGTACCACGGGACCCGTTCCTAGATCCATTTTGAGAGGCAGACATGATGGAGTTGGTGTCTATATGTTCGTTAATTTTAGCTCTCAAAATGGATGTAAGAACCTTATAGATCGTCGGTAGACAAGTGATCGGTCTATAATTTTTGGGCTCCGCAGTACTACCTGATTTATGGAGCAGGTGGGTTATTCCTGTCGTTAGGAACTGGGGTAGCGACCCTGACTGTAAGGCTGACTGGTACTGAGCTGCCAAGCGAGCGTGCGACCCGCGAAACCATTTGATCCAGAAGTTATGCAGTCCGTCCGGCCCTGGAGACTTCCAATTTGGCAACGGACGGACCGCACGAGCTACATCTTGGGGACAGATGGTAATAGCCCCCATTTCTGGTATTGGATCGCAGGCTCGCTCGACTTCCCGAGTCCAATCACCTTCGGTGTGACTGACAGGCACCGACCAGATACTGCGCCAGAAAGAACACATGGCATCATCATCCGGCAGGCGCGTGTCAGCCACACCTTGGTCCGGTCGCTCCCAACCCCTATAAACCCACCTTTCATCGCTCTGGAAGGTGCGATTCTGAGTGTATCGGTCCACCCGCCGCTTATACCTACGAATACGGTTCGCCCATGCATACACTTTCTGCTTCAGGAAGTCGATGCGCTCTGTGACACGTGACATATAGTCCTGAGGCCTAACATCAGTCCCTGAGAACGCCCGTCTCACAAAGCGCATCACTCTGGGGCGAGTATTGCCCTCCCTGAAGCAGATTAGTTTGCCGATGAGCGCTCTGGCCCCACCAATACGGCGCTCAATCCTGCACTGCCAAGCTGGTACGGCTGGTTTCGGTCGTGTAGCTCTAGAGTCATTAGCAAATTTGACGTGAGCTACACGACATGCCGCTACAGCCGCGCAGTACAGAATCGAATGAGTATCGGTGAGGTCTTCGCAGTCATCAAAATAGTTTGACAACTGCGAATCCAGAGCCGCCACCAGCGCCCTATTTTTGTTATGCATGGGCAAACGAGGTAAGCGTGGCCTAAGTTCGGGCGATACGAACCGATATTCCTGAATCGCACCCTCCAAAGCACTCCTCAATTCCTCATTGCACTGGGTACTTACGTTTGCAGCCGTGCCATCACTCCCCTCGTCAGCTTGAATTGTGTTGCACTGTGGTGGTGGTGGTGCAACAATAGTCTGTGACAGGGGGGCGATCACACTGCTACTCTGCATTTCACTTCGCAGGCGATCAAGTGCAGTGTCATCCAACATATGATTACGCTGGATGACCCGCACCGGCCGCACCTGATCCGACAGTCGTTGTGCCGAAACGTTGAGAGCTGGCTCAAGCACCCGAAAAAGAGAGTGCATCCGAACACGGTACGCGGTCAGATTGTTTCCTCCCTCTGTAGCCCCATAGTATGAGCGCATGACATTCTCATTAATGGATCTTGTCCATCTCATGCGCTGCACACTTCCGCCGGGAGCTGGGACCCTATCAGAGGCCGGTGGGCCTCGAGGTCCTAAGCCATCCGGCGGCCGGCGTCCTCCCCGTCGACGAGCAGGTGGTGGCGTCGTGGGCGGAGAGAAATACTCGTCGCTCGAGCTCGACGCAACTACCGCGGCCGGTGTCGACAGAGCGTTCACAGTGAGGCTGGGTACCGGCGGCGGCGAGGCGGAGCTGAGCGAAGAGTCCGGAGGTGGTAGGCGTGCTCGTCTTGTTGCTGATCTCGTCAACATTTTCATTTCATTTTCATATTCATGTTCATACGTCGGTTTATTGTTTTATCGGAGGTGACATGACAGATGTCACCTCCGATTCGGCAGTTTTTGTTGAAAATATTTATGATTCTGGTTCATTTTGCTATTTTATTTTTTTGTCTTGATTGTTTGGGTTTCGGGATGGTTTCAAGTTTATTCTCGTAAATAAAAAACTGCAATTAAAATTATTAAAACTGAAAATGAGTATTATGAAAACAAATGTGACTTGTTGACTTTGGTGTTGCCAGCTTATTATCTTAAGTATCTTGACCTGGCTCGCGAGGTTGTCGACATGTGGGATGTGGATACAGCAATCATTGTACCGATAGTCGTGACGGCCAATGGCATAATAGCCAAGAGCCATATTATAATTATTATTATTAAAACTATGCCTTTTTATACAGTTATTGTTGTCGTGTGGTTGTGGTACTCATGGCTACATATCGAGCTATACATTTCCAGTATAAGCTGACCTCTTATTGTATGGAAATCCTATACAATGCGAGATCAGCGTATACTGGAAATATATAGCTTGATATGTAGTCGTGTGTACGTGTGAATGCGCCTTTCATCTGAGGATAATTCACCCTGGCGCGGCAGAGCGTGGCGGCGGCGGTGGTTTTTGAGGTTACCTAAATGTTAGCTAAAATAGTTTTTGTTGTAAGTAACTCAGTGTACGTCTTGTTGAAATACTACATCAATCAATCTGCCTAGCCTTTTCCCAACTATGTTGGGGTCGGCTTCCAGTCTAACCGGATGCAGCTGAATACCAGTATTTTACATGGAGCGACTGCCTGTCTGACCTCCACAACCCAGTAACTGGGTAATACGATACCCCTTGGTAAGACTGGTTGTCAGACTTTCGGGCTTCTGACGACCCGTAACGACTGTCAAAGATCCACGAATGACAGCCGGGACCAACGGCTTAACGTGCTTTCCGAGGCACGGAGGAGTCTCGGTATGTAAAGATGGTCACCCATCCACTGACCAACCCCGGCAAGCGTAGCTTAACCTGATGGATCGACCCGTACGGCTGTAATTACTTAGCCACGAGCTTGTTGAAATACTACAGCATAATCAAAATAAACAATTAGGAGAAATAGGTAGGTAGGTACTTAAAACTTATTTGATAACGCAGCATAACAGAAAAATATGAATTTAATATTGATAATTTCAATACCTACATCGCATTCAAATTGAATACATCCAAAATAAAACCACGATTTATCATGAACCATAAGCATAACGGACGTACCTATGTGTGAACCAGCATGAACAGGCTGGAAAGCGGGATTTACATTATCAACATTAATTTGCTTGCATGGTAAAATTAATTTCACAAAACTAGTTGAAATACAGTGCTACTTGTTTCGTATAATAATTAGTGTCGTGAAATCAAATCATCAAAGCTTAATTTTGCAATGTAAGTAAAATATTATCATACAGTTCTACAAGAAAATGTGCTTTCGTGAAATCGCGACACTCGTTTCACGTCGCATTTAATAGTGAAATAAGTTGCGCGACATTACTTTTATCAAAAAAAAAACAACCGAATTGAGAACCTCCTCCTTTTTTTGAAGTCGGTTAAAATCACGTTTGGCACGAATGTATTTAGATTTCAAATGAATGAAGACGAAGTTTACGCTTGAAATTGTTAATGACATTACCTAATGTGAAGAAAATAATTTTATGTCACTAATTTCGTAATGTAAATCCGGCTTTGCATTCTGCCATAAGACGCTTCTCTTAATAAAGTATCCATTTCATTGGAAACAAAATTGTGAAACAGTTGCGCAGTTTTGCTGCCCGCATCATCAAAGTAATGTACTTAGCTGACAACAATGTTGATTGGAATGCAATCTAAAAAATTGATGATTTATGTGAGTGTCTCTAATAGTAAATTTATCTTGTTTAATTATAAAATTCTCATAAAGACACCGTTGTTTCATTTCAAAGTCTGACACGACCTTATTAAAATATTCGTATCTTTGGTTTTGTTTTTTTTTGCCACCGTCTTCCTAAACTAATAATTATTTTTCACTTTGTAGTTCCTTTTTCGATAAGTTTATTTTTTATTATACCTACTGAAGTTGGGTTTCCTTTTTTGTAAAAGGATTTCCAAATGCAAGTTACCTGATTTATAAATTTGGTTACAAGACTGCTACAACCAGACAACCTCTTACGTTTTCTAAATACCATCTTTGATGAGTGGAACCTCATGAATGTTCAATGTATTGTGAGATATCGTTCAATCTACTAAAACAAGTTTCATTTTTAGCGGACAGTTGGTATGCCAAATGGAGAACTCTGAAAAACAACTACCTACACTACAAGAAGTCCTCGGAACCTGTACACGGTGAAACTTATAAGAAGTACAGAAACTGGCCCTGGGCTGAAGGCATGAGGTTTCTAGATTATTGCACCAGCACTAAAAGAATTCAAAGCATGGTTGAATTGTACATCCCAGATGATAACATGACTTACTTAGATTCCTCAATAGATCAGTCAAATAAGGAACAAGAGGAACTAGAATCAACTGACGAAGATCAAGAGAACAATAGCATTAAAAATAATAGTTCTGCAATGGACGGAGTAGATCATTTTTTTCTAAGCTATGCTCAATCTTTTAAGAAGTTACCAAATAGAATGCAAATAATGTTAAAACTAGAGATAGCGACTTTGTTCTCTCGATACGAATTACAGGCTGACGGAGTTACCCCTGAGTCAATTGATAATATTCCCCGGATGGCATCGCATCCAGTAAAACGTGAATTTGATTTTACTAATACCATTAATAATAAACATGTGACAAGTGATAACTGTGATAAGATATAAGACAATAGCTGCTCCAGACAGAAATATTGAACAATTTTCAATACCGTATGTTGTCATAACACGTTTCTGCCATTTTTTGCAATGTGTGTGTAGCAATCTTAAATACTTAGTACAATTATCTTGATCCATTAAACACTTCTTAAAGATTGCGTTGTTTCATTTCAAAGCCAGATTCGACCACAAACTTGGTACATTATGACAGGGAGTGTCTTTTATACGATGATATAGATACTACTGTTAAATTAAGATATTTAGTTTAAAATAGTCCTAGGTACTAAAACCAGTTTCAGACATTTGGTTGCCAAGTGGAAAGGTCTAAAAGACAACTTTCAAGAAGTCCTCGGAACCTGCCCACGCCAACACAAAATTATAAGAACTACAAAAACTGGCCTTGGGCTGAAAAGTTTATTTTTCTATATGATTACTTCAGCAGTAGAAGAATACCAAAGTATAGACCTAAACCTAGAGAAGAGACTCATGATCTAAAACGACAAACTTTTATTTTAGCAATTTCGAATTGAACATACCCGCTGAAAATACGACTAACACCAATTCCTCAATAGATCAGTCAAATAAATCGGAACAAGAAGAACGAGAATCAACTGACGATGATCAAGAGAATCAAGAAACAAACCAAGAAACAAGAAGAAAGAAAGAATAACAAAAACTCTACGATGGATGGAGTAGAACTCTTTTTCTTAAGCTATGCTCAATCTTTTATGAAGTTACGAATAAATTAGAATACCGACCGTGAACCAATTAGAATGACGACCGTGAATAGGGTGGACCGATGACCTTGTCAAGGCCGTAGGAATCCGCTGGATGCGGGAAGCACAGAACCGGTCGAAGTGGCGGTGCTTGGGGAAGGCCTATGTCCAGCAGTGGACGTCTTTCGGCTGAAATGTGAGAGATAGTGTTCCCTCGGTACGAATTACAGGATGACGGAGTTACCCCCGAGTCAATTGATAATATTCCCCAGATCCAGTTAAAAGTGATTTTGATTTGACTAATATCATTGATGTGAGGCATCACGTTTCGGGTTTCGTAAATGTGTGCACGTAATGAGGTTTAGTTTAATAAGTGTAAATGTGTGCGTGTGAGCGTGTATGCATATTCACTGTATTGTTCGCAGCGCTATGTCTAGGTTTTTTATGTTTATTATGGGCCGGTTTTACCACCTACGATTAAGTTCCTATTAACTTACTTGGCAGATAATTTCATACAAATTCTGTTCCATTTTTGAATTTATTCTGCAAGTAGTAGCTATTTGGACATCGTGAAATAGGCCCTTAGTCTGAGGATTAACATGTGACAATAGTCTATCCTACGACTTACTACAAGAAAAAAATGAAGGTATTTGTATCAAAGTTGAAATAAATACTCAGAAACTCTTATCAATTGTATATTTGATATCAAATCTTATTACAATAACACAGCTTAACAAAAATTATTACATTTAAGTTTCCGGCTCCACCCGTCACAAACGCATTGACGAAGTTCCTGAGAAGTAAAGTGAAATAGACCTACGATCAGTAAAATGTCATGTACGTGCTTATGTGCTCGGTAATAGAATTATAAGTCTCTAACGGTATTGAAATTGGTGAAAAAGAATTAATGTGAATTGTAATATAATAATAAATCTATATGATTAAAAGAAAAGTCCTGGGCCTCAAGTTTGCTATTACAATAGTGTCAGAATGGTCTATGATTGATTTCATCATTGTTGATTTTGACAAGTTTGGTAATCTACTAATATAATGACGTCATAATGGCGTCATTATGACTTTCCAATGGTCAACCACTGACACTCCATTGTATGAAATTATGAATTTAGCAGATTACGAACTTTTAGCAAAATGACAATTACATTTCAACACGATCCCATTGTCACTGCAATGGGATCGTGTTGAAATGTAAAAATAGCAGACTTGGGGCCCTGATTGACTGACTCATCAACGCCCAGCCCAAACCCTTGAACCTACGAGTATGTGTACAGAGGTTCCCTTTATAAGGAAGGATTTTCGCGGGCAAAGCCGCGAGCAAAAGCTAGTAATTCATTAATAATAATTTATAAATAATAAAATAAACAAATGTAAGGATATGTTTGTCTAAAAATATAATAAATCAACAATAAAAAATAACAGATTGTTTAGTGTTTGAATAATCAAATTGGACTTGATGAAGAAATTTTTCATTTTAACGAAATTATTTTGGAAATAAATATTAGTCATTTCAATTTCAATACCGTTTATCATTGTGTCTTAAAACGCTTCACTGTCATTTTTGCATTGAATGTGTTCTGAAACAAAGTTGCAATGTGATTCTCTTTTAGATGATATAACTTGTATAATAAATTAATTAATAATAACTATTAAAAACTGCGATGTTTAATTTTAAAGCCTGACTCAACCATAGAACTTGATACTTAACATTTCATTCATTGAGATTTCGACATTGTATTAAAAATCCTTTAAAATAGGGTATGTGGTGTAACAGATAGGTGTTACTGAAGAACTAACGCTCACCTCAATCACAGGATAATAAAGTAAGCAGTAATACATCTTCATAGAAAACGGGCGAAACGACTCGCTTCGAAATCTCAGTATAAGTATACCAATATGCAACAGTTCGAGCGCACGGAAGTTGCGCACGACAGACGCATGTTTATCTACCGAGCGGCCGTAGGTAATTAATTCAAGTTCACTGCCCAGATAAACTACTGTAGCTTTATTATTCTGTGCCTCAATTCACCGTCAGGCCACAATACATTTATGTACTTCGGTTCATGAAAATGTCTCAAAACATGAACTATCAATCAAATTGCTTTTATTTCGTCCGACATGACTTGACCGAAATTTCAAACTACCCACCGATTCTCAAGAAGAAGAATAGGTACCTAAAACAACTTTAATGAGGTGAACGTCATCTTCATAAAGTACGTATATACAATTAAACATTCAAAAGTTGAGAAACTAACTCCTAACATATAGCTAACATATAAATCACACCAGTTTTTTTGTAAAAAACAACTAACTTTAAACATTCATTTCACATCAATCCAGTAACACCTCGTAGAGAGTCGTCTAGGAATCAACATTTATTATATTACACATTGATATTGTCTTTTTTAATACAATCCCTACTTGGACGTCTCTTTGATTTCATCTAGCTATGACGTTTGGTGGCTCCCATTCAGAGATGCACATACGAAACTACGCATTACCTCGAGATTCTTTGAAGCGACTATATTCACAAATGAAGTTTATTTTTTAAATAGAAATTTACGCTTCGTTACATTACATTCATGGCAATTTATTCTCAGAATAAAGACAAGACGACGTGTATCTCACCAATCACACACCTTTGGGTTTGGTCAAGGCCCATGAAACAATACCCATAATCCTTGTTCTTGAAAGTAATCCTGAATTAATTCAACTGGATAGATTAATATATGTATTCTCTAAATGGAAAACGCCATAACACCAACACAAATAGTATAAAACACTAAACAGTGACACGATTAGGCAAGAGTTAGAGATGTGCGTTCTATAGTGAGAGTACCGCACTACGACTACAAATAAGTAGTTATACAAAACAATATAGTTACGAACTATGACTATCCAAGTTTATTGCTAATAAAATAATTAAGATATGAATTCTAGTTCAGATATGTTAGAACTGTGTAGATATTAAAGTTTTGGTCCAAAGTATTTTACAAAATTTTACAAGAGTCCGATGTTTTTAATATTAATTTTATGAGATTTGTGTTCGATCGAATACTTGCTTAACAAGGTACTGATCAATGATAATTTAACCACACAAAACCTTTATAAATACACGTTGAAACTTTCATAGTTATAGGTACAGATATGAAGATTACAATAAGATATAGAGAGATATTTATTTGATCCAGATTTGATTATAAATTATTAATTGGTACATTCAAATACGAAATCAAACATTCTGATATCACAAATTAATACAAAAGCCTGGAACCAATACTTATTCTGAAAACTACAAACTCCAAATGACCAAGTTAACTATAGATGACTTGATTTTATTCAGTAATGCAATAGGGCCTTAGTTTGATAGATTTCGTATATTCGTAGATGTGTAGGCTTGAATATGTTTGTTTAAGTCTATTTTTTCGTTTACATAAGTTATCAGTAGATTACAATTCAAGGCTTTAGCTTTACAGCCAGATCCATAAATAAGTAATTTCTCCAAAACATACATGACAATGTACCAAGAAATTGATTGACTTATTAAAATATCTACGGATCTGAATGTTAAAATGTTTAAAACCACATTATTGATATTTTAAAAGAACGACTTACCTTACTGGTAACTGTTCTCTTAACGTCTATTGCGTAAAACTAAAATATAATTACAAAATTAAATTATTCGAGTACACCTTAAAATATGTATTATATACAAACTATTAAATGCATTCTAAAATAATAATGCTGTGTAATCATTTTAAAAGTCGTAAGACAAGGCAAGATAATATGTTTCGACATAGTCATGTTAACATACTCCTTACTTCTTCAATTCAATCGATAAAATTGGCAGATATACGGTAGGCAAGTTTATATTGGAAAGAAAGATTACGAATATAAGCAGTCAAATATTCAAAATTACTGGCATTGTAATTTAATATTTATGAATTCTAAGAAACTGTTGGCATTGGTCAAATACATGATATTAAAGAGTTTTTTCACTGTAGACACTCATACAGTCGTCAATATAAAAATCCCTAAACCTATTTTAAAAGTGTCGTCATTATGAATCATTGGTGTCAAACCACAGACAGTAATCATTAACTTGTAGTTTCATGCTTAATCAATGACTGTGGGTGTTAACGCAATCCTGCATACAATTTTAAAACAATGGCGTTTGGCGATAGCCCACAGTCAGATCCAAAAATATTTTATTGTGATCATATGATCACAATAAAATATTTTTAGATACGCGCATATAACTGACATATATACATAATGATGTAATAATTTAATGACAATAAATAGAAATACATATTTCAACATAAACTCACTGAGTATTTATAGAAGTCTTCTAAATTGCCACTAACGCCGTATTTCCAATCACGACGTCTTTGCCGTGTAGACTTGAGAGAGCTTTTCAATGGCGTTTTTATGAAACATTTTGTGTGCAGATAGTGAAACGAATGCTGAAGCGATAATGCCCTACATCACAGTGCCGGCTTTGATTCGAATGATGCTATTTCTGTCATATCTTATCAGTAGACATTTTGTATTTAAATTAACTGTAATAAAGTTACCATTTTTTATTTTCATTCAAAATTGTTTCATCTACGATTTGTAATTATGAAAATTGTTCATAAATGTTTAATTACAATTTCATGCATAAAAAAATATTTCAATTCTTCTTCCAATTTTAATTGCAATTTTTAAAGCCAAACTCAAAGCCGGCACATAATCGAACCACCGACTGTGCAAATTGTATTAACATACAACCTAACTAGAAATATTGTTAATAATAAAAAATCAAATCTCCATTTGTGGAGATAACGATATTGTAAGTGTTCCCATAGTCGAGTTTCAGAGACATGTGTCCCGAAGACGTGAAGCCTCGTCAGAGAAAAATCGTCCAAATACGTTGGTACGTCTAGCTTTGGTTAAGGACGGCACAGGATGTGTGATAGTGTGAGATTATAGAAGGCCTCTGTCCAGTTCTTTGCGCAGCATCCTGGATAGTTTGAGGACATCTTCGTCGACCTGGCCGGCGAATAGTGAGTCGAGAAGCTCACCTCGAGATGCGATGGCGAAAACTCCTGCGAGTCTGGATACTGATTTGTCTGTGAGATGTCGCTCAACTACAGCTCTGGAAATTAAAAACAACATTGTTTTAAAAATAGCATTAATATGTACGATGTTTTTTAAAGCATCCACTAACAATGTACGTGTGCTGCAAACTGTAAATATAAGTTGATTATAAATAAAACAATATTCCTTTAGCCTCTTTCAAAGCTTTTCGTAAATGGTTCGTATACTCACTTGAGAGACTGATGAGAATCACGCAGTGCATCCTGTAGGAATCCACGGTCGTATGAGAAGTCGACTTCGCAGAACGACACGACCGCCATCAGCACAGTCTGGAAGATGAAGAAGATAGGAAAACGTAAGAATTGGTACTGGTGTGGTGAGTTTGGAGAGTAAGTTAACTAAGAAATCATGTTGAATATGACTTGTTAGGCAAATTATTAGACTTACACTCCTATATTAATCCTAGAAACTCATTAGAAACGAAAAGAAGAACAGACAGACAATCTTGCATAACAACAAGTCATACAACGAAGCTTGTAGACATTAATCTGTTCTAAGTAACGTAAGGTACTGGCTGTATGCCAAGTGTTAGTGACAAGTACCTTCTAGGCTAGTGTCAATCACCAACTTAGCTATTGTCAATACTTACATGGAACTTAGAGCGGAAAGCCGCCAGTGCCCGCTCGTCTGCCGCCGACAGCTGTCCATGACGACGCAGCACGCCCAGCTTCACGGCTGACTTGATCACGTGCTTCACCAGCTTTTCCGCTTCCCTCTTCTCCAGCCGCTCGCGGAGTACAGTCAGGAACTGGAAGTGAGAAGGTTAGATATTTATTGAGTAAGACAGAGATCAGGGTGGCGCAACTTGGGAGAGGTCTTGGACTGCAATCCGAGTTAAAAAGGCAGTTGGCGAATAAAATGAGTCCCTGACTTCATGAGTACCTACTCTATAACAACTAACAGATGATGAATTTGGATCCTAGGATCAGATAAAAATGTGTAATGAATTGGAGACCGCAAAGCTAACTCTGTTTATGAGAGGTATAGAACTAAGCCTAAGAATAAAATTAGAAGTAGTACCTGGTCCAGCAGCTTAGCGGCGTGCTCGTCAAGTACGAGCGCACGCGCACTCGCAGCACCGCCGACGCGTGACAGGAACTTCTTCTGCGCACGCAGCGAAATATCGCGGGCGCACCACGCGCCGCCCTCCATTGCTGTTGACAAGAAAAACACAATCGTTAGTAAGTATGAGTTGAGCTATGATATTAATGAATCATGATTTGTTGGTGTAGATTATAAGGTTAGCGTCGATATATGATAATTATAGTTAAGAAAAATTAAGAAGATATTCATAATTTTAAACCAAGCCAAAAATCCTAGATGCAAATTAAAGAAAGCATCAGACGAAATAAAATACGAAAACAATTTCCAATATAGAAAAGATAAAAGAAACGCATTTAATGTAGGTAAATGATTTAAAGATAAGCAATACCACGCCATTACTAGAGCATTCCAATTCCAACGTTCCGTGCTCATATGAATAAACTTTTTGCAATTTCACCGTTCAATAGCTCATGATTATTCGTACTACTACTCGCGAACTAAAATCTGGACTAATAAATTGAACGCGAGCGATGATCAAAAGATCGATAATTTATTCTAAAACAAAATGGTGACCTCGATAGCCCAAATTAGATTAGCTAATATATACCAACGCTAATGCAATTAAAATACTTGACCAAACAATTTCTCTAGAAGTGCTACAAACAAAAGTTATATTCGCGATGATATTAATTTATGCAGTATAGCATCTGCCCACATCTGTCATCTAGACTGTTTACAATTGCCTGGAGGAATCTATTTCAATTCTGTGCAATGAACAATGCTGTTTCCAATTGAATCTCTGTTAACTAGAACATTGTATTGTGGGCTGCTTGCTTTCATTGCATATTCTGTTTATCTATCTACATCAACATGAATATTATCATGTGATATTACTTTAAGTGCACATTGTTCATGAGGTGAAATGGGTTTTTAGGGCCTATCTGGGAATTGGGAATATCTGTTCACTTAACTAATTACATTGATAAATTATTTAATTTTTATGTATCATTGTCACGTTGACGTATGCCAATCAATTTCTGGATTTTTTCCCTTAGCAACACATTTATTTTAGTACCAATAGAGCAAAATTAAAATAACATTAATTAATTACTAATAGCAATACGTAATATTACATTACCAAATACGTCCATTAATTCATTCCAGGTAAACAACGTCGTGGTCAATTAAATCTTTCAGACAACCTATTCCAAATATTATTTCAATGGTACCCAACTTGCTGTATCTAAAAACTAAATCGACCACCCAGCTAAACTCAGGTAAAAAAGAAAGCTTATCCCTTTGTCGTCGGTTACCATGGCAACAGACGCGACGGTAGCAGACAAATCGTCGTCGGATATTGCGGTATCGTGTCCGAAGGGAGGAGGGTTCAGACAGCCTTGCACGAGCAGGTGAGCCTATTACTTTATATAGTGTGTGTATCTATGGGTGAGCCTCGACTTGTGAATGACCTGTTTCATGATGTTTCATGTTTATGTTGAAACCAAAAAATAACCAATCTATGAAGATAGGTTTTTTTTGGTGACTATTTGATACAAATTGTCAATTTCGAATTTTATACGGTTATGTGTGTAGGCTGATAATATAGAGCAGTTTCAGAAAAACTCGAGTTTGATTAGACTAGCCACTCATTATGACAGTCTCTTTTTATATAAGGATCCGCCATATTAACAGCCGTGTACTATAAGTAATACATCAATTCATCATTCATGTTGACCTTAGAGCAGCTGCATATTTAACATAAAAACAACAACTGACAATGCAGCTGCTGAAATCAACAGCTGTTAATACTTGTTACAATTAACTCGTACAGCAATAAACTAATTGGTTTGTCATCCTCAACAAGTATAAAAATTATATCGTAGCAAAAATAGACTGACCAATAAACATAATAATTTACAATTTATTTCATGACCTCATCATGTTAATAATAATAATCGTGTTTGAATGGGTTACCAGCTGAATTGAAGAAAATCCACCAAAGGTCCAAGAAATGCAGGACGTATTCAAACGAAAGGAAGAAAGAACATTGGCGATCAATGATAATAAAAGTAAAGAGACGTAGATAGGTTACCTACCCAACAGTCGATATTGAAAAACGGCACAATGTCGAACTATTAGATGATACGTGGAATTAGGACAGCATCGGCATGTCGTAATTATCGGTAGCGAAAAAGAGACAAGACGACGAAAATGTGGCTAGTTAGCCAGATTTTGACGTGCCACTTGGGGGACGTTTTTATATCTATCTACCTCTTATTACTTATAATATCATGGATGAGAACCCGAGTGAAATAATAAGCTAGTGCAAGTAGTTGTAACAGCTGAAAAATGCTAGCTCTTTTAGCATTATCCACACGTACTCAAAAATCAAAGCGACCGATTGGGGGTAGAAACAACCATTTGAAGTGTTGCCAAAACCGATATAATATTTTGTACTGGCAGCACTGGTTACTCGTAGGTACAGCGGTCCGATGCTACATGAATGTCCAACGAGATCGTATAAACGGACTCTGTATTTGGTCTTATGGAGTCTAATACGTGTTTAATGGGTCTGATATTGCCAATTTGGAGATAGTGTGGGATATCGGATATGTTAGATCATTTGTTTTTTGTTTGTTGTTGTCAAAAAAGTCAATGAATCTGGATATATATTTCCTTCAGAAAACCAACTAATGCTGTTGATGTTTTCGTTTTCATTTGTCAGGAAATGATGACTGTTTTTTAGGCTTACAGCAGGTCCATTACTTGCTATAAGTTTTTCAGCCAGTCATTCATTCCACCATTGCTTAGTCACCTGTATTATTCAAAAGTTCAATGTCAAAAATACAACCAAGGACGGCGCTCGCCATCGTTTTAATTGCGAGCTCATTATTATCGTTTAATGATAATGTCATCCATGTAAAAATAACATGTATGTCTGAACAGCATCTGCGACAGAACCTTTTTGGCGCAGCCGTGAGGCACACACTATTGTTGTTAAAACATTATTTTCTAATTTTTTTTTTTCTTTTGTCTTTTTTGTTTTGTTTTTACACTAACTGTGTCCAAATAAACGTTCTTCTTTCTTTATTTCTTTCTTTATGTATGTATTTGTAACCATGTTATTTCAATATGAATCGAAATCGCTTTCAGTCTAAGTGGTTTTTGTATTTAAAAACTTATCACCTTTTAGGTGACGGAAAATTAGGCGAAAATAGATGAATTTATGCAAAATACAACGACTAAGCGTGGAATCATTGATATCCGAAGACCTTTAACAGGCGGCTGGGACGGTCTGGATGCGGAAGGCGGAAAACCCAGTGTTATGGCGCAATGTGAGGGCCAGCAGTGGAATGCAAAAGTAATGTGAATTAATTGGGACTGTTTTACTCCACTGTAAACCCACGGTGATTATGCTATGGTAGCTACCTTATGATCAAAGGCAAGAAACCATAATTAAAGCCGTTTTCAACAGCTTCCTCATTATAAACTGGAAACCCTACTCTATAACAGGCAAAGGTTATTAAGTTAGAAACTACTTTGAAGTTAGGTAGTGAGTGTTAGGTTTTATGACTAAGTCTGCTCCTTTCCAGTAGTTTGCATGCAGATTATCAGATTAATCGTCCAAACTTCATCAAATTCAGTTTTAAAGTGGTTTTATAACGGTTCGTTGGAAGTGCATGATTTGCATGATAATTTTGCTGCATTGTTGAAACTACTCATTTTATTTTAGTCTTAGTATAATATGTATATTTATAATAAATAATATATTATATGTATAAATAATATATATATAATATAAATAATATATATATTATGCTTTTTATATTATATTATATGTATAATATAATATAAAAAGATGGAAAAAGGAAGCAAGCACGGAAGCATGGTTAAGAAACATAATATGTTTCTTCCGTCCATGCTTCCGTGCTTGCTTCCTTTTTCCATCTTTTTATATGGCGCTGAAACGTGGTGCAATAAAAGCAGTAAGATCGATGCTTTTGATATGTGATGTTGGCGGAGGCTACTTCGTATATCATGGATCACCATGAGAACGAATGAATCCGTACCGGAGGAACTCAACATCTCCAAGCGGCTATCTACAATGCGTCAGGAGCTTTTTCGGACATATTATGCACATGGTCTGGAAAGGCTTATGATACTGGGCTGGGTTTAAGGAAAACGTGCTCAAGGCAGAGCACCCGCAAGATGGTCAGTCACGATCAAGAAGGCTGATGTGGCAGCATTTTACCGAGCGGTCCACACTGCTGAAGACCGCATAGCTTGGAGACGCGTCGTATGTGGTCGCGATCCTCTGCATTGAGGGAACGACGAATAAGAGAGATAATATGCCTCTTAGCTCAAGTGTTGTATGGATAGTAAAAGAGAATTAACAAATTCCTATAACTATTCTACCAATCTTTAAATTAAAATTATCTAAACATCTAACTTTAGGTACTCTAAATTTCGATCAAGACTCCAATTGTCAAGTCTGCTATTGTTCTTTATAATTTTATGTTATAAAAGGACTTTGCCTACCGCCGAATTTAAGGTACCTACCTTTCTTTTGAATCAGATCACAATTATCGATAAAATCCGAAGCGTGAAGAGCATCCGACTTATTGAAATGAATCGCATTTAGAATCTGGCCAACTGAAAGTTAAATTAGCCTGTTATTTGACATTCAAATATTCGGACTGTAGAAAGGTAAAATGGTTATGATTATAGGGCCATTTTCTGATACTAAACTTCAATATTGTCCTTTCCTTTATTAGATTTTCTCAGATGGCTTTACTTGTAAACTTGATAGTTTTTTTTTGCAAGTAAGTCCACACAGACAATTTTTGGATACCTAGATGAAAACACATTGCTTAATCAATAAGAATGACAACAGCCAGATCATACGAGTATTTACAAAACCTATACGACAGCTGTTTGAAAACCATATGCTCACTACTCACAAGTCTAAATTGAAATTCTAAATACTCAATCAAAGAATGACTAACCTTGGTAACAGTGACTAAGGTAATTGTTTTCAACAAAAAAAAAAACAAACCATTTGGAAACCTATAACGACTGGCTAAGGTCGAAAGTTGAAAACAACAACAGCCTTGCAACTTGAACTTAAAGTGCTTTAGCCAAACTGATGACTAAGCGAGTAATTCTCTTCGTGTATATGTATAAAAATGGCACGCCCATATAGCACTTTCCGCCGGAACCTGATAAGCGAATATTACCATATAGCGTGTTCCACAAGCCTTGAAGATTGGAGGGGTGCCAAACTTTCTACCTATACCAGTGTGGAGTCATTTACAGTAGTTTAGAGCTGCTATAAAGGGGATGAAACATATGCGGTCGTCTGCCTGAGTTTATGAGGTGTGTGAAACTTTCTTATGATCTAGGTTTTAGTACGCAGACAGGACAATGTTGTTATATAATTTTATGAATGCGTATGTAGTATGTGCTAGAGAAAGGAGAGACAAAAACACTTAGCAGAATATAATATTGATGTACCGTCGATATGAAAAGAAGAATAACCTATATGTGTATGTATAGCAGATATATCGCTAACTTAACTTTTGTGCAGTTGATCGAAGACAATATTTTTTTAAACATACATTTTGGCGCCAAAAATCTGCCCTTTAAAATAAAAAACAAATAAACTTTTATTTTCAGACCACAGAGATACATAAAGTGTTAGTAAAACAAAACCCATTACCTATTTAGATTTTATATAATTTTAGTATGCCCAGTGACACTCGCGCAATAAAGACGAATCTAACAACATAATCATTGATATTGTTAGTACTAAGTTACTAGGGAACATAGGGACGAACATAGGTACAGGTAACATACAGGTCAAACACATCCTCCTCCTTTTTTGGCTTTGCCGCAGTCGGGTAAACAGAAGCTAACGTAATTGTTGCTGTATGAGTCGGTCTTTTTTACCGACAACATAGGGTATTATAGGTTATTAGGTTGGCTCAATCGCCTACACCACAGCAATAACACCTTACTAAAACTTCCTTAAGGCAAAACTAAGGACTGACCGAACTGAACCCACTGCTTCCTACCTATCCAGTATTATGGGCTCAAAGTCAAGTTCTAAACCCCGACAATGTCAATGTTCTGATTTAGCTGGCCCAGACCTTGGGGCGGTCATCTTGATTACGGCTTGCGTAACATACCCTTCTATCCCGATGGTAATGGTAATGGCTTTCGGCGCGGCTAGATTACCGGTATGAGGTGTATTGAGCTATTTTTCGGTCAAGTTCAGCTTAGAAGGATCTTAACGATATTAGAAAGGTTTAGGTAGTAAAATAAAGGTAAACAATCTTGATGTGACTTTTTACACAAACACTTATTAAACTACTGCTAATGGTTCATAATCATTATTGTTGTATTTACATTGATTTTTAGTTGCATTTTATTTTTAAACTGAGGTTTTAAAATAAAAAAGATAAAAGACACATCAAGATTGTTTACCTTTATTTCACTACCTAAACTTTTCTAGTAAGTATATTGTCGAAGCTTTAGTTGACGTTCGCACGGACGTAAAAATATCGCGGCGATTTTGTTTCGCGCGCTAGATTTTCAACGCTCTGCTTAGCGCCGGGAGTTAAAAATCCAACAGTACCTATGATTTTTCGACGCGCTAGAATGCACTCTATGGTTGGATAAAATCTAGTGCCCGATAAAATCCTGCTGCGATATTTTTACGTCTGTGCGAACGTTGGCTTATAAATCTACAAGGGGGGGTCATTGTACTCATTATTATGAACAACTTTTATTATGGGCGTAGATAGCATAATGTAGATAGCGTTGGTAGAATAGCATTTTGACGAGTTATCACACTAATATTATAAAGACGAAAGTTTGTGAGTTTGTTTGTATGTTTGTTACTTCTTCACGCTCAAATGCCTGGGAAACGATTTGGATGTTACATATTTGGTTTGTAGATAGCTTATACCCTGGATTAATACATAGGCTACTTTTATCACGGTTTACGCGGGTGAAACCGCAGGGCGCAGCTAGTGCGAACATAAAAATGTAGGGAACAGTTGATTATTTTGCGATTTCATGTTTGGTTCCTAAGTAAAATTTGTTGCTTGCTTGTATGTGTACTAATGCATGCTGCAATGAGATTGAGCTTTGATGCGCACCTACAATGTCAAAAGTGTTCCTAGTGCAGTTTTTTGCAAATTACAGTATCCTTGGACATTTCACACAATGCCATCTAGTCCCAAGCTAAGCAACCTAATGCTTGTGCTATGGTAACGAGATGGCAGATAAACTACTTATATAGATTTTTTTTTTTTTTGTAAATTCATACATATTATAGATAGAATAACACCCAGACCCGGAACAAATAACCCGAACACCCGAACAAGTTACCGAGTTTAGTTAGTTTATTTAATAACCCTTGTCACCAGTGTGTTATGGTAGGTACTACGTACTTGGGTAGTTCATTATACAGAGTGGGATATGTAGTAGGTACCTACTACCTACCTAAGTATTTTAAGAGATTTTAATTATTGTAACTCAAAACTTATACATCGGGCCTGAAAGAACTTTTGTTTATAAAATGTCTACCCAGAATCTGCTAGAAAAAGGTAGAGGCTATACCATAAAAATATAAAAAACTTATTTCTTATATGTATGATCTACCTATACCTAACATCTGTTACGCACATCGTGATGTGGTTGTAGAACACCAGTATACTCGTATCAGTTTATTTATGTTTTACAAACAGTATTGCGTTTGTTCGTAAAAAAAATATTGATCTCGCTCTTTTTTGATCTACATACAAAAAACCCAGATTACGTAGTATACCTACTTTTCCATAAGTTTCATAAGGAAATACTCAGCTCAAAAGAAAAAGCTGGGGAGGAAACAGGGGAGTATTTTAACTACCAGTGGACTAATAAAAGAAAGTTCTTATAATAATATATTTCGTGTCCAAATTATCTACCATTGATTCTGTAAGAAATATTATTACCTACACAATTTATGGTGCAAATCCAGAGGTCGTATTGAAAGAGCCTTATTTGAAACAGACCCTAGAGGTTATTCACCTCATTAACAGTAGTACCTACCCTTTATTTATGACTTCTAAAGTTCTAACAGCCGCACGGGTCGATCGATGAGGTTAAGCTACGCTTGCCACGGTCCGTTCGTGGATTGGTGACCAAGTGACCATCTATACTTACGCGACCCATCCGTGCTTGGTGTCGGCTGTCATTTTTAAATCTTTCACAGTCGTTACGGGTCTCACAAGCCCGAAAGTCTGATAACCAGTCTTACCAAGGGGTATCGTACCAGTTACTAGGTTGTGGAGGTCAGATAGGCAGTCGCTCCATGTAAAATACTGGTAATCAGCTACATCTGGTTAGACTGGAAGCCGACCCTAACATAGTTGGGAAAAGGCTAGGCAGATTGATTTAATGTGTTCACATACCTCTGTACCAATAACGCCCCGATTTTTATCTGAGCCCCAAAAAACCTACATTTCAGTCTAGATTGTAGATACGGGATGAAATTTAAAACATGTTCCAAATCGAAATGGGAGATTGTACTCATCATTATGAACAACTTTTACTATGGGACCAAACCTGAAATCGCGAAAAAAAAAATCAGCTGTTCAGTACATTTTGACGAGTTTGATGTAGATAAACTGGTACTGAACAGCTGTTTTTTTTCGCGATTTCAGGTTTGGTCCCATAGTAAAAGTTGTTCATAATGTACAATCTCCCATTTCGATTTGGAACATGTTTTAAATTTCATACTGTATATTTAATTTATGATAATTAGATTTCTCACGAAACCGTGCAGTAATGACTGGATATAACATTTAATCATCTTTAAATTAAGGTAAAAAATATCAGCAATTTTCCGATCAACAAAAAGAATTTTCAGACTCTGACTGACAACTGACTAATTCATCAACGCCTAACTAAAATTGCTGAAACTAGAAAGTCCGATGAGTTGTAGAGTCCGCACATACATGCTTATCTATAGGTAGGAACATCGATGCCGGAGCCTATGGAAGAATTTTCAGACTCTGACTGACAACTGACTAATTCATCAACGCCTAACTAAAATTGCTGAAACTAGAAAGTCCGATGAGTTGTAGAGTCCGCACATACATGCTTATCTATAGGTAGGAACATCGATGCCGGCGCTTAAGGAAGAATTTTCAGACTCTGACTGACAACTAATTCATCAACGCCTAACTAAAATTGCTGAAACTAGAAAGTCCGATGAGTTGTAGAGTCCGCACATACATGCTTATCTATAGGTAGGAACATCGATGCCGGCGCGGCGGCTATGGAACAAGCCGAGTTTGGAAGTTGTCTAACTGCACAAGAGCTTATAAATTTATAGCCCAATGGCATACAATCGCGTAATCTGGAAGCCGGAATAGCCGGCACAAAGCCACCGGTACCACGGGCATGCCGCATAGACGGCATAGGAGGTCGTGCCGCGTCAGAAGTACAGCCTTATCATTTAGCCGTCAGTTAGGAAAAGCTTTGTTAGGGTTTCCTACCAAAATGGTAAAAAGGAACCCTTATGGTGCGACTCAGTCTGTCTGTCTGTCTGTCACAGCTGGATATCTCAAGTACTGCTAATGCTATCAACTTGAAATTTGGAACAGTTTTAGATGTCGTTTGCCCAACTATTTTGCAAATAAGAAAGAAATAAAAACATGTATATTTTTTTGCAACTGTGGGACTGAAGACCCCCCGGGCCTTAAAAATTCGAAGTGGGGTTACAACGGATGTGGGGTATCATAATATGAAAGAGCTCTGTTTGCATATTCTCAAACATTTTTTTTCTTTTTTTTAGGCCGCATAGTTTTCGAAAAATACCACTCCCCTCCTCCTTATCTCCGAAGATTGCATATAGAGAAAAATCTGACACTATTATATTAATTATAGTACGGGCCCTGTGACGTGAAAAAGGATCATGGATCCATCATGATTCCGTTGAGAAAAAAGGATGGTGCTATAGGTCGCTATCGCTCCGTCTCTCTCTGATTATGGATCCATGATCTTTTTTCATATCCTAGTACAGCCCCAGAAATTTCTCGGCCCCTGGTGGGAAAATAAAAAAACACTTTGTCCAGCTTGGGAATCGAACCCAAGACTTCATGATCAGCAGTAACGTTGCAGTAGATTGAAGATTGATAGACCTGTTGAAAATGATCTGTAGAGGTATGAGGAACGGGGTGTAAAGTTCACTCATCCTCCACAGAAAAGGGAGGATCCTCCGACCAGACGGGTGTTGTCTGGTGGGCTAGGCTGCCCGACGGCGACGGTTGAAGTCGGGATGTTGTATAATATGCCAGTCGCGCGGTAAACTCTGCTTGCGCGATGCAGGATTTGTATGACGTCAGGTCTTTGATGCGTAGTTCGCATGTAGCGTTGTAGATGCCGCCACAGAACCTTGATCTGTAACATTATCCTCAAGTAATCGTGCATTACATAGTCGTATACTAATTACAGAATCCGTCAACCCCTCGGCTGCCGATACGATCGTTCCTTGGACCGGCCGCGTGTATTGTGCTCGTGTAATGACACACGTATTTGAATAACAATCGCAGGCGCACACGCATCAATGGGCGCAAACAGGAAAGTTGGTAGGTACTTACAGACATATACAAACGCATCAAGATGTGGACTGTTTGTGGTTTTCGTGTAACGGTTAAATATTTTGTATGTATACTTATATTAAATTTTATACAAAATTTTATATTAAAATATAGGTATTGTTGAAAAATGTATGGTCCTGGAGTTTGTACTGGTTGCCACTATATACTCCGCGATTTCTGAAATGTATTTTGTACACGCATGTGTCACTTTCTGTACGAATTGGGTCAATATTCAATCAATCTGCCTTGCCTTTTCCCGACTGTGCTGGGGTCACCTCAGCCTGCAGCCTAACCAGATGCAGCTGATTACCAGTATTTTACTTAAAGCTACTGCCTAACCTCGTAACACCCGATGGGGCAATATTATAGAAGAAAACAAAATGATTCTAAATTGGTCTTTGAATTTGCTCTGTAGGTATTTGTACTACGTTAGTACTACTATTATTTATTCTGCGACTTTATCTGTATTGATTTAAAATCATCTCATTTAGGCAATGAATCAACCCCCTTATCGTTGAGTGTTGTTACAAAGACCTATAGGGAAAAATCACAAAGATTTTCGAAGCAGCTGTTGTTACTCTAATTTACCTCCATGTTATTGTCATATCTTGCTTAAGGCGAGTAGTGCTGCCAAATAGCGCTACCAATCTGCCTATAGCCTTTTCCCAACTATGTTGGGTCCCAACATAGTTACTCTAACTGGATGCAGCTAAATACCAGTATTTTACATGGAACGACTGCCTATCTGACCTCCACAACACAACCCAGTAATTGATAAGACGTTGTCAGACTTTCGGGCTTCTGACGACCCGTAACGACTGTCAAAGATCCACGACTGACAGCCGGGAACAACGGCTTTACGTGCTTTCCGAGGCACGGAGGTGTCTTGGTATGTAAAGATGGTCACCCATCTACGGATCAACCCCGGCAAGCGTAGCTATACTGATGGATCGACCCGTGCAGCTGTTATTACTTAGCCACAAACTCAACTAGTGACACCAATGAGAAAAAAAAAATAAGTCCGAAGATATGAAACATTTTGAAATTTCCTATGCTCATATTTTTAGTCAGATGAGGTAGAATTTTTTGTATCAAAATAATCAACACTAAAACTGCTAGTTTTAGTGTTGATAGAAAGGCCGTTTTTGGCGATTCCTGCTAAGGCTTCGATCCCTACTCGCCTTAATATGGGAGTTACACTGTAAATTGTTGCCATATGACGCGGATGTTTTGCAGTAGCTATAGTGTTATGTTATGACTTATGAGTATGACCATGTTATGACGGTAGTGCTCGGTTTATTCCTTGTGTTAGACGACAATCAGGTTGTGAGGAAAAATTGCATTTGATTGAAATATGAATGTAATATTTTCGACACAATGTATCTATATTGTTATGAAATAAATGACTTATACCTATTGTCTTTGTTTTGTAATAGTTCTCCTTTCTTTAGTCTTGTGTTCCTGCCCCGAGAAATTTATCAACATACCTACATCGGCTCGGATGGTACACAGCACACGGCTAAACATTTCCAATATAAACTGTCCTCTGGTTATACGGAATTCCTATGCAATGAGAGATCAGCTTGTACTAGAAATGTATAGCTTGATATGTAGCCGTGTGTAAACAAACAATTATATAAATACCTCTTTACAATATTAGATCAGAATAATAATAATGGGCAATAGCCCATAGTAGGCTAATGACAAGACATGATTTTGTCGTATTTATATGACGAATCTAGCCAGGTACGTGATGTATGACACAACATACATCACGATTCCACTGATCCCATCCACTGATTTCCTGATTCCCACTGATTGATTTTTGTCAAAATTTAATTTAATTTATTTAATTTTTTTTTTTAATTGTTTTACTTGGGAAGAGACTGGACCCCACGACACAGGGAATCCTAGTGTGGGGTCCAGAGAATTTGTAAAAATCTAACACCTAAGGACATTTGATTTGATATTGATATATTTATCTGATACTAGATTTCTTTTTTTTTTAATTATTGTACCGTGTTTTTTTCTGAACTGAATAAAGTTTTTATTATTATTTTATTATTATTACATGTTCAACCGTCAAGTAAATAATACGTATTGTGGCAGTTTACTGTATAACGCAGTTCATCCTGGGTAAGTTGTAGGTAGGTAACAACTGCTAGCGGGCATCATCGTTGACTGTAGATATCACAGCGAGATTGTTCAAACGGGAGCGTTTTCAATAAAAAAAAACCCTAACATGGTTTTTTACACCCGAGCTTTTATTTCCGCACTCAGTGGTTCCAGCAAACAGCCGGAGGTCGTGTTAAAGGCAAATAAAGTAAAAAGGTTACCCCATAAACACTTGGTATAACACAAACATGGCGGAAAATAAACAAAAACGTGGTCAAATTCCTGAGTTCCCTTCCGTGTTGCTTTTTATGATAACTCTATACAGGGTGTAAGGGACAGCCCTCCGCAAACTAACAGGGTGCATTCAGCTCCTCATTTTGAATCATATTCCACCGGAAATTTTCTCAGGAAAATTTTCATTTTTTCAATTTTTTTTTTCAGTTACATTTTCATTATTTCAATGTAAAATTACATTGTGTGTTCGCAGCACTCCATTTATGTAAAAAAAACTGCAAAAAAAAAACAGCAAAAAAAAAACCAGCAATGGATGTTGAAATACTCTAACCAACGATGCGTGAAATCAGCTGTTCACTTTCTGTCTAGCTACAGAGTTCATCGAACTCAGTGGCGTGCACAGAGATTTCAGACAGGGTATGCACGGTTAAAATAAAATAAAAAACTTAAGTACCAGTTTCAGCTTCTTTCGGTCGGAGTCCCACCGACTAGATACCCTACCCAGTAGGTACCTAGTTACCTACATACCCGACTCTTACCACACGGCGCCATTGGCTTCGCATGGCGTTTGTTTGCGACCACCAAAAATATCTAATTTATTTAAATCTGAACATCCGTTATATGTAGATCCAAATATATAATTTTTATGTTGATTTGTAAATAAAATGCAAGGTAAAAAATACAATATGTTTGTGTCACACAACCTTTAGCTGTTAGCCAGTAACAATTAACATAATACTTTTTATGTAAATAACGAGTAAGTAGCATTACCTTTTTTTTGTGTTAAACCAAACCCCGCGTACACACGGACCCCTTTGCAATCAATTTAACTTCTTCCTCAAAAGATAACGTCGAAAAAGCGGCAGATTTTAATTTATTTGAACACAATTGGCCAGCACAGGTCTCACGGGTATAATTTTTAGTTTTTTACAATAAACTTACTGAATAATTACTTAGACAATCAATCAGTTCCGCCCAGAAATACAACCGAGCAATGATATTAATATTAATATTATATCAATCGAAACAATAAATATGGCGAATATCAATTACGAACTAATACGAACAAATAAATTGATTAATCCGACTAAAAAAAGTTGATCCTCTACAATCAACAAATAAGCGGTGCTTTTACGGCTTCTCAATTTGGACGGTTTGCAATGTAAGCTCTGCTTCTAAAACTCCAACACGCGCACACATTTTCACGCACACAGTCACACTTTTGCTGTGTACTACACGAGAATTCACGAGATGCGTTGTATAAAAAATAAGCAAGACGTAGTAGTGCTTTTGCTCACACGGGAGCGCTGCTTGCGCGGTGAATCGGTGGCGCGTGTTCGCCGCTCCAACGAGTTAGTTCCATAAGAAGTAATAGATGGCGCGGAATCGCATTATAAACACGGGAATTCAAATGACGGATTTTAAATTAGATTCATTTAATACCTACCATGTTTTTTTATTTAATTTAAATAGTTATTTATCATTTAGAGGGGCATGTATGTATGGGACTACAGGGTATGCAGAGCTTATATGCATGTATGGAGTGCACGCCACTGATCGAACTCACCACATACCTATTACCTACCCCTCCCAACCAGTAATAGACGCTCCGATTTGGGCACAAAAACACGATCAAATCAGGTTTATTGGATTCCCTTAACGTTCCTGAAAAAATTTCATGCACCGGTCACCTTAGTATGACATACTGAATTCACCCTATCAGTTTGCGGGGGGCTGTCCCTTACACCCTGTATAAGTCTAAGGCCCTGTTTCACCATTACCTTACTTGGCACTGGCAGATATTTTCATACAAAATCCTGTTCCAATTTTGAATTTATTCGGTAAGTACCTAGTGGCTACTCGGACATCGTGAAATGTTTTCTAATTGAATAGTAATTAACCTTTGGGGGAAATTAAATATTTGGCTGAAAATACCGATGGTCTCTGCGAGGAATTAAATTAAAATTGCGATGGGAAAAGTAAAAAGATTGCATAACTTTGGTCACCCCTTGTAAAATTTCTACATAATTATAAATCTGTAATTTTTATGGTGTAACCAGTACAACGTAAACCATTATTGACTCTTTATTATGTAGGTACAGTGGGCTGCATCAATTGGGTAGGTACCCCAATTGTGTTAAAATTTTAATAATACTACACTGTACATATTAAAGAGTAAATTGTTATGGCAGGTTACTTTGACTCTAGCTAAGGCATAACTTTGGCGCAAATCGAGACAAATGTTTATTACAATTAAATCCACAGCTCCGCAAGTACGCGTCTATATCGCCATCTATCAGTTACCGAAGGAAATACGTTCGGTTGTGTGGTCGGAATCGGGACTTGGGACACTGCGGGCAGTTCAAACATTTGTCTCGATTTGGACCAAAGTTATGGTCTACGTAGAGTCAAAGTCTCACCATGACGGTATCTATCTAGATCTAACTTTATGACAGTAAAATAGAAACAAAATCAATCTGCCTAGCCTTTTCCCAATATGTTGGGATCGGTTTCCAGTCTAACCGGATGCAGCTATATACCAGTATTTTACACGGAGCGACTGCCTATCTGACCTCCACTACTCAGTAACTGGGTACCTAAAGGCTCTTACAGACCTGCCTAGCCTTTTCCCAATATTTTGGGATCGGTTTCCAGTCTAACCGGATGCAGCTGAATACCAGTATTTTACACGGAGCGACTGCCTATTTGACCTCCACTACTCAGTAACTGGGTACCTAAAGGCTCATACAGACAGAGGCGATATCGCGTCGCGACGTATCGCGTAGCGGTGTTGCGACGCGATAATATCGCAATATCGCTCGCGATATCGCCTCTGTCTGTAAGAGCCTTAATACGCTATGCCTTGGTAAGACAGACTTGTCAGACTTTCGGGCTTCTGACAACACGTAACGACTGTCAAAGATACACGAATAACAGCCGGGACCAACGGCTTAACGAGCTTTCCGAGGTACAGAAGAGTATCGGTATGTAAAGATGGTCACCCATCCACGGACCAACCCCGGCAAGCGTAGCTTAACCACATGGATCGACCCGTACGGCTATTATTACTTAGCCACGAGCTCCTCGACAATAAAATAGAAACATATCGTTTATATTTCGTTCATTTACAGGTAAATGTAAGCTTAATGAAACATACAATCATGTGTTTGAAGGCAAAAAAAAAAGTATTAAAAAAAAACTGCTAAACTAATCTTCCACAAATAATTTGATTACTTTACCATCAGCTTAATTATATGTGAAGCCTTTATAAACGAATACTTTAGTACCATTTCATTAGATATGATGGGCAGTTTGCAGCCAATGTAATCCCTTTAGCGACACCTCTTCGTGCCAACATTACAAGGCTCTTTATGATTCGTGGCAGGCTCTAAGAGCCTCTATTTGTACTAAACATGTGTTAGACAATGTTTTTTGGCAGAAGAATATAACGTGTAAGATTTTACTTATACCCTTTTTTCGATTTTCGAGGCTGAATAAAAAATAACGCTGTCTGCGCTAAGTAGAATAGAACAGAATAATTGTATTTACACACACACACACGTTAGATAACATAAGAAATAGCCGTGAGTCCCAAACCAAGTAAGGGTGTTGTTTTTTTTTCCTTTTCAATGTTCTTGTACAGTGCGTTTCAAATAAGAATAGGAACGTCAATGACCTCTATCTGTCAAATGTTGATTGAAAAGTACGGTTTGCAAAGAAAACTTATTTGCGTATCAATAACGTTTTGTTTTGTCTTAGTTAAATCAAAGTGAAAACAGACTTCAAAAAATTATTCACAATTAGTTTTTTATAAATTATGCTTCTTTCTTTCATATTGTCATTGTTGGCAACAATTTTTTTCATTTTTTTCAAATTCTTCATTCATGATTCGTAAATAAATGTTAACTAAAAAATGTCTTGTTTTGCTCACCCTACCCAATTCAGTCGATTTGACAGCTATGACGTCACAACATGGCGCTAAGTCGATCCTATTCTTATTTGAAACGCATTGTAACTACGGCACGGCAGTACTATTGTTTATTCTGTGCTACGGCTACCTATATCATGATCTGCCTTTTCCTATGTTGGGGTCCGGTTAGACTGAAAGCCGACTTTCAGTCTAACCGGATGCAGCTGAATACTAGTAATAGAGCGACTGCGTATATGACCTCCACAACCCAGTTACTGGGTATTACGATCCCCTGAAGCTGCTGAAGCGTTTGGATTTTTTGTTTGAACGCGCTTATCTCTGGAACTAAGTACTGTACCAGTCGGATTTGAAAAATCTTTTTGCATTTGATAGCCCAATTCTTGAGCAAGGCTTGGGCTTGGCTTGTCTATTTAACATCACGCTACGGCCCTTAGGAGCCGAGCAAAAAGAAAAAAGTCAGAAAGTTCGCTAAGCGAAAACTTACTTGGTTTTCGCTTAGCGCGGGCTAGTCGCGGGTAGAAACTAGTGTGTCATATTACGCTTATAGGTATACCTACCCTTTTTGTTGTAAATGTTATCCTAGTTAGTTTTCCGTTTATGATTTTCCTGTTGGTAATACTTATTGTAGTATTATCTATGAGCATATGGCTTAATTCAATAAAAACCACCAATAGGCATTATAGTAACAATCGAAGTTATTTTTGAACAATGCTCAATGTAGCTGTTTATATGTAGTGTCCTATAGTAACACACATAGACCATAGTATCTAATAATAGGTATTCTAAAGAAAACACAGCTGGCACTAGCTGGCTGGAATGATTACAGTAGATTTTTCTAAAAAGCCTTTGTTATCTTTTCGGCGTAACCTTTTCTACCAGACAGGGTGTATTCAAAGCTTTGTCAATATTAATATGTGTAACACAGGTACATTAAGTTCGTCCATTCGTCCATCCAGCGACCTTGGCGGCCCGCCCCGGAAATAGCTCCCTAGGGTAGCTGTTAACCCATTAATACCACCAGTCCACCATAGATAACAAGAAAGTATATTTCTGTGAAAACCACTATCTGCTCGACAGAACCAAAATATCTTTTCTTATGGGGTCATTGTACTCAACATTATGAACAACTTTTAATATGGGAAACCTGAAATCGTGAAAAAAGTACATTTCTTTTCGATTTCAGGTTTTGGTCCCATATTTAAAAGTTGCTCCATGTAAAATACAGGTATTCAGCTGCATCCGGTTAGACTGGAAACCGACCCCAACATAGTTGGGAAAAGGCTAGGCAGATTGATTGACTTTCTTATAAGAAAATAAATGTATAGGGTCAAAATATACTAGCTAGTGAAACTCCGCATATGTGATGGGTAATATGGGTATCCTTAACTAACTAAACACGATAAAATAAAAAATTATGTTTTTTTTGGGGTCAATGACCTTGACGCTGGTAGTGTTGTTACTTTAAGTGTGATTTGGTTAAATCTGTTTTATCATGTTTAGATATCGATTCGATACCCATCACGTCTGTGAAGTTTACACAAGAATAAAACTGATATTTTAAGTGACTGACTACACTAACGGCAGTTGATAACCCCAAACAAAAACATCTTACAATTAAACTTAATTTCTTTTTGTTTTATTATGTTTAGATATCGATACTTATTATGTCTGCGGAGTTTTGCTAGCTAATTCAATTTGACCCTGTTAATTAAATACATGGAAAAAAGGCTTCCATAATGATGGTGTGCTATGGGGGACTCACAGCACAGCGCTATTTTCAGCGGTTGCACTAAGTCACCCAATTTATGTTTTTTTTTTTTACTTCCAGGCACTGATATAAAAACTAAAGTCAATGCTTATAGGCGTTTTTACTAAATATTTTTAGACCGTGAAAATTGGGTCCAAAAGTGAGACTACCTTGAAAGGGTAGTAGGTGTATTTTAAAAGATGTCTCGGTTAGAAATATTCACAAACAATACCTCTGAAATGTACAGACAAGTTTTCTCATAAAAAAGAAACGAAGTGAGCATATACATACATACATCCTTAAAACGGTAACCGCTCTAGGAAAAAAGAATCCTGTAGTAAAAAGGCTGAATTACTTTTTTCTACCTTCAAAAGAAAAACGATAAAGTAGGGATTTATCGTTATAATTTACAACTGGTGGAGGAGAAAACTCATCGGAGTTGATGCCTAAAGATTTCAGCTCTTGAAAATATTTTATGATTACCTTTTTTGAAAGATGGACATGGCCTCCTATTCTGTGAAAACAAATTGTCCCTTTATTCTAAACAGACAACGGATACAGTCAGCAACAAAAGTCGATTAACTTTCAAGTATCATCTTAATATAAAAATAATAATTATTAATAATTATTATTTAATATTTAAATTTTAAATAATATATTATTTATTAGTATGTCGCCAGCCTTTTGGGCACTTTTCCCACTGACAGCGATGCAGACGAATTTTTTGATTTATGATGATTTTATGATCTCTTCGCCCGCTATTTTTTATTTTTTTTATTTATACCTACTTGTACATAGTATAAATAATTTAGTATTACCTTGTATATTTTAATAAAGTAAGTTTTGAAAATAAAATAGTATTGGTTTAATAGCAACACATTTACTTAATTAAAATCGGAACAGAAGTAAAATAAGATCTACTAGACTCTTAGGTATTTTAGGAAAAAAGGTGATACTTAATCAAATCATTTTGTATCAATTTACATGTTGTGCAAAAGTAGCAGTGTTAATCGACTTATGTTGCTGACCGTACCTTACATAATCATGGAATTGAGTTTTGCAGAATAGCCCTGCAATCTACCCAGGTCAAAATTATTTTCAAACTACATAATAAATATGTATGTATACAACGTGTAACGTTAAATGCGCAAAACCTCTTAAGACGTTATTGTACTCATCATTATGAACAACTTTTACTCTGAAACCAAACCTGAAATCACAAATAAAAACAGCTGTCCAGTACATTTTGACGAATTATGCGAACATAAATGTACTGAACAGCTGATTTTTTTTCGCGATTTCGCGGTTTGGTCCCATAGTAAAAGTTGTCCATAATGATGAGTACAATGACCCCTTAAGAGGTTTTGAGCAATTGTACAACACGTTGCACACGTTGTATACAGAAAAGCTACATTTCGGGCCGCAAAACTTAAAAATAAGGTAACTATACTTCGAAATCTGTGATGCTCCTAAAGTGACTGACTTGGACCTCAGGGTCATTGGCCTTGCCTTCAGGGTCATTGACCTTGACCTCGAGGTCAAATTCCGGAAGTCAAATTCTGCAACTCTGCTAAGGTCACTGACCTTGACCTCAGGGACAGGGTCATTGACCTTGACCTCAAGGTCAAAATTCCGAAAGTCTACCTTAGGAGGCAGATCTTCTGCCTCCTAAGGTCACTGACCTTGAACTCAGGGACTTTAGCAGGGTCATTGACCTTGATCTCAACGTTAACATTCTGAAAGTCAAGATCAGCGATTCTTAGTAACAATATTCATGGTTGGTGTCCTTGAGGTCAAGGTCAGTGACTTTAGGAGGCAGATCTTGACTTTCTGAATGTTTGTATCGATATGTTTTATTACACACCCCATCACTACAAGCTACTGGACCGTAGGTGCTCAAATGGGAATACCTTGGGTGCTCTAAAAATCGGTGCTCAGAAAATAGGTGCTCAAATGGGAATGCTTCGTTAAAACGCTTAACTTTGCTACACAGGCTTCTGAAAACTTAATATCATAAAGATTCATACAAGCACACAGGTATATAACAAAGTTATATCTTGTATAACACCCCGTAACCATGGCAACGCCAGATAAACTAGTAGATAGCTTGTATCGGGTATCTTGCTATTCGATATTACGGATATTGAATGCATTCACACAGTTCCAAACTCGTGCCGGGAATAATAGGGTATCCGTTAGTAGTCAGTAGTGTATTGAGTGTTCCAATATTGTAGGAAGATTCAATACAATTTTGATAGATCTTTGAGCTTTAATGACATTCCTGTAGGCCATCGATTGAAGCTAAATACCGTTCTTCGTCAGTTGTTTTAATTTAGAAATTCATCAGCTGAGGATATTGCAGTCTCCTTTTGAGCAAAGGCTATTCCGATGTTCAACGAGGTCCGTCTTCTCCAAAATGTAGGTGTTCGGTGATTGGATGTAGGTAGAGTCATTCGGGGTCAAAGACGCAGCGGGCAAAAGTAGAGTGATGCTGTTTTCTCTGATGCCGGGGCTACACTATGCGGACATCGCCGTTGATCATCGCGTTGAAGGGCGATAACCGTAGGTGTAGCCACCACTACGGATATAATTTGACAACGGCATTCACATTGCCGATGGCCTTTTTAATAGTTACTATACTCTATGGCCTATGGACGAGGGGTGTGAATTCAATGAGCATTGACGTTGACCGTTCAAGCGTGGCCACTCAATTCATCGCGTTGAACAACGGAACAATTACCGCGATGTTTAAAGCGTTTAAAGCGCATGTGTACCCCGGTGAGGGGATGAAAGGATGGGGACGCTGGTTCCTCGGAATGTGTGCGCAAGGGCTGCCATAATGTGTCATAACTTCATAAGCCGCAGAGCGGTGCGTGTGACATACATGCATACGGTTTGTTGCAGTTCACAATTTTTCAATAGTAAATTAACGATGTTCATAATCATACACGGTGACAGATATGTAATAATGTTACTCTCATTTTAAAATTTTCTGACAAACCGAAATAGTAGACAGCTTCCATGAAGACAGTTCTTTCATTCACTCACACCGGTGGGTAGGTATCGTATACATTGTGAACCCCACACGAACTTTGAGTTTAGGGACCCCACTAAGGAACCTTCAATTGTTTTGATTCAAAAGCTAGTCATTTACATATTCAGGGATTTGTTAGAAACTATCTCCTAGTTATAGTTTGACAGCTAACCCCTCAGAGCTATCTGTAATTTCCGGCTTTACATCCGGTTACGGAATTAGAATCCCCTAGTGATATGATCGCCCTATTAAAATATTTAGTTACAAATATATACGTCGTTTCGTTAAGTTTAAAGGTTGCCTTTTCCATACGCTAGAGTTATTATTAAAATGAAACACCTGTATTTTATTGAGAAAGTATTCTGTGCCAGCTTATAAGTGAGTCATGACTCCGACCGGAGTGTACATATCAACTTATAATATTGTCGTCGTGACGAAAGTATCTTCTAAATTGATGTTCGATAGGTTAAAACAGACTACAATTCGTTGCAATACTGATGTTAACCATCATGTCAAAGGTATTTTGTAAAAGCGCATCTAAATGCATAGTACGTGTTCCCACCTTAAGCGGCAGAGAGGACACCGTGGAGTTTTAGTGGGTTAGAGTCCCACATAACTGCACTATCTCCCTGTCAGAATGCATGAGCTTTACTGCACAATAAAAAAAAAGAAAAGAAAAAAACAAGGGGCTTTCGAATAAAATCACAATTATGTAAGCCCTCCCTTCATCACAGGGCCTCGGCAAGCGAGACCATCATTAACGATGTACAAAGATGAATTATTACGGAAATTAACACGGGTCATCGTACCCAACAGCAGAATTTATGGAATCGATTCAAGGAGAACGACAGAACGTTCTAGGGTCTTCGGACCTTTCCGTTTCATTCTTCTTCACAATTGTTATAAATCTTGCAATGCGTCGGTTTAGTTGTAATCGCAGGCCATTATTGTAAAATTACTTTTATGTAAGTACTAGCTCCTGTCTGCGACTTCGTCCGCGTGAAATTTCTCGCCCTCCCGACCCACCGCACCCGTTGCATCGCATCGCGTGCCCGCGCTATTACTTCGTTTTTGCTAAGAGTTCTTTCGGACTTTTTTTCCTTTTTGCTCGGCACCTAAAGGTCCTAGTGTGATGTTAAGCCTATATAGCCCTTTCTCAAGAAAAATATCAAATGCAAAATGAATTTTTCAAATCCGACTGGTAGTTCCACAGATTAGCGCGTTCAAACATACAAACAAAAAAACAAACTTCAGCTTTTTTATTAGTCTAGATTTTGATATAAATCTAAGAAACCATTAAGTAGCTGAAACTTTGGAACATTACAAAATTGTTTGCAAAGAACTCATTATTTTTCTTAACAAGCGTCATTAAAAATGTTCAGTGGAAGAGAAGTGATTCTTTTCCAAACAAAGATTCCAGTATAATTAAAAGTTTGTTCGCCAAATCCTCTCAAACTTTTTCTACGCTCCAACTCCACCTTGTTATCGATAAACAATAGTTATCTACGCACAAAGACATTCAAGACTTCGAGTATACAACTCGGAATAAGTTTGAACAATGGGTCATTACGGTACAGCCCTAGGAACAGGGCTAGGTCAACGACCTCGCTCCGAGAAGACAATTAAGAACAATGTTTTGTTAATTGGAGTAAGTGAGACTTTGAAACTCAAGTGGACCTTGGTGGAAACAAATGACAAGCGATGGAAGCGGAAGAAAGGCATTATTTGATGAGTTAAAGCAAGAGGGGACGGGGCCTGCAAGGAATATGAAAAATAGGTATTTGAAGAAACTATTGCCCGAACAGTGATAAGAGAGTGCGATATCACAGCTGCAGGTCAGACCGATTATATCACAAAAATTTTGACGATATCGACGTTTCGTATTTCCCTTTTTTTTCCTCGAAAACTGAGCCGATTCAATTATTTATTTCATTAGAATTTTAAGAAACAGTATTTCTAGGTTCCTATCATTTTCTTTTTAACAGTTTGTCTGGTAGTCCTCTAATCTCGGCGCTAAAAATGGGGTTTTTTTTGTAATTTCTGGAGGGCCATTTTCTTTACTAATTAGTTCCTGTAAAAAAGGAAATGACAAGGACGTGACTACAGCACACTTTGATTTTATGAAAAAAAAATATTGCTCTAGAGGCATTATTCAGGAAGAAAAGCGGGGAATACATTTCTATGGAGAATCGCAGGTCACCTCACCTAATTTTTTTAAGATCTATAAGTATAGATCTTATACTAGTTTACGTAGGTAATGTTGGTTCAAAACATTGCAGACGTAACTCATTTATGTCAGCACTTCAGCAGCAACTTTAAAAAAGCTGTTCAATGTCAATATAATTAAGGTACTTTCATAAGTGAATAACTTTTAGTCCATAACTTGGAAAAATCCCTCACTCCCCGTTTTCCATAGAGTTGGGATAGCAAAAGTTTCGACAAAACTTAGCGAAACTTGTCGTCAACTGCTGGAAGACAAGGGTCTTTGTTGATATTGTGATTTACAAGTTCTTTTCTATAGTTTCATGAATAATACTGAGGTGTCAAAGTAAAAGGGGATAAGTCAATAAACACAACTTTTCACCAGGAGCAAATAAAGAAAACGCTCTTTGGTTTCAAAAGAAAAATGTATTTTAACTAAGAATATAAAAGGTACTTAATTTGAGTTTTACGAAATGGTAACATAAATACTGACTCAAGATGAGTCAGTATTTATGTTTCTTTTTACCTTAATAGATATTAATGTATAAAATTAAATTTAATTAATTAAATTAATCGAATTATAAAACTAACTCGTTTTTCAAAATTAAAGTTAACAACACAGAAAAAAAAAGAAGAAGAAGAAAAAAACCTTAACAACACAGAATTATGAACATCTTAACGGTATTTTCCTTCCAATAAACATAACAGTACATTAATTGGAATAAATTCAACGTTTGTTAGTCCCGTTTGAGATCTATAATTCAACTGATAAAGTGCTTAGGAAATTGTAGTACTCGTAACTGGTCCATACCAATTAGCTTACCTATACGATACGCCTTGTTGAGAGATAAATCTAGTTCAGTAATTTGCATAGAGTTAGATTATATGATATATTAGAGAGTTACATTTAAGGCGTGTCCTCCTTAAAATACGTCGAAAATAAGTAACTTTGTTTCCATTTTTTACAGTAACCGTAGCACCTTTTCGAAATAAAAAATATACACAATAATCTAGAATACATAAGAAGTGATTTCATGTGTCCTGAAATCTATTTTAGTTTGTAGAACTAAAGAAAAAAAAGGCCCAGGCCTATTTCTGTCTATTTTTTCGACTTTGTACCATATTACTCCTACAGTTTTCATTAAAAGTGTTCATAAAATACAGTTCTTTACAAAATAATAAGGAATGATTTCATGTGATTACTTTTTTAGTCCAATCCCTAGATTTTTTGTAAATCGGTAATTACTTCATATTTTGCAAGGGTTGTGTCATCGCGCTTCTCTTTCTTTTCTATGCAGTCCGACAGTGACCGCGCTTTTTACAGCGGACAAGCCTTAATAGTACTTATAATTAAACTACGATTAAACAAACAAGTGAAGCTTCAGTTATAAATACACATAACCTAAGTTATACTATACGTAATATATCTAGTCGTAGTCATTGATTAGGTACTGTTTATTAAAAACTATATTGATTGACATACTTGATCTCAAATAATTAAATGAGTGCATTTCCTTTATTTGACTCGTATGTTTGTTTTCACTCATGGACACAGAACGGGCTACCGCTAAGACCGACCAATCAGGGACGGTTCACAATTTTACGAGTGATGAAATGGGACAGATTGTGAACCCTGTCGGTAAGTGTAGGATACGTTTACAATTTGACGGTTTGTCATGGATAGATAATAAACTATCGAAAATTAATACGTTATATTGTAAGCAGTATGGTACAGTCACAATTTATCGACAGTTTACAATCTCACGAGTTATATTATAAATTAACGAAGTTCATAATTATACGGTGACACATACATTTCAAAAATGTACCAAAAAATATACTCACAAAAGTTTTTAAAATGTCCGCCGCGGTATCGAAGACATTCGCAGAGGACCTATTCAAAATTCATGCTGAGTCGGGGACCCTTAACAAAAAGTGTTTAGGGCCGTTCCCAGTGAAACTCCTGAAATGTGGGACCTGGCAATCAGCAAACAATAAAGACCATTCGAAAGGAGAAACGATATTTGTTCAAACATTTTTCGATTTACCGAAATCTGAAAATTTTGATCTTATCTTAAACAATTGATTTCTCATCTTCTGTTCAATAAATCGGTATAAAATTGATTGAAGTGTGCATAGCTGGTTATTGCGAAGGTAAGGTTCTTTACAAGGAGTTCATAAGTTAAATATTTACTGGAAAATGTCGGTGTTTATATCTCGCTTGTCAGACGGGTTGCCATGAATGGGAAACTAGTTCCTAACATGATCTAGTTTTATCTTATTCATGATGCTTGGTAAACAGCTCTCTGATATTAATGTTTCATTACAGAGAGATAGGGGGGAGGGGCAGTTATCTCCGAAACTACCGAGCCTAAAATTTTGAAAAAAAAATATAGAAAATTGTTCTATATTTAATTATTTATAGATTACAGGAAAATTTATAGCCATTTCATACAACTGTCAAAGAATGATAGTAGTGATTAGAATATACGGACAATTTATGATAGTAGTCAATTTGGTAAATAATTAATTTTCCCGAGTTTACCTCACAATATTTTTCGATACAAAACATAATTGTTTCATAAATGTTTGATGTAAGTACCTATTGACAATTTTGGACTGAAGGCTCTGAATAATAAATGACAAAGAACCATCGAATCAATCTACGCTCACAGCTTTTGATCGAACGTACAAACTTTATAACAGAGGACGGCCCTTTGCTTCAAAACTTTCCGGTACTTAATTTACGTAACAAAATGTATTTTTTGTTAAAACAAGCAAAAAACAGACAAGAACTCTTGGGGCATGAATGATTCACAGATAATTTCACTGACAACCGCAGAGCTTCTTTAGATATTTATTATTTTGTATCGCAGTCTCAAACTGTCCTTTGCACGCCCTTAAGGCCGTTTATCCACCGCCACGTCAACGGGAACGAGATGACGGCGTCGTAGTAGCGATACATACATTTAGTATGGCCGCGTGTCCACCGCACGTCCGTCACCCGAGCGCCGGGATCCCGGCCCCCGAATTTTCGAGTAGTTCGACGCGACCACTAGAACTCGGACCGAAATTGTGACGGGCCGATGCGATGTACCGGCAATACAAAACACGTTTGATCTTTACTTGTTCACACACTGCAGTCGCACCAACGCAACGCCGTTCGCCCGGCTTTCGTTTTGTATATCAATTCATAACATACTGAACCGCCGAGTTCGGTCGCGGACTCGCGGTGGACAAACAATCGCCTTCACCGGGACGTCACGTTCGGTTCAAATTCGAATAATCTCATTTATTGTTAACGTCCCGTTGACGTGGCGGTGTACAAACGGCCTCAAGCTACCCTCCCACGGACGATTCACAGAACATTCACGTCAGCGACCATCACTTTTCATACATTTCACCGCGGAGGCCAATCGCTAAATACATATAGGTACTTACTTGAAAATGAATGAATGAAAAGTGTTCGTCTTGAGTGGCCCATGAGTGAGTACCCTTATTTTCCACCGTTCCTTTTTTAAAAGGGACAATCAATATGGAAATATTCTTATCCTGTGAGTCATAATTTGTTCATGAATAAAAGAATATCAGGCAAATGTGGTATTATTTTGTACTCGTTTGATATTCTATTAGCGTTCGTAGCATAAAGATATTATTTCGTGGTCTTGTTCGTCTTTATGTCTGGCTCTATCAGGTCCCTCGGTTCTTTCTTATTATTCATGTAGAATGATTTATGTTTTCTTGTATTATATTAATATTTTCTGTGAATATAGTTTTTCCTATGAGCTTATTTATGAATGGATACAGGGTGGCCGGAACATTGACGTCCAAAAATAAAATTTCGGTCCCTCGTATCGTGGGGTATTCGAATCACCCCCATGTATGTTCCGCGACTTTTCATAGTTTTCGAGTTATGAATTTTTTTCTGAATGTTTGAAAATTTTCGACCTGACCAACCTAAAAAAATTCTAAAAAAAAAAGTAGAGGGTTTTATCGAGTTTCTTTTTTTGCAACTGAATTTTCATAAGTAGTACTTTTATGCATAAAATAATCAGCTTCGTAACTGTGATGAAAGTTATGAAAATGTTGATCTAAAGTGAAAAATTTACGTTCGGTAAATTATGACTCAAATTTTCAACTTTAAATTAAAAATCTTAACAGGTGACTTCATAATTCCTAAGTAGGCTTCAAGAATGCGCCAGACTCTCAGCTTTCATAATCATAAAACAAATGAAGTACTTAATAGGGCTACTTTGTTTAAAATCGGCCTTCAAAGACAGCGAGGTGGAAAAATTCTTAAAATTACCCATCTGAGTAATTATTTTTTTTTGGCTATTTTCTCGTTCCTAAGGTTAATTAATGATAAGAATACTGAAAACTAACCACATTATATTCAATATTCATAATTACCACACGTGGGCGAATGAAAATCCACTCGAAGTGAGAGCTTCGACATTTCAACATCGCTTCAGCGTGAACTTGTGGTCTGGTATCCTCAATGGCGAACTAATTGGTCCGTTTGAATTGCCGTCCAGACTTGATGGAGAAACATACAAAAACTTTTTGGAAAATGAACTTCCATTGTTGCTGGCAGATGTGAATCTCGAACTCAGACGAACCATGGTGTTGCAAAATGACGGCGCCCCGTGTCACTATGCAACCCAGGTCCGAAATTACTTAGATGAAACATACCCCAACAGATGGATCGGACGCAGCGGACCAATTAGGTGGCCTCCACGCTCACCTGATCTCAACCCCATCGATTTCTTTATTTGGGGCTATTACAAGGAAATAGCATACGCCCGAGACTGTTCAAGTGAACAAGAGCTGAGGCAGTTGATTGCAGAAGCTGAACGTGTTGTGAGAGAGAACAGAGACGCTTTTAGACGATTGCCAGAAAATTTCTTACGTAGGTGTAGAATGTGTATTGCTGTTGGTGGTGGCCACTTTGAAAACCTTTTGTAAATGTTAAAAATAAATTAAGTACTTTTTTCACATTATCATCTGTGTTTTATTCAAAACCACTTTTTACGTAAAACTTTTCTTACCCAACTCTGAAACTATTTGTTGGTTAGTTTTCAGTATTCTTATCATTAATTAACCTTAGGAACGAGAAAATAGCCAAAAAAAAAAATTACTCAGATGGGTAATTTTAAGAATTTTTCCACCTCGCTGTCTTTGAAGGTCGATTTTAAACAAAGTAGCCCTATTAAGTACTTCATTTTTTTTATGATTATGAAAGCTGAGAGTCTGGCGCATTCTTGAAGCCTACTTAGGAATTATGAAGTCACCTGTTAAGATTTTTAATTTAAAGTTGAAAATTTGAGTCATAATTTACCGAACGTAAATTTTTCACTTTAGATCAACATTTTCATAACTTTCATCACAGTTACGAAGCTGATTATTTTATGCATAAAAGTACTACTTATGAAAATTCAGTTGCAAAAAAAGAAACTCGATAAAACCCTCTACTTTTTTTTTTAGAATTTTTTTAGGTTGGTCAGGTCGAAAATTTTCAAACATTCAGAAAAAAATTCATAACTCGAAAACTATGAAAAGTCGCGGAACATACATGGGGGTGATTCGAATACCCCACGATACGAGGGACCGAAATTTTATTTTTGGACGTCAATGTTCCGGCCACCCTGTATAATAGTGAATTTAGTTAAAACTAAGATTTAGTAGAAACTTTTCACGGTATGAATCTTTTCACTCTTAATGTAGAATAACGTCTATAAAACAGAAGGGAATTTTCCCATATATTGTGTGAACACATAGAAATTCGAGAATAGCGTAAATTAGAGGCATCCACGGATACCTGTCTTTCAACGGTGTTACAAATAGGGCAGTGACAATGCATGACATGAAAAGGTAAATCCGGAATTAAAGTTTTTACCATAAAATACAGCTTGGCACAATTTATACTTAGCTTGATGAACTAAGCTAACTGTAGAAGCTACTGCAGGCGTTATTTCGTATATCGTGTCCATTTGAGGTTCATCATGTAGGTATACATAGTATCCCACTAGCAATGAGGTATAAATAAACAATAATTATTTTAAATTCTGCTCATTAATCTCCGCAATTCGTATACCTATCCGTCCTTAACATAAGGTTTAAAAATTTTATGAATGGAAAAAAATTACAGGTAACAAGAAACTGATTCTAATCTCTATTCATCGGACATCCCTTGATGTCCTCGGATATGAATACGGATTTACGGATACTAGGTATACCTTCTACATCACTAGTTGCGTGACACACGCCACCATATCGATCCACGTGCTTCCAGAACGAAACTGTATATAAAATAGATTTATTTATAAAGTCCACCATAGGTACGTAAGTCAACCGTAGGATGTTAAAACAGATGCTTTTAAAAGCTCCGATCAGAGATATACTGCACTTGATTTTTGTAAAGATATCGAAAGGAAGAATAGGTTTATTGGTTTTTAGGGTTCCGTACCTCAAAGGGAAAAAAACGGAACCCTTATAGGATCAGTCGTGTGTCTGTCCGTCCGTCTGTCACAGCCAATTTGCTCCGAATCTAACAGACCGATTTAGTTGAAATTTGGTAGTTGGCACCAAACGAACCGGTTGGTTTAGTTGGTTGGTAGGTTTTGGTTCGGTATTTGGTTGGTTTGGTTTGGTAAACGTTACCAAGGGGTATTGTATTACCTAGTAGGTAACTGGGTTGTGGTTATGGAGGTCAGATAGACAATCGCTCCATGTAAAATGCTGGTATTCAGCTGTATCCGGCAAACCCTTGGACCTAGAAAGCTGAAATTTTGCACAGAGGTTCCCTTTATAATGTAGACAAGGAGTAAGCAAGGATTTCCCGGTAGCACCTTACTGCGGGATATTTTCCGACATTCACGCGGGCGAAGCCGCGGGCAAAAGCTAGTAAATTATAATTTCGATTTTGATTCCTAAAAGTTACACGTAGGTATAGAATAAACAAGTACCTACTAACTAAAATCTATGGGATTTTTTCGAAGTTAAAAAAATGTAAACATTTCAAAAATTTAATACCTTTGGCCTTTGGTCCTGTAGGTCGATTTTGATGAAATAAACGTTACTCGTAAGTTAACCTAATTCATCATCATCATCATAATTCTCCTGCCCTTATCAAAATTTATTTGGGATCGACGTAATATATGTATTTTTCACGACCTTTCTAGCCATATCATCTTTCACACAGCCCATCCATCGTTTCTTTGTTCTTTCCTTAATTAAATGCTTCTAATTCCATGTAGAAAATACAACTAAAGTTAAGTAGAAATAGGTTTTATTTTGTCAAGTTATCTTATCACATCGTTTACATTAATTTCGGTTTCCATGTAAGCTCGACGCGACGGTCCTAAAAGCTCACTAGCTGTGGAGCACATTTTTCTGATAAAATACTTAAATGTGTATATTCAACATCGTGTTTACGCAGAAAGTAGCCTAAAATAACTGATGTTCTTTTTTTAAAACAGCCATACTTAGAAAAAGCTTAGAAAATTATAAAGGTTCTATGTGTAAGCTACATTTAGAATTAAATGTCAAAGTAGGTAGTGCAAACGTCATTCCATAATATAATTACTATAATATGCGTGACCTATAGCCCGACATAATCTACTTATTACATATTTATAATGGACTTATTAGGGTCTGTTTCATCACCTACGATTAAGTTCCTATTTACTTACTTGGCAGATAATTTCTTACAAAATCTGTTCCGTTAAATTAAAGTTATTTTTCACTTTGTAGTGTTTTTTTTGGAAGTCGGTTTTGTTTTTTGTAAAAAAGTTTTTATTTTTCACTTTTTAGTGGGTCAGTTTGTAATTTATCTAAGTTACAATAACCCAATGTCAACTGCTCATCACGTTCAACAAATTATTGCTTTTCCCGATGCAGGGACGTTAATTGTTGAGGAGTTCTCCTAGTAAGAACCAGGAGAACTGGAGCTCATGGTGTAGTCACCATCATCATTAAGCATTTTGACGAGCATAAAATCGCAACCTGTGATATACTTAGATATAATTGAGTATTTCCGATGGCCATCTGTGGTCTTCATCATCAGTTCCAGTTCACCAAATGGTACTTTCCGAGAGCAAATGCACGAGTTACTATAAAAAAAACCAAAATCGATATAAGTGTGCCCATAAAATTTGAGGGTTTCCCTCGATTTCCATGGGATCCCATCATCAGATCCTGACTTGATGATCATGGGACCACTTGGGAAGTATACCCTTTCGAACAAAAAAATAAAAATCCAAATCAGTGCAGCCATTTTCGAGTAATCGGGGAACATACATAAACAAAATAAAAAAAAAATAAAAAAAAAGGTTCCGACGAATTGAGAACCTCCTCCTTTTTGAAGCCTGTTAATAAATAAAGCAGTGCCGCCATGACACCCAAACAGCTGTGTCAACCTAATAGGTATGTATTAATATCGACAATAGACTGCATTTTTCCAAAATCTGTTTTTTGGAACTGAGTTCTTTAGAGCGAGCGCGCACTGCGGTGCGTTTCCGTTAGTTCTGCCGCACTGGGCGGGGCCTACAGTAACAAAACGCATGACCGCAGTGCGCGCACTTCAAAGACATTCCATACTTCACAGATTATGCGGTAGAAAAACGCACCGCAATGCGCGCTCGCCCTTAACGCGGCTTGCGATTTCATGAGGTTTGAGGTCAATTCTAACTTATGGAGTTGTATTGCTGTTTCTAATGATTATAATATCCTAGCAGTCAACTCCTACCGCAAGCCGCGTTAAAGAACTTAGGACTTAGTTCCAAAAAACAGATTTCACAAAATCATGAGGTTTGAGGTCAATTCTAACTTATGGAGTTGTATTGCTGATTCTAACGATTATAATTCTGTAAAGCCATATTAGTTATGGCCGCGAATCATATTTTAATCAACATACAACCTGACACTGACCTGCAAATTGCAAAAAACATAAGAAAATTTGAATTTCGCGGGTTACCTTAGCGCATCCCCTTAATACAGACCCATATAAGTAGTATAAGTAGTTTTCAGCTTGCTAAAAACTTGAAACTTGAGACCATACTAGGTGGCTCTGTATTAATACTTACTATAAGTACAGCGAAAGGAACTTCGTTCCAAGCGTGTCCACGACTCCTTCCGACTTCTTTTCGTCTCTCTTCACAAAAATATGAAATCCCCCTTAGCTGGATATGACACTATAACAACGCCATTGGTTTTTATTACACAATATTTCAGGATCACCCTAGCTATCATATTACTTGGGATATTTCGTATAAAGCTTCTTGTTTAGCTTTACGAGCCATAATATTAATATCCTCACATTATTATTTAGTTTTATTGAAAAAAAAGCCATTACGTGGTTCTTCATGTTTTACGACTTAAGGGGATCCGTCGAAAAATTTTGTGTTTTTAAAATCCTATAAACTTAAATGTATATGGTTAAATCATTTGGATTTTCGATGTGTTATTTTACTATATTTTCTACTGCTGTATTAAAACCAAAAAAGTATTACTTACTTGAAATTTTTTTCGATAGAAAAAAAATCCAAAGCAGCTCCGTCTATTTTCTGTTTTATACGAATAAACGTAAACAGTTCCTTATTGTGCAGTAAAATTTGCTTTAAATCGAAGGTATTTAAATATTTTAAGAACATACTAAGCTAAAAATTGATTTAAGTATAGTATTTTGTCATAAATCTACATTTAAACGAAGCGCGCTTAGTTCCGGTGCGCGTGAGTCTTCTCTCTGGCGCGACAAACTAGACAGCCATAACGCCATTTCACTTACACACCAAGCTAAACCACGCTTCGATGTATCCTCTTAACTTTTATAAACAGACATGAGTCTGAACGGATATATCGACTGTGTCTGAAAACGATGCACATCACCATAATTCCCCTTGCAGTCTCGTTCACTGCCCTTGTATTGTTAGCGGTATTTAATATTATCTTTATTAGTCAAGTGAAATTCCTAAATGATGATAGTTTTATAACCCATTAAAATGTTTATTATTTGAGTCGTCATTAACTCATTAATTGTAGTACATAATGGTTGTATGAAAAGTCCTTTTTCTTTTAATCTAAAATTAATTTTATAGGGTAAGTTGTTGAATATGACGAGTACAATCGCCCTTCTAATATAAAGGATGCGTGCTTTCCGAGCACCCTGAAATTCCGCTGAATCAGTATTTTACTGCTTATCTGACCTCCACAACCCAGTAACTGGGTAATACGATACCCCTTGGTAAGACTGGTTGTTGGCTTTAGGGCTTCTGACGACCCGTAAAGACTGTCAAAGATTCATGGTATGTAAACGTAAAGATAGTTACCCATCTACAGGCTAACCGCAGCAAGCGTAGCTTAAGGCGAGTAGTGCTGCCAACTACCGCCTCCATTAAGAAAAAAATCATAGGTAAGTCTGGAGATCACTTTTTTGAAATTTCCTATGCTCACATTTTTTTTCAGATGAGGTAGGATTTCTTTTCGTGATTTTTTTCCCAATCGTGACGCTAGTTGGCAGCACTACTCGCCTTAACTTGATCGATCGACCCGTGCGGCTGTTATTATTTATCCACCCATTTACAAGATATCGGCAGCTACAGCGAATGAGTGATACATCGACACTTCACCCTCTTTCTCAGTAAACATTTAAACAAATTAAAATACCCTCCTATTAAACATACAAACAAAGTGACTTATGGCAATGCGTCAAAGAGACATTGCGTCGTTGCGGCACCACTAACCTAATTGGACTGTACACACGGCTACGCATCAAGCTATACATTTCCAGTTTACACTGACCTCTCATTGTAAGGAAATCCTATACAATGCGATATCAGCCTATACTGGAAATGTATAGCTTGATCTGTAGCCGTGCGTACACCGACGTGAAATACTCTATGACTAATGGATTAACTTTTATCTAAGTAACTTATGACTCGTATGATGACAGAATAGTTTAAATTGGCTACACAAAATTCTTATGTTTATTTTTTAAGGGTGATACATCGATAAATTTTGTGTTTTTAGAATTCTTAAAAAACCAAATGTATACGGTTAAATCATTTGGATTTACCATATGTGTTATTTGACTTTATTGTCTACTGCTGTACTAAAACCGAAACATGATAACTCACTTAAAATTTTTTCAATAGAAAAAAAATCCAAAGTAGCTCCATCTATTTTCTGTTTTATACGATTATTCGTAAACAGTTCCTTATTGTCCTGTAAAATTTACTTTAAATCCAAGGTATTTAAATATTTTAAGAACTTACTAAACTAAAAATTTATTTAAGTATAGCATTTTGTCATAAATCTACATTTAAACGAAGCACGTTTAGTTCCGGTGCGCTTGCTAGTCTTCTATCTCGCGCGTCAAACTATGGACAGCCATAAAGCCATTTCACTTACACACCGAGCTAAACCACGTTTCGATATATCCTCTTAAACTGTCTTTGCGAAAGCTCCATTATTTAATCTGTCTATTTAAAAGAACTTGCCCTGGTGCCTGGTGTGTGGTTGCCTGGTGGAAACCTTGCCTTCATCAAAAATATCATCATCTAAATAGCCTTAACCCAACTACGTTGGGGTCGGCTTCAAGTCTAACCGGATACAGCTGAATACCAGTATTTTACATGGAGCGACTGCCTATCTGACCTTCACAACAAAGGTAGGTTCTTCAACAAAAATAACATTAGTGAATTAAAAAAACATCAATTTTCGATAAAATCGCAAACATGCCAAACGGATATGGAAAAAGCATAAAAATTTGCTAGCTATAAAGAAAATTCAGATTATATCCAAGGTGTTTTCATCAAAAGAACCGCGTTTTTACTTTCATGAAAGTGATTGACCTCATGGTCATGACCGTGAACGTGTTTCATGTGGCCTTTAGGGAGGGAAATCATTACTTAACGTTTGTATACCGAAGAAAGTATTTTCCGATTATATTCTGCGAGTAACGAAAGCAATTTATTTGACGATTTTTCTTACATATCGATTTTTTTAACTTTTCCTAATTAATTCACTGCAAGATGCACCGAAAATGCCGGGAAGAGCTATTGGGCCATGAAAGATCTAATAAAGGGTGACCTTCCTTGGTCCCTGAGAAGACTCATTGACGTGTGCATACTTCTCATCTTCTCATCATCATCATTATGGTTCTTAAACATGGTCTTTGACATCAGCAGAAGTCCATGCTCCAGGTTTGACAGAGGGCTATGGAACGCAATATTCTGGGTATCAGGCTAACAGACCGGTTTAGGAATATGACCATCCGTTCCATCACAAAGATAACTGATGTCACTTGAAAAACTGCCACGCTAAATGGAATTGTGCTGACTGCTGAACACATCTGCCGCATGTCAGACGACCAACAATGAGCCAAACTTACGACCCAATGGGTCTCTCTGGCTCTTAATGCTCTTAATGGCAAGCGACATCGCGGCAGGCAAAGACGGAGATGGTGGGATGAGCTGGACTCCTTCAACAAGAACTGGTCCTTAGCAGCTTTAACCACAGAGAAGTGGAAAGAGAGGAGGGAGGCCTTTGCCCTGCAGTAGGATATTACAGGCTTTTAATAATAATAATAATAATTTTTAAAAAATTACTATATGTATTAATTGGTATAAAATAATAAAGTTATATTGTTTTTACTTCCTGTGTAATATATTATCTATTCTAATTATAAACCTAAAGAGTTTGTTTTTTGTTTGTTTGTAAGTTTGAACGCGCTGATCTCTAGAACTCCCAGTCGGATTTGACAAATTCTTTTTGGGTTTAATAGCACAATTCTTGAAGAAGGCTATAGGCTATTTAACATTACGCTAATATACCTTCAGGAGCTCAGCAAAAAGAAAAAGAGTCAGAAAGAACACTAAGCTAATACGTAGTAATAGCGCGAGGGGTGGCGAAGTCGCCGACAGAAGCTAGGTAATTATTTATAATTGTCTTTGTCACGTTGTTTAAAAAGGAAAGTTTAAATTGGCCAATCAAATCATCCTCCCACACACCAAAACAATCAATTTTGAGTGAAGTAAAGTTATAACTTGCACCAATCAATCTTTTTCTTGAATAAAGACATAAAATATATGAAAAATGTTATAGCACTGACGGTTCTGAAGATAAAAATATCCGAATTGCCCATACTTTGTATGGTAAAGAGTCGTAAAGTTCGCACAATAGCCGTAAACGTGAAACAACTGCAGCTGTTTGCAAAACGCAAATATAAAATACCAATGTCTGCGTTTCGACCGGTTTACTAAGTTTGTCTAACTGACTTCTTATGCACTTGACTCTAGCCAACAAGCAGCACATACCTAAATACGTCTTAAATTATAAAATCAACATAGCATCTCGACTGTATTCGCCGAAGGGTTCGGCAGATGTGAACCCTCGTACTCATGATAACAAGCAATTTTTATTATGGGACCCGAAAAATCTGGTGTTCCCTACATTTTGACGAGTTATGCGAACGTAAATGTAGGGAACAGTAGATTTTTTTTTCGCGATTTCAGGTTTGGTCCCACAGTAAAAGTTGTTCATAATGATGAGTACAATAACAATAAGAGGTTGTGCGTTATTTAAGTTACACCTTGTAGAAGACAACACAAAATAGAGCTCCTAAAGCGCACAACAACAACATGTTTGTTCACTCCAACGAGTTAAATATTCAAAGGTAAGCCCTCATACACACGGGCGATTTTTTCCCGCTGCGATTTTTATGCGCACTGGATTTTCAACGTACTGCTTATCGCCGAGAGTTGACAATTCAACAGTGTATTTTTTTTGACGCGCTGGGAAGCAGCTGTTGGATTTGCAATGCTCGGCTCAACACCGAGAGTTGAAAATTCAGTGTGCGAAAACAATCACTGTGGGAAATAATCGTAAGAGAGCTAAGACCGTTTGCCCACCGCCACATGAACGAAAAGGAAATGACGATGACGGACTGTATCGCTATAAATTTGTACATACCGGGACGTCTCGTTCGGTTCGAATCATAGATAAGAAAGAGTTTTATATATTGTTGTTTGTTATATTTCTATGCTTCGAATAATCTTGTTTCTCGTTGACATTGTGCGTTGGATGGACAAACAGTGCTAGGCTCCTACAGACAGAGGCGATATCGCATCGCGACGCGATATTACGATATTATATCCGTAGAACAATTTCTATGGAATCGCGCGCGACACAGGAGCGACGCGATATCGCCTGCTTGTAAGAGCCTTAAGTCTCGTCTGCTCATTTATTAGTCTGAGCCCATTTGTCATCAGGCAGTCTGGGTGATAGATGCGACACCTTCGTTTATTGCTCTTTCTTAACTCTTTATTTGTACAAAGGGAAGAAAAAGATTCTTTTCAGATCTTTTTCTCAAATTTTTTTTTTTTCTTTTGAGTTTTTGCTGTGGTTTGAGACATGACAACAATGAACTCTCATTACTTATAAGTGTCCGGAATTCAGACAACTGTCCTAATTACGGATACATTTAATTAATTCAACACGAGCATTTTGGACATGCACACACAGAATTAGTGAACAAGTTGAAAGAATCATCATCTGCCTAGCCTTTTCCCAACTATTGATCCGCGAATGACAGCTGAGACGTGCTTTCCGAGGCACGGAGGAGTCTCAGTATGTAAAGATGGTCACCCATCCACGGACCAACCCCGGCAAGCGTAGCTTAATCTGATGGATCGACCCATGCGGCTGTCATTACTTAGCCACGAGCTCCTCTAATGAACACGTTGAATGTCGCATTGAAAATAACTAAATAAAATCAGGAATAATTAATTTCGGAAACTATCCAATATTTATTCTATAACACAGTACGTTTTTGACATGAGTGTTTTCGACAAAGTGAGCATAACTATATGTCCTCCATCCCTCGCTCTGTTATTGATAGGTATCGTACCTACTTGAGTTACGAAACCAGTACATATCACAAACATTGACATGTCCTAAATATGACTCAAAACATTATTTATGCTGTCGCATTATTATAATACAAAAGAAACCACTGAAACCACAAGTAAAGAGAAGATCTATTTCTTTTGTCTAAGTCTAAGTGTTCTTTCTGATAGAGCTTTAGCAATAGGTACCGTCCTATAAGTAAGTCAGCATGATTACGGTTCCGTACCAAAATGGTAAAAAGGAACCCTTATGGTGCGACTCAGTCTGTCTGTCCGTCTGTTACAGCTGGATATCTAGCTTGAAACATTTTGTTTTTGCAACAGGGAGTGAAAGGGGTCTTAAAAATTTTAAATGGGGCTACTAGGATATGTGGGTATCATAATTATGAAAGAGCGCTGTTGGCACATCCTCAAACATTTTTTTCTTTTTTTTAGGCCGCATAGTTTTTGACTTTTGATGAAAAATGTAAAAAAAATACTGTTCCCCTCCCCTTATCTCCGAAGTTTGCATAGAGAAAAATCTGAAATTATTCTATGTGATAGAAATTTATGTAAAGATCACAGGAAAAATAAAACGATGTCTCTAACTAGCACACTTTTTCAGAAATCATCAACAAAAATACATATATGATGGTACGGAACCCTCGGAGCGCGAGTCCGGTTTTTTTTAATGTACTTCGTCAGTCAGCCATAATCGCCAATAGATTTTTCAACAAATCCAGTTCTTCCTAATTATCTGTCCAGCTTTCAAAGCAAATACTCCAAAGCCTTTACAAAAGGGTTTAATTAAACACCAAAGGATGGAAAAACCTCCTCAAAAACTCTCTCGACCTACATTTCAGTCCTGAAACATCCGGTCTGAATGACAGTAACATTCATTAGAACGCTTCATTGAAGCAAAAAGCGTAAACAAGCTGTCGCTCTCATTACTAACAACGCAAAAGTCGGTACCTATAACGTATAATGAGCGACTTGACATTTACCACACCTGCTGGACGAAAAAACATGGGGGCTTGTATTTATATTTTAGTTATTTGAGACTTTGGTTACATTACTTACCACAGAAACGACAGCTAAACACGAAAAAATAAAAAGATTTGATGATTTTTTTGGGATCAACGACCGCAGGTAATGTGAGCAGAGAAATTCTGTTTTATTTTGATCATGTTTAGATATCGATACCCATCACGATTGTGCCTATACCTACGTTAAACAAAAAAAAAACAGATTTTTTAGGGGGAGCGCTAAGGTAACCCGCGAAATTAAACTTTTCTTACTTTTGCAATTTGCAGGTTGTATGTTGATTAAAATATGATTCGCGACCGTAACTATTAAGGCTTTACAGAATTATAATCATTTGAATTTCAAAAACGTAAGAAAATTTGAATTAACAAACAAACCGACACTTCCTTAAGACTTCGCTAACACTTAAATCCAACACAGTTTGCTCCGGAATGAGGTTTATTTTATTAGGTAGGTACTTGTAGGTAAGTTTGTGTCGTGTTTTCGGCTAAAAATAGAGAATACACCATACATTTCCCATGAGTGCCGTAAAAGGCTGGTGAGGTTATGTCGCGAGGTCGGGTCTACCTCTGTACTTGTAAGTAGGACATTTACCTACGTTTGTCAAGCGTGCTACTGTTGATATTAAAGCTAGTACAGTACGACGAAGGTTCCATCGTTTATCTTCGGAAAAACCGGAACATAGCGAATAAAATGTGACTATCGACCAATATAAATTGATTTATATTCCTACCTAAATTGACGCACTAATTCCGTGGCTCCCTCATTGGACTAGTCGCATTCGGCAAAGTTCGGTTTTTCCGAAGATTAACGATGGGGCACTGTTTATTCAAAAAATGTACTACAGAGAATCAGACCTCTTTGCAGATCGATCATCGCCCTCATCTTCATCTTAGTCTGCTGGGTTTAGGCCCAACTCCGGGCTGTCCGTCTTCACTGTAAGTATCATGTTTTCAACCATTTCAAAAGTTGTTCTCAGCAGAGAGGTGAACGGCTGCTTATCGCCTTGATATTAGGAACACCCATGTTTAAAACGAGGTTGGAATAATCCATAACAGGTAATTTATATTTATCTTATAATAGGTATTAATTAATTCGTTGGTAGTTCAATTTCTGATATAATTACGGATCTACCTACGTATAAAGTTGCGTAGTTTTGGTGTAAGGTGCGTGCGATAAAGCCTATTCCAACCTTCATGTCAATCACCCTTGTATCAGATTACAGGTAACCCGTTGTTGTGTGACCCGTTATGAAAAAATATGGCGAAACTAGCCTTAGATATAGAAATATTTGATTATCGGGAGATGATTTTGGTAAGCAGGTTTTTTGACTACCGAGTGTAATTTTAATCACCGTTATCCTCTTAGGAGCTCATTGTACTTATCATTATGAACAACTTTTGCTATGGGACCAAACTTTAAATCGCGAAAAAAAATCAGCTGTTCCCTACATTTTGACGAGTTATGCGAACATAATTGTTCATAATGATGAGAGGGTAGCGGTGATTACAATTACACCTGTATTATAGAAATTATTAGAGGATAAAAAGGTAGCCACCTTTTTAAGGTATGTTACCTTAAAAAGGTGGCTACCTTTTTATCCTCTAATAATTTCAGAGGCTCTACCTAAAATCCTCTTCATTAGGCAGTATACATGCATCCTCTGGGACCGGCTGGATGTGGAAGGCGGAGGACAGGATGTTGTGGCGCAGTCTGGGAGAGACATATGTCCAGCAGTGGATCTGCGATAGGCTGAGTTGATTGATTGGTTGGTTGACAAACATACTCACACCTTTTTCTCATGGGGAAGGCAGAAACCACAGTCTATTTCTAAGGGCACGTCACAGGTAAGTGTGTAGACAAAATATTCCATTTCAATAGTCGTATTGTCAATCAAAACCATGGGAAAAGCAAGGATGAAGCCAGCTACAGACAGATTAAACCTCCCAGAAGGAGCCTAATACCAGCAGTGAGTGAAAATTGGTTGAAGATGAAGAAGTTTATTGTAGTTCTTGAATATTTATCAACAATGAAGCTAATAGTGGTATATACTTGAAAATAGATGCTATATAAGCAAACATAGCAATAAGAAATAATAACATTACGAAAAACAACGACAATAGCGTAATAGAATTTAAAGCTCTCTCTCGAATTTATTTTCTAAATAAAGTAATAGAACCCGGGGAAGCGGGAACAGGGAGTAATGCCGGGGTCAACGACCTTATATGTATATACTCCTTTCCCTGATTTACCCCAATGAGAACCGTTCCTGCTGTGTAAACGATTTTATCAAAGCGCTTGTGTAGGTACTTTGCTCGGTACAGGAAGTTAATCACGAAATTATATTTCCAATAATTTAGCATTTGAATTCGGGTACATAATTTGCTTCCAGGAATTTTGAACTCGTGTTATTTTCTGCCGAAGGTTTTAAACGGTTTTTAGCAAATGGAATATCAAGTAGTATTTCTTCATTTGTGATATATCAAGTCGTCGTCGCTGTCATTTGTATTGACGAGGATATTGATAATATGTCGCGAGGCCCATGTCAAACAGCGGAAGTTTATAACCTTTCAGATACATATTACTCGACCACTTTTGTGGAGGGGTTTTTAGCCTCTGAAACGTCTTCACCAAATTACATTAGATAGCTATTCTTATCCAGCACTTTCCAGAGACAATTCGATTCAGCGAAGTTAAGCCACTTTGATCCTTAGTTACGTGACGGTATAAAATTCAATTGTGTTCTAAGACAGGTGCTATTAACGTGCGTCGACAGTGCCACAGGAGAAATACGATAATCTGGGTGCTTAGATGACACTGGGCGATGAGATTGAGAGGAAATACAAATAGATTTTTAGTTGTTTTTAAATGATAACATCTTCGTGTAGAGAATAAACCCGTTGGGAGCACAGGTAGTTGGGAGTCTATACTGATATTAATTGAGATAACTTGCGAGAAAACGGTTGACAGAGATGCATGGAAGAAGAAATATTATGTAAATAAAAAAAAAATTGATATGGCCAGGAAAATAATGATTATCATTATGAAGGCTAATAAGGACGCGTTACTTTGGATAGCCCTGATGGATATTAGGAACAATATAACAATGTTTTTGTTAAAAGATACACTTTTGAGTTAACAATACCTAAAAATGTTAAGAAGCACAACAGATTGTTCGTTGTTGTTGTGATTGTGTATAGCAATAACATTTCTGGCGTAGCTTACCTACAGTTTTCACCAATAATGACTTAAAAGCTTTTGAAACTTGGAACAGGCACCGCGCCGTGCCATTTACGGCCTTGCATCCTGATTTATCTTCAAACCAATTAAAAAGTTAATAAAACCTTGTAAAAACAGCGGAGTATAAACAAGCAAGACTGCGACTAGACTACCAATTCACGGAAAAACGCCATCAAAATTCCATAATAATATGTCTTATGTTATAAATTATAATACTTTGTCCAATTTATGCTCGGAAAGATTTATGTCCAAGTCTCCGTTCTGCATAGCTAAATAGTCTATGTTTTTGTACAGACTTTGCACATTGTTCACCGGAACCATAAGATCTATACTCGTGCCTTGACTGTATTCTGTATCTGTAGAAGCCTTTGCCTTTGGATGCAACTGAATATTTATATATTTAACCTTCACTTGTTTAATTTCGTTGTTTCCACGGTTGCTTCGATAATAGTTTTGCCTCGTTCTTTTGTTTCTTTGTCACATGTTTTAAATGTATTTTCGTCATGAATGACCGGAAAAATCAATATCAATTACACTGCCCACATATCACATTTACTATTAGCGTTACCAATTACAAACTTTATTATAGGTAACTTTAAAACCACTACTAAATATAAAAATATGATTCAACGAATTAGAGAAACGAAATAGCTCTCATGACATTTAGAAAGCACTGCAAGAACGGTTTCATTAGTGCACTGCGTACAAACTGTAGTTAAAAACATATTAGAGAAAGGTTAATCACTAAAAGATCAACTTTCCTACACTGTGAGACATCCACAGACCTAATTATGTGTTATTTATGTTCGTAGGTATATACGTTTTGTCTGAGTGTGGGAGTTTCTATGCTCTAACTTAAGTCACAGGTTCCTGTGTGTTCAGGTTCTACCTGAGGCAAGATAAATCACGTACGACGTAACGTCATTTGATAGTCTTGTACTCTTGTTATAGCATGCTTGACTTTAGTTAGACGAACAGAAAACATATTGGGTTTTGGAAGGAAAATTTGTAATAATGGTTATTGTTACTAAAATGGAAAAAATTATTTGTCCTGATGACCAAAAAGAATGGTTTTACTGTGAGTAACGTGCGGTCAGGCTACTCAATACGCATCATTGCATGTAGGTTTTGAAATGAAAGATAAATTGGTTACTGACGTTATTTGGGTACAACAGAATCATATCATAATCCGTTTATTCACAATACTGTCAAACATAAAACATTGCAAAATCTATCGAAAAACTTAAGTACATTTTCAGATTATAATGTATCACATTATCGCCATCTGTTATCGAGTAGCAGAACTACACGATTCTTTGATGCGTGACTGATATTCTAGAACATTCTACAATTTCCTAGACGGTTAAGTGTAGTGTTGCAACATTCTACATCATTCCCGTTAAATACTAGAATGTTCTCGAAGTTCTCGAAGTATCTAGAATCTAGAAGCTTACACTCGTCATGCACCTAAATAGAGGAAACTACCAACACTGCAGGTCAGTACAGTTTGGAATGCGAAACAGTGAACTACAAGTGAGTCTTCTATTAAATATAGTGTGTTTTTGGTTAGTTAGTGGTAAATTGGTATAAATTTATTTATCCCAAAACCCAGCTTGTAACAGTATTCAAATGAAGACAAGAAGGCAGCAAAACAAAGTTTATCGCAAACAACCATTCTTTCACTTCACGATTCGTTCAAGATAAGAACCAAGCACCCAACCCTAAAAACGCCACATTTAATTGAATCTGCTGGTATCTACCCATAAAGGCGTTATCTAACCCTGCACGACCTGGCTCCGAGGCTTGGAGTCTCCAAGGATACCCTAACGACTTGCCAACAAAGCCTTATCATGTTCCACAAGATATTACGCCGAGCGAAGAGAATATTATATGTACACTTAATTTTTTCGGATTATATTATAATGTAAGAGGAGAAGCCGCCTTTATTTTGCCTCCCCATAAAAAACTGCTCACATTTTTCTACGTGCGATGGGAATATTAAAAGCATTCGTCTGTGAAATTGTATCAAGGTAAATTAAATTGGTTGCCTCTGAGCTCGGAGTATGTTTTAAGAAGCAAGAAAAACAAAGGTTTCGCGTCGATTGAAATGTAGATTGCATTAATTGCAAACATAACTTTAATTAAAGAGTCGTGCACACATTGTTGTTAATAGTTGTTATTGCATATTTTCTTAGTTAATATTCAAGCAGGTTCAGTCAGTATGAAACAGAAAGGAAAACTGTTATTGTTTTCTAGGACCATTCCGAAAAATAAGAATAATTTATTTTTCAAATGTATACAGACATTTAAAAAATAATATGGTGATACAATATAATACACCGAATTCTATGATCAGATAAGTACTGAACATGCAGTGTCTGAACAGGATATAAAATATATCTGTATTTCACATCAGCGCTCTTCCCCTGTTGTAAGCGACAGGCGTTGTTTGACCTCCACATCACTAATGTGCGATTGAGACTTGTCTCAGAACATCAGCGAACATTCATCAGGGACCTTATGTTCCTGTGCAGTGCTGGATGCGCCTAATTAAAAGTATGTATAGTACCTTTAGTTAATGAAGCAGTCGTTAAACCTTGGTATACAGGTTATCTTACAATTGAAAGGAAGACTGAATAATGTATCAAAAAAACTTTCAATGTAACATTACATTCAATTGACTAATATACAAAGAGTACAAGGTAATATCCTGCCTAATAACAACCTTCTAAGCGCTCAAATGGTATCGGGTTCTGCGAGCGGCTGATCAGCTGTTTATATCTCTGATCTACATATTTGTAAGACCTACAACTTGCATAGAAAATCAAAGACTCTCAGGCAGATATGGAAAAGCAGTCCTACAGGACCTATGGAGTCGCTCTAAGGGATCAAATCCGGGATGAAATGATCCGACTAAGATCGGGCGATTTTGTCTGTAAATCTCAATGTGAAAATTTAGGTAAAGTTACCTTGAAGTTAAGTAGCAGTCAGCTGGGTTGTGGAGGTCAGATAGGCAGTCGCTCCATGTGAACTGTTATTCAGCTGCATCCGGTTAGACTGGAAGCCGACCCCAACACCAACATAATTTGCAAAAGGCTAGGCAGATTGATAGATTTTAAATGTATGAACTGAAGTAAATTGAAGACAAAACTTTCCGCTAGGGAATCCTAAAGCAATGTAAAACCATTTACCATATTCAATGTTTGCCGTACATTTCCTTCGCATATGTGTGATGCGGTCTCCTATAGGGCGTGTCAAGGATTAGCTGCTCCACTTATTACTTCAGACCTTCGGATGCAAGGACCATGCTAACTGTGATTTATTAGCCAAGGATTTCTAATTGCAGTATGTCAAGTTTTACCTTGTGAGGCGAGTTAAATAAAGGGTAATTATTTAAATAGAGCACGATTTTTAGTCGCAAAAACTTGCTTGGAACTCCAAACTTTGGTCCTTGGTAATATTGCTAAGATTGAGCTTCGAATCTTTTTAGGACCAAAAATAGACGGAATGCTGGTAACCCAACTTGGGAAAAGGCTAGACTGGAAACACAGCTGTCTAGGCAATGTAGAAAGTATCTACAGGTCAAACTTAAGGGTGTGGTGGTACAGACCATCACATTGAACAACTTTCTCCACGGGACCAACATCGTAATCGAGAAAAAATTATCAGCCGTCTCATACATTTCGATCAAGTAGCTATTAGCATTGAAGTTTTTTACAGGACAGCTGAATTTTTTTTCTCGAAAACGATGTTGGTCCCATGGAGAAAGTTGTTCAGTTTGATGGTCTGTACCATACCCTTAAGTTTAAAGCCACACCTTTCTAATACATGCTGTACAATGGGAATGTTATCATTGTATCTTGTACAATCTATAAGATCACATGTATCGTCTTTGAAACGAGTGGATTTGACCTTTCAAGATCTTATCGAGAACGGAAAGAACCTGTACCGGTGTCATTATTACCGCTTCAGTACCTATTTATTTTCATATAAGTACTTAATTAACTCTTATTATGAGGTATTGTCAAACATGTCTCTTCACCCAATATTATAGGCAGTTTTGCTCAATAAAGGCACCACTATTGAGGCTAACTAGCGTCCTCAATTACAACTTAATTGCTTTTAGAAGTTTCAAGGAGGAAAGCTCTTTGACAATCAGATATTTTGATACTTTTGCGAACAATGTTATACAATCAGTCGGGTGGTCTGAAGAAATTGATTTTAAATCAGTGTATGATAGCACATTTGACACTTTTTTTATAGGTTTGTCATCATCATCTGTCTAGCCTTTTCCCAACAATGTTGGGGTCGGCTTCCAGTCTAATCGGATGCATCTGAATACCAGTATTTTACATGGAGCGACTGCCTATCTGACCACCACAACCCAGTTACTGGGTAATACGATAACCCTTATTAAGACTGTCAGACTTTCGGGCTTCTAACGACCAGTAACGACTGTCAAAGATCCACGAATTACAGCCGTGACCAACTGCTTTCCGAGGCGCGGAGGATGGTCACCCATTCACGGACCAACAGCGGCAAGCGTAGCTTAACCTGATCGATCGACCCGTGCGGCTGTTGTTACTTAGTCAGGATAATGAACCCCTCTTTTTTATTTTTTTAAATAGGTATTTATACTATAGCCACAATGGCAATAAAGTTGCCTTCAAGATTAATCAAGAGTAATTCTAATTTGGCAGGGTCTTTTTAATTTGCATGAAAGATATAGGCAGCATTAATGAGGTATACAGGCTGTATCAGAAAGGTGTGGTCAAAATTGAGGGTGTGGTGTACCTACATACCATCAAACTGAACAACTTTTTTCATGGAACCAGCATCGTAATCGCGGGAAAATTTTCAGTCGTCCCATACATTTGGGTAGTGAAGTTTTGTATGGGATGACTGAATATTTTTTCGCGATTACGATGTTGGTCTCAAGGAGAAAGTTGTTCAGTTTAGTGGTCTGTACCACACCCTTAATTTTGACCACACCCTGTACAAGTACTAATGGTAACCTATGCAAATCTTAATTGGACATTACTTTATTATGCCTTTAAAACTTGTTCTGCTATAACCAACATCCGGCTAAGCCTCATAAAATAGGTAATTACGTATTATTCCTATTAAGGAAAAGACTAACTTCCGCTCTATACAATCTAGCAATTACTCACTAGTTACCCTTACCCACAATTTGTATCAAAGGATCGATAAATCATGCGAATAAGTTTATGCCCTTTTCCGAGAAGTAGGTACGTTACATTGCTGCAATGACCTTGGACCTTCCGGGTGGAACGCGGTTGCCTTGATACCCGACCAAGGAGACACCTTGGAATTCGGAGGTTTTATAGTCAACATAAAATGTTCACAAATTACTCAACGCTTCCGTATTGCTTTTGTCATGTAAAGGAATTCATGGACCTCTTTTGTTTTTGTTTTTTTTTTACTTTTTAAGGGCGTTGTGTTTTGTTTTTTTTTTTTCTTTTACTGTAGTTACGCACGGCTACAGATCAAGCTATACATTTCCAGTATAAGCTGATCTCGCATTTTATAGAATTTCCTTACAATGAGAGGTCAGTGTAAACTGGAAATGTATAGCTTGATGCGTAGCCGTGTGTAACTATATGAAATGAGAGATGATTCAACCTATTTTGTTTACGTAATTTAAGTGGTGATAGTCTGAGATCTTACTACCAAATAGTCCAAGATCCCAGAGTCGCCAGACCTTACTTAATTGAATAGAGTAGTGTTAGTACCAGAGTATCTATGTAGGTACTTTGAACGTACGCATACCTGCTAGCTTGGATCGACGACGGCCAATTTTCTGGTATTATGTATTAAAGTTACGTAAAACTATTACTCACTTTTCCCCTTCCCTTTTTTTTGTTTTTCATTTTTTTTTTATATTAGTCTGGCTGCTGATTTTTATGTATGTTTTACAGAATATTGTTAATAATTAATAATCAATACTGTCAGACAATACTTTCCATCGACAGTTTTTTCAGCCAGACGCTTTAAAGCTCGCAAAAAATTACGTCTTCTTACTTATAGTTTGAGACTTAATTTCTATTATGTCTGACAGTATTGATTATAATTATTAATTATCAGCAATATTCTGTAAAACATACATAAAAATTTGCAGTCTGACTTTAAGAAAAGTGAGTAGGTACCTACTTAATACTGTAATACCTGAAAATTGGCCGTTTGCGTACGTTCAAAGTACATACTAACACTACTCTATCCCATACATTTTGTTAATCAGAAAAAATAGGTAAGGTCTGGCAGCCCTGGGATCTTAGCCTACAAGTATGAACTATGAAGACTAGATTATTTTTTAACTGTCAAATGTTAGAAGTGCTATTATATAATCATCACCTCACCACCTCATCGTCAACCTTTTATAAGCATGAAACGATTTGTTCCTCTGTGAGTTTAAATGTGATAATAAGGTTCAATAAAGAACTATAATATTGCGAATTTCCGATGCTTCACAAGCCCCAAATTCCTTCAACCAAACCCTAAAAATATCTACAGCAAATTCCACATCTAGACCTTCCGGGAACCCTGTTATCCCAATCCTGTAGATAGATTCGAATAGCTGAGATACCGAACCCGGTTCACCGGATTATTTTTACGGCATCTCTTGTCAGGGTGGGCTTTACGTCAAACATCCGGAAAATAACGTCAAATTGAATAGTCCCGGCGTCCCGTGCAGATCCACGGACATGTCCGTTTACGGAAATGGAAAAAATTCCGAGTGAAATGGCCTGGATTTTGAGGATATGGGTCCTGTGTTATGTGATGATAATATCCTTTTGGTTTATGAAAATGGGGACCAAAGGACCCATAAAAATATCTGTGCTCTAAAGAGATTTGAGAACTTTACTTTTTTACCTGACTGCGGCGAAGCCCAAAAGGAGGGTTATGTGTTTGACCTGTATGTAAGTATATAAGTATGTATGTATGTATGTATGTAAACGAATGAACGGATTTTGATAAATTATACGTCTTTAGATTTGTCTTGGTGGTGCGAGTGTCCTGGTTACATTATTATCAAAAATAAAGAAAATGGCGGACTTGGGGTGACACATTGTGGAGTTCGAATTTTTTTTGTCTTCTAATACCATCGAATGGAGTATCAATATGAAGGGTTTAAAAGGTTATTACGAAAATATATACAACTGATATGTTTAAAAGTAATACGAAGTGACAAATTTAATTTTGATTTTAAAAAAAATTGCTTTGAGCAGAGTAGGGCCTCGAAGGCTTGGCTATTTGTGCCAAAACTCCTTGCAAGAACTAAATCGTCTGCGAAATCTTTGACATTTGTAAACTAAAAAGCTGGAAATAAAAAAAGTAATTAAAAAAACTAAAAAACCCGAATGCAGTAAAAAACTGAAATTGAAAAGCTAAAAACAAGCCCATTTTAAATTTAATAAAAGTTGGAAGCAGGCGGGACCCATTCCATTTTTATATATTCAAACTCAAACGGGTGCCGCCTGCTTCCAACTTTTATTAAATTTAAAATGGGCTTGCTTTTAGCTTTTCAGTTTCAGTCTGCAGTCGGGTTTTTTTAGTTTTTTTAATTACTTTTTTTTTATCTATGTAGGTACCTACCTAATATTTGCACACCACACTTGGCAAAATGTGATGATACCATTGGCTAATCTATTATCCACGCAAAACGGCCAAAACTGTACCACTGTTATGGCCGTTTTGCGTGGATGTAACGCTCCCCCAACTTGTTCTTTTTTTTTGTGTCAGTGTTATTTCTTTGCGTAATGTTTACCGCAAATAAGGTATGTATTCATTTCCTTCTTTCTTTTTACCATATTCTGACAAATAAATTATTATAATTATGGTTATTCGGTTCTCCTGTTCTTAAATAATGTTACATATTTCGTTTCTATTGAGAAATGTGTTAGTAACATAAAAGCATAAAAAAGAAACCAAAAAAAAAATAAAGAAACCAAAAATAAAATAAAACTTACATGATACCATGAAGAAAACTTAATGAAACTTGTGGTAAAAATAATAATATCAGCTACACATCCAGCTCCTGTAAAGAAAAAAAAATAAATTAACAAAAATAAAACAAAAGAATATAAAATAAAATGTAAATGTGGTTTTTAAATATTTTAACTCGAAACGGTCGGATGTCAGCATAATGTTTCTAGATACCTATTCAAAAGAAAACAATACAAAATCCGAAACAAATTAGTTTTTGAAGTTAATTTCTAGCAACTCTACATTCATTTACAGAGCGTTTAATCACACAGACAATCTCCATTTGAACGTTCAGTTGAAATGTAAACAACTCAAACGAAAATATAACAAACACAACAAACATGATTCACAAATGACTTTCATGTTGCCAGTGTTGCTACAACAAATTAAAACACACATTTTAATTAAAGCAAAATACAATGTGTAGGTACAATCAGGAAAACTGATTGTTCAGCAACTATCAACTTAATATGTCCGTATATTCAAATAACAACTGTCAGTAGAGTCTCGATCTGATAAACGATATATTTTCTAGACTTGTCTTGTACTTGTCTTGTACAAAGTATGGTCTCGCTTGCACCACTTCAATGAATATTTTGTGGTAATCCATGCTTTTACTAACAAGCCACATGACTTCACACATGAGTAACAAAATAGCCGTTACATTTTCCCTGTTCTATATTTAAAATCCTTTTATCTCGCACGTCGCCAGTTGCGTCCGGATGCCGTGGTCACGGAATAAAAAAAAAGAAAATGCACCCTGCGGTCGATGCCATATGCGACGCAGTTTCTGACAGACGCCTAGAGCCGTTTAATCGTTTTATCGTGTTAACTCAGAAAACGTACATGAAATAAAAGCGCTTTTTCGTACCACTTGCTCAAAAAAGTGACATTCTATGCCACAAAAAGCGAACATAACAATAGTCATTTTTAATCTGTTAAAAACAGGGAATGAAAATTGTACTGAATTTCATTCATCCTCTAGGGGGAGAATGTGATTTAAATTTGGAATACTTACCGAAATTTATACTGAACTACATCTGTGTTTACACCATGGAGTTTGTATATAAAGCATTACATTACATCTTTTTGAAAAAGGAATACGCATTTATTATGCAGTTATGATTATTAAATAAAATTACGAAAACCGACGAGGCCGTATGAGCTTGATGCCTTTGCTTTTCCGACAAAAAAATATTAGTCTAGGAATTTGCCGCGTTTTTGTTTTCTTCAAGTTAATGTTCTAAAATGCTTATCTCATATTATTATTGTGTTAATTTTTTCGCAAATGGTACGAAAAGCAGAGTATTTTCCTCGGTGATAAAGCTGTCTTAGTCTTGGGTGAACTTAAATCCCTCGCTACACTCAGGACTCGTCTTAAATCCCTCGCTTCGCTCGTGATTTAAGTTTTTAACACCCTCGCTACGCTCGGGAGTAAACCTCGACTCCTTCGTTACGCTCGCGATTTAAATCGTCACCCGCGACAGAAAAAACTGCTTTATCCCCTTGGTTAATAATCTACTATTTATGCTACAGTGGAAAATTGTCAGCTTCCGGTATCATAGTATCGAATGTTTGCATAAATATTCGTAGATTATTGGCATTCACACTTGTTGAAAGTGGTTTCGGTGGTGTTTGGTATCGTCGATATTTATGTACTTACGATTCACAACAACGTTTGTTTTGTTTGTACTTTTAATAGTGTTTAGCATCTGATGTTTTCAATCTATTTGTTATTATATTGCCTTTTATACACTTTATGTCTGTATATTTGTAAACGAGACGACAAGCTCATATTTCAATTGGTAAACACGTGACACTCAGAGTCACTTGGCTCTCAATGTAGATACGGATACACACTTGACCGGGTTTCAGGTCTGTTGGCCGAGTAAATAAGGGAAACGTTATTAAATACGATCTCATTTGGCACTGAACGTGTCAGGTCTAAACTTAGAAATATTACGTAAGAGTACTATTCTGTTTACCTACACCCCTTGTAATACCTGCTCGGTTAAAGGATCACGTTTAGGTAAACGTAAGGAGCTTGACTTGAATTTGAATATTTTATGTCCTATTCTCGTCTTAGACTTTGGTAGAGAACAGCATGAAATAAATAAATATTATCCGATAAAGACTGGATTTTTTTTTTAAACCGAAAGTATGTCATAATCATAAACCAGTAGAAGCTATCATTGAACTCCACAACGGTGAGCCATCGGCAAAAAAATGTTCTGATAATAACTGGATGACCCAAAATTCTTCAGATGATTGAAGATCTAAAAATACGATGGAACTCAAAAATGTTCCTGAAGCCCACATCATTTCATCAGAAACATTTAAAAACATTAGCGAACTTGTGATAGATTTATGTTGGTAAAGTTTCATACGTGTGCACGACATTTTAACTTCATCTGCTTCATGGGATTATACGTGTTATAATAAGAAAGACATAAAAGTTAGAGTAGCTTGAAGTATTTCAGTCGTGTGAAGTGTCACTCGAACTTTTATATTCAGAGTAGAAGCTGTGAGTTTAGTTGCATTTTGAATATTCATCTACAGGCTAAAGCAAAGTTTCTATAAAGCTATGAGCGAAACAGACTAATTGACTTGCACATTAATATTTTATTGGAATATTCAAATTTTTATGGCCCGATTTTCAACTGACTAACTGAACTAATATTAAACTACAGTGCAGAACAGACACACATACACTCACATTTCACATCACTCTTTAGTATTATTAACTAATAACATTCCAGCAGTACAAAATTATCATGATTAACTGATGCTGTTTATTGCTAGATATTCAGGCACCGATGAAAGACCAAGACAAAGCCGTCTCAGGTGACTGGACAGGAATGTACAAAATGTACATGTACATATACCTACAATGGTTTATAAACATACACAAACAGACAAATGCACGATGATTCAGAGTCATCATAGTGGATGGATGCCTTCTTTCTTTAAAACAATTACCTAAAGATTAAAATATGGCTTTTAAAAAAGGCTTGTAATAAATGACAACTTAACTGATAAAATTGTATTGGAAAACAAATAATATACAGACAGAAAGACAATGAAACTGATCCATCTGATCCAAAAAATGATACTCAACCCAACCAATTCTCTGTGATAACGTCAACGAGCTTATAAACAATTCGCCAAGGACGTCCGATGGGCTTTTTGGATACTCCAATCCTACTACAACGATTCCTTTTTAAACTTTCAAACTTGAATTAACAGGACTACGAGTCTAAGACCATACATAATGAAGTAGGACTTAACGGTCCAGTCATGCAACAAGATTTCACGGTTCTCAACACTCTCAGCCTTCAAAAGCACGCCACCAGTCAAACGAACAAACAAATTCTGACTCACAGCTGAACAGACGGTTAACGGTGACCTAATCATTGTTTGCACCATCCTTGAATTGAACATTTATCTCGCACTATTGCGTTCTACAGTTTGTTGTTATTTTTGTACGGTTTAACGTACGATGAACAACATTGGGGTCATCGTTTTCCTTGTAAAACGTTTAATTGTGAAGTGTATTTTTGTAGTTAACTAATAGAATGAATGAAAACAAGACGAATGTAAAAACATGACCAACGTTAGTATGGTCTCACTGAAAGCCGCAGATGGTAATTACGCAAGTAAAGTTGGATTACCTGAGTCACATTGCTGCAGATCCCTCGAGATCAGTATATACCTGCCTAGTTTATGCGTAACTGAACCATTTACATACGAGCAATACTTCGTAATAGGACTTAAAGAAAATTTGCATCCGTCCAACCAGTTGGTAGTCGGCCGGTTTACAACGCAATATAATATGATTACAATAAGGAAACCAACCATGTTAGTATAACTGACTGTTCACGTATAGCTGTTTTTTCCTTACACCTCATGAATTCTATGTGGGCTGTAATAATAACATAACATCACACCTATGTTCCACAGAAGATATGTATTGCTGGCAGGTGTATACTACGACCACATCGTAATAAGAAGAAGAAGCAAGCCTATTGCCATCAACGGGGCCCTTCGAGCTACTGTTGCGAAATTGTGGGGACCTCAGCAGTCGTACTTGCAACCACAAGACGATGGTCTTGTGGTTTCAGTTTATAATAAAACCATAAAGTAAAGTCTTGCTTGCTTGCTTGCTTGCTTATCTTGCTTTACGTAATTGTACAGAGTTGATTGAATCATAGTGTTTATAAACGTTTAAACAGCATCGACACGGCCGTTCTGCGGTTTGTTTTATTTTTTCTTGAAACCCAGCTTCAGTACTTAATTAGTATCTTTTTCACGTCACTGAGACAGTTACATGTAAGTCTACGTCGTGTTTTATTTCATTAGTTTGATAACTACAGCAAAAGATTCAGAGAATACTGTCCAGATGGCAGCTCTCGATTCCCACGTATTGCTGGCACTCATTGTAACATTTATGAAGAAATGAGTAAGTACAACATCGGCCATGAGAAAAAACTGGAAAGACGAGAAGATGTTTTTTAAATCGAAATTCGCAATAAAGCACAAAAACCAAACAATTTGAAAATGGTTCACACAGGAAACTCAACAATGAACAAAAACGTAAAGACCAATCCGAATTCAATACAAAACGATCAATACGAAACAGCAGACCCTACAACGGGCTCCAATAAGGCACCTGACGAAATCCCTTTGCCTATAGACACATAATACCGACCCAACGGTATGGTTGAATGGGGGCCATCCAATTATGTAGGTATTGCTATTCCTTTGATCACGTAGGACATAGCGCCCCTTTTTGACACATCATGTACAGTAAATAATTATATATACAACGTGTAACGTTAAATGCGCAAATCTCTTAAGGGATCATTGTACTCATCATTATGAACAACTTTTACTATGGGACCAAACCTGAAATCGCGAAAAAAAATCAGCTGTTCAGTACATTTTGACGAATTATGCGAACTGTAATGTACTGAACAGCTGATTTTTTTTTCGCGATTTCAGGTTCGGTCCCATAGTAAAAGTTGTTCATAATGATGAGTACAATGACCCCTTAAGAGGTTTTGCGCATTTAACGTTACACATTGTATATACTACTATAAACTATATAATAAACTGGTCGAGATCGAATACATTGTGATTTTGTGAATATTGAGTAGCTTTTATTACTTTTGAGGTTTAAGTCTTTGAATTGACAAAGTGTTGATTGCCAAACTGAAGATTTTAAATAAGGCGAATTCAAATATAAAATTTATTTTGGATGGTTTACCCCCAGAAAAGCGGAGATTAGTTACGGCTGACAGCAACAACGATTTAGAAAATGTAAAAAACGCCACAGTGAAATATCATTAAAACTTCCAAGTTGTGCTTACATCCATATTTGCGAGAGCCAGTTTTGCTCCTTTATTCCCCAAACTCTACACTACAACAGATTTACATCTGTCTATTCAACTTTCAATAACAATATTTATATTCTTTCGGTGTAACAGCGGCAGGGTGAGCTAGAATGCGGTGCGTGAGAACATTCGATACCACGATCTCGTCTCACACCGTTCCGGTTTCATTCCGTTCCATTCCCAGCAAATATAGATGTTCCGTCCTTAAGATTAGACTGCATATTTAATTACGACATTATCGTTCCTGGCGGTCATTGCCTGTGTGCAGCAAAAACTCGTTCCACTGTATGCATGGGCAGTGACAAGTTTCTTGTAAGCGTCCGGTTGTAAGCAAATGAGATTAGATACGGATTTGAATATTGTGTTACGTTGTATGTTGTGTTATACCCAATGTTTTTTTGGTTGTTAGGATTTACTCATCAAATTATCAATCCAGTAATAGAAAGGTTACATGAAGAAAGTACAGACGATGAAATATATGAAGCCTTGAAGGAGTTGAGGAAAACGTTCTTGATTTAAGTAATTGACTTTTAGAGGTAAGTACCACGCCGTACCAATTTCAATCCAATTCGAAATAAATAAACAGTTAAGTATTGCCTTTTAACTTTAACAATAAACCTCAATCTAGTCAATTAGTTGGTTACAAGGAGATCGTATCGAAAGCGAAGACGCAGTCTGTCAATTAAATAACAGCGGAAACACTGAGGAGTACAAACATAATAAATGAATCATTTCCCCTGACTTTCGAGAAACAAGTAAAATCGTGAGAGATGTTGAACAATAAGCAGTCGACGCCGCTCATATTACGTCTCATAAGAGCAACGCGGTTGCAATTATAACAGACATTAATACGCTTCTTGCTAACATATGTTAAATAGAACGAGACAGTATCTCTCCTCCACTTTTTATTTGCTTGCACATTTCTTGCAATGCAAACTGAATCAGACCATTATCATTAAATAAATTATAAACCATAACAAAATAAGTACTTATACCTATTAATAAATGTTTTAGCAGTAATGGCAAATAATCACAAAGATAAATAGGTTTCGACTGTCGAAACAAATAAGATTAGAAAAACAAACTGTTAAGTAAAAAACAAATGAAGAAATCGACAATATCACAAAATCCACAACGTAAGATAACATTACGGAATGACTCAAACTACCAACAGGATTTCTCAGAACACTACAGGTGACTGACAACGACAAGCTACACGTAGGTACATGCATTTGAATATACATGTCCGGCATGTCCCATACCAACAGAAATCACTTAACCTAAAATATGTAGCAGTATTACTTGAGTAAATCACTTTAGTGATTCTCAGAATCGTGACACCGACGCGACGCAAACATTTCCCTCGACATCCTGTCACAAACTTAAAAGCGTCTGAAACCCAGTCTACCGGCAAATAAAAACGATGTTACGCGCCCTGTATAACTCCAATTGACTCCCTTTGTACAAAGAACGTCCCTTTTTACAAGGCCGGAAAGACCCTATTTCATTATTAAATACCATACCAGAAAATTGCCTTCTATTAAGAAATAGTTCTTTATCGCGCACTTATTAGTTAATGCGCTCGTTTTATGTTAGCAATAAAATATGTGCAAGCATATTCAGTGGACCAGCGCACAAAACTTTATAGCTGACAGATCTTAAAAGATATAGGTAGGTACATACAAGAATTTACGTTCATTCCATCTGCGATTTCCCGTATAATCAAAATGTTACACGAAAGAAATTCTGAAAAAAATTACAGGGGATTACTGAAGAGGAGGAAATGTAATAGGTACTTAAGTAAAAAGTCCAAAATAATTGAGGCCCAATTTGTTTAGAAGCAAGAAAAACGTTTGCTCTTGTGCAAATGAAATCTCGACATCTTGTAGGCTTTTTCCATATTACGGATTTAATTTGTGTGACTAACAAACTGGTACCAGTCGAAATTAAATTAGAAGTTGACGTCATTCTGCAGGATCAGGACCGACAGGACAAAATCGAAATATTTGAGCGAAAAAACCGGAATGGGGTCATTGATTGGCTAACGCTTGGACTGCCAATAAAACGGAAAAGGAAAATTATTAACGCCTATAATAAAGTGGGTCCACAATAAATTGAAGAATTTACAGTAAAATCTATCTATCTATATTATTATATAAATAAAAAAATGAATCCCTGTTTCCCTTGGTCATCCCATCACGCGTGAACGGATGGAACAATTTCGCTAATTCTTTTTTTGTTGTGTTTATTATTGTCAGGAGAAGGTTTTTACGTAGAGAAAAATTGGAAAAGTTGCCGGGAAAATTGGAAAATTCTGGAAAACTGAAAGTGGATTTGATGGGAATTTTGAATTATTGAAATTGGAACAGGACAACGTCTGTCGGGTCAGCTAGTTAGTTATAAATATGGATAATAGGATAACGGAAGAGCAAGATAAACATAATTTCGAACTTAATTAAAAACGGAACGGGATATTAATCGTCGTTGAAGATTAATCTTTTGTTTCGGAAGTGTGTCATGGATCGGCATCCGGAACAAGTCGGCTAGTCTTACAGTATTGTAATACAATCTTTCACATAACAAAGGCCAACATTGCGGTGACAATGGAGCTATCAAGTATCCGAGTATGTTGTGTAATGTGGATACAGGGCTAGTTCAGAGTCGCAGACAATGGGTAGTTTTGGATACAAGATTTCTAGAAAGGATGTTTGAAAAACAAATGATCGGTGTTATGGGCGTTCGACACCTTAAGTAAAATTAACATAGCAAGTAAGAGACAGTAACAACTCAAAACACACCGTTACTCTCAATCACTTTAGAAATAATATAAGCAGCAAAGCTTCTCAAGTTTACAAATCCATTAATCATGATTGCATGTAATTAAAATACAACTACCAAGTACGCCAGGCGCCAGATCACAAAAACAAACAAATTAAAACCGAACATGTGCAAGTATTAACAAAACAAAAACACACGACACTCGAATTCAGCGGTCAATTTCACAGAAGCATCGCAACTGTTCATACTGAAGCGGAATAACCAATTAAGCAGACCGGCGCGGGCGCAACGCGGCCCAAAAATTACCTACCGTTACCATTACTGTTACAGAATCTTGTTTACAAGCAACATCGCGATTCGCATTTTGAAAACCAGTGTAATAAAATGAATACCTACTCAATCATACATAATGAATGTTTTAAAACTAAATTCAAACAGTTTATTAAAATGTCTTTACATGGCTTGCTTCTAAATGTACCGCTAATATTTATAACTCAAGCATAAACATATCATTAAAGCTTGCAAAACAGGCTGTCTGGAGGCTAGACTTAACGACCTTGTCAGCCTAACCTCAGCCTAACCTCACCTCAGCCTACGCATTATCGCTCCTCAGCAAGTAGCAATAAGGACCACAATTTCTCGAGTGGTAGTCTGAAAGATTGCAAAATTATGCCTGTATTGTATAGAGGTGAGGACTATTATTTCTCATTTGTATAATTGACAAGCCATTATAGTCTTTGTAGCAAAGTACTTAAGATGATCGACGATTGGAAATAAAATATATGCAGTCATAAAATATGACACTAAATGTTGCAACAATAATTGGAGATATGATTTAGTTGGACACTTCATAATCGTAGACAGGAACTTGCTTAGAGCTGTTTGCGATTAGTCAGTAGGTACAAGTCAAGCTTCCTCAAATTTATAGTCACTGCTTGTTCATCTCCAGAATTAGTCATATCGTAACAAATTCATTGAAATCTAATTGAAGCTCCTTTGCAGAAAGTTCCAACTGTGATCATCGGGGTACAAAAATCCTGAACATGACAATTCCCTATAATCCTGGACATGAAAATACAGAAATTAATGGTGGTGACCGCCATACCCGATCCAGGAAAAACCATATATGGACACAATTCGTGGTACAGTAGAAATGACTATTGGTCGGTGGACAACTGAATATTTTATTCTATAAAGGCTCTTACAGACAGAGGCGATATCGCGGTCGCGACGCGATATTTCGATATTATATCCGTAGAAAAATATCGCGTCGCGACGCGATATCGCCTCTGTCTGTAAGAGCCTTAAACCGTTAAAACTTTATCTACCGAAGTTGATTGAAGCAAGGAAAAAAACTGAGTTCTAACGTATCTAATTTTACGACAGACATTAATAAATCATAATCTTCAATCAAAGAAGAAAGATACACCAAGTTAAAACTAAAATAGACTCCTTACATTGTAAGTGCAAAGGTTAACAACGGTAGTCGGCGCATAAAATCGATCGGTTCGACTAAGTTCATACTAGACAGAATATGTGTAAAGACATAAAAACGAAGATATCGGTTAACGGTTAGAAACCGGACCTGTTTGACAGATTAATGCGAAGTAGAGGTATTGAAAACAATTCGTTCATATATGCATGACGAATTTGGTGGGTAATAAAGATCCTTACAGTGCGGTAACGATTTGATTGCGTCTTCATATAATATTTGTTGTTAGAGAACAAATAGAAACAAGACAACGGAACTATTATAAGCAAAGTTAGGTACTCCCACAGTAACATCTTGACTTCAAAGTTTGCAATAAAGGCTGGAGCATCCGTGGTTATGTTCTGAAAGTTACAAGGATCTATTATAACATTCGTAAGATTATGTATCATGCCTGCGTCATATAATAATGACTAGTCAGTGATAATATCAATGTTATTAGTTGACTAATACAAAGAAACCCGTACTAAATAGTTATGCGCTTAGTTCGTTGCGCCTGTTGAGAGTGAGCACTCGGTTTTTTCGCTTGCAGATAAGCGAATAAATTCACCATTATTGTACAGTTTGCTACTTGTATCATGAGTAATGTAGATAACGCGTTCCATTCAGAAACATTAGCCTGTTTATTTATGTATCAGTTGTTTGCTAGGAGAAATATAAAGAAACTTTTGATGCGTCCAACGCAATAAGTATTTAGATATTGAGAAGCAGCGTGGCTAAATAAAGATAATACTACTCTTATTTCTCCATGCAGTCTGGGACCTTCAAGATGAAGAGAACTTCAGAATGGGACCTACAAGCATCTAGAAGTGTTTTAGAGCTGCAAACAACAATAGCCTCGCAAGAATACAAAATGAAAACAATGATGTCACGATACGTAACCATTCACTTTTGGTATTTTTGCAAAAGATTATTGCGATAATACCAGAAGTAACGCAATGGACTTGCACGAACAGTATTTTGTAATAAAATGATATGACCACAATATAATTTTTATAATACATAACCTCTTAGTTTGTAAAAAAAAATCAATAAGAAGGAAAGAATAATATGGACCAATATCATCAAAAATTTAAAGGCTTCCCGAAATTTGACCAAAAAATTATAAAAACGATTAACCAATAATCCTTGGAGCTAAAAATTGCAATTTGGAGCAATTTAGGTGAAAATCAAAAGATAAGTTGCCAACTCTCTGTTGTTTGCCACATTTTCTTCTTCAAATACAACTAAGTAAAGACAATATAAGTTGAATATCAGTTAGCACTAAAAAATAGTTCAATAACGTCGTTAAGCGTGGAAAGCCATCTGATCTGATTGCTGAAGTTAAGAACTCGTGAAGAAACCAATCAAACTTTTTGTTTGCCAACTACGATTGAGTTTTGAAATATCCTTCCAAAAGCCTATATTCACCAAGAAATTGTGTTATTAGTTTGTCCGAGTCTATTTTGAGTAGCTTGTTTTGAATAATTAAAAGCAAAACAGGACCATTAACTGAAAGTCATCAGAGGGGCAATTCTCGTACCTAAAAACGTTCACAATCTCATGCCAGCGTCAATCAAAATGTCAAAAATGAAGGTAAACGCTATACAATTTCTGTCAGATTGAGTCTTGAGATGATATTGCGAACGTTGTTAAAAATACGAGAATTGCCCCTCTGGTCAATGTTATGATCAAGAAAATAAACAATGGACGAACGAACAAAACATGCAACTATTTGAATTAAAAAAAATACGTATGATGGTTTTTTTTTCAAGCTGAAATCTGGAAAATCACTAAAAGAAAGGCCCGAAACCTGGGCAAAAGACAATGACGCGCAAATGACAATGCCTGGCCTGAAGGAAAAAAGAGTATTCACATTTGATGCTCCATTTAAAAAGTCTTCTGCTTCACTAAGATCCATTTCTGCTTAAGGATCAGATTGTCGACTAAAATATAAACCTAAATTAAGTTTTAATTTCTCCTCGGCTAAAATATAACCATTTGAGAATATAAAACTGTCGTGTGCAAAAATGCAAAAGCCTTTCATTAATGAATACCTCAAGAACCGTACCGTACTTGACATATTTTTAAGGGTCATTGCTTTGGTAGCTGAAGGGCGAAGAAATTTTCAAAGAAAACTGGACCGCCCACGTAAATACTTGATCTAAATACTTTATTAGGAGGTGAGTGAGGTACCTATATTGTAGGAAATCTAGGTTCTAACACTTCAATAAAACGAGTTATGGGCTTTTTAAAATATATAGATTATTATTAGCCAATTAAAAGTCACTAGGAAGTTTATACGTCCGTCTTTCTTAAGGCGCTAACGAGAAGTGAAGTAATACTAATGGTGGGTAGTATTTATATAATAAGTAGGTACCTACGACATATCGATTATTACAGAATCGACTAAAGATTGATTTTTGTAAATAATTAAATCAAATAAATCAACACGCCCCCTCAAAAAATAATCTACCAATTATACAAACAAAATAAGTCATAGTACATACTACCTAATTGACCGGAACATATTCACTTCCTAGTGTTTGCTGGGACATACATGTGGTCCAACATTTGCTGCCAAGGATTAAGGGAAACCCAGAAAACCTTAATCAAACCATTTCATTAAATTATTCTTAGTAATAATTAAATTAATCATAAATCATATTATTATGTAGAATCACTAAACATTTAATCAGTATCTTATTCTAAGCCCATTTTACTTCTCATCGCTTGAAAAGTGATAGCGGGTAATGCCTTGGTCAGAACATCTGCCAACTGCTGAACTGTTGGAATGTAATTTTATTTTATTACATTTTTCTCAATCTGTTCCTTAGAAAAATGATACTTTATTTCTATGTGTATTGTACGTTTGTGATTGATTGGATTATTTGCAATGCTTATGCAGCCATTGTTATCCTCACAGAATATGATAGATTTAATTATATCTATCTTAATACTAACTGCTAGTGATTTAAGCACTAAAGCCTCCCATGACAGTTTCATACAATGCCATACAATCTGCCTCAGTTGAAGAGGCAGCAACTGACATTTGTTACTTTGTACTCCAGGTTTGCTTGCAGCTTGAAATACCCAGTTGTACTTTTCCTGTCATTTGAATCACTGCCACCCCAATCTGAATCTACGTAGCTACATATAATGTTAGTGTAGGCACATCTTTTACCTATAACTTAATTTTAAATCAACAGTACCTTTCAAGTACCGAAGCACTCTCTTTAGACACTGCCAGAGTTCTTTACAATTTTGTTAGTATACCTACTCAGTATATTAACGCTTGTAAGTAATTAAATCTGGACGAGTGCATAACATGACATACATTAAACATTCTATAACGTTTCAACATGGATCATTATATTTTTCTTCAGAGTTTAATGCGTCATAATTAAGTTTATTTTCCATTGGTGTATTGACAGGTTTACAATCGTGCATATTAAATTTATTTAATACCGTTTATATGCACTTTGGTTTAATGCTATTTCATAAAATTAAAATTATTTCATCATCATCATCATTCCTTTCATTTATCGTCATTTTAAATTTACTCATTAAACACCTTTTTTTTTTTATAATTATTTCAATATCAAAGCATACTATATCTAAATCACCTATATATAAAACGACAAATTTTTATGTACATCTTCATTGTCTAGCATATATTGACACCTATTCGACTGAAGAATTTTGAAAACCTTCTTCTTTATGAGATAGATCGAAAACTTCAAACCAACCTTTAGCTGCCTGCATTTTTCAGCCCGTAAAGTTTATTTAATTTAACACATAATTATCTAAGACACCCTCAGGGACTTTTATATAAATATCTTCCTTTAATTTGTCATTTAGGAAGGCAGTTTTGACATCCCTAAGACGAACTAGCAAACTAAATTGATTCGCAAAAGTAAGATACATCTAAAACTAGCTATTCATGCTAATACTGGTGCGAAAGTTTCATTATAGTCCGTGAGGTATTCTTGACCGAAATCCCTTGCACAAGTTGTTTTTTTTTTTTATCTTAAAGGTTTTCTAAATTCATCATGTTTTACAGAAAACATCCCTTTACAATAAATTGACAATGTTTTTATTTTCAGGTGTTGGTATTAAAGTGTAAGTATTATTTAGCTTTAGAGAATTTAGTTCGTCCCTACTGCACTTTTTGCACTGAGATCTGTTTTGATCTCTTCTAATGAATTTGGTATTTTACATAGAATAGACTGAGCACACAAAATTGCGATCATCATCATCGTCTTCACTAAACGACATAGGTGGACGACTTTTGAACCTATTGCATCATCTAACGTCAGGATTTTATTTGTTTTCTTTTGGTGAAGATGGGGTATCAAAAAGTATATCATTTATTTGCTCCGATTCAATTTTATATTATCATGGTTTAATTTGCGAACTTTACTAGGACACTCGTGCTCATCAGATTTAGACCATAGACGTATCTGATATAGAACTGTCAGAGTTATGAGACTTGACCGGCACTGACATGGATTTTACATCATCAGCTTTGCCGTGAGAATTTTTTAATATTCCCTTCAGACTTGAGGTCTGGCCTGGATTGAAGAAAACCAGTCTCATCAACAATAACATCCCTGACTACTATGTAATTTTTCGCACTCTGGGTTCCAAACTTTATAGCGTTTGGTTCATAACCCACAAGTATTCCTTTCCATGATTTTTCATCAAACTTGGTCTTACTGCTTTTATTATGAACGTAAACAGTTGAACCAACCTTCAAATTTTTTTTTTTAATTTGAGGTTTTGTATCATGCCACATTTCGAATGGTGTTTTTGAAAACTTCCAAAGTTTTAATTGGGGTCAAATTAATCAAATAAACAGCAGTTGGTACTGCCTATCACCCCAAAACACTTTGTCTAATTTAGCTTAAACGAGCTTTTCCATTAAGTAATGGTTCCGACCATACGTTCAGAAACGCCATTCAACTGTGGTATTCTCGGAATTTTTAAATGTTATGATATCCCTCTCTCTACACAATAACCTTTCATTTCAGTCGATAGATATTCGCCACCATTATCGCAGCATAAGTTGACTAATTTTAAATTAAACTTAGCCTCGCTTTTAGCCACGAAATCTTTAAAAACAGCAAACGTCTGATTTTTAGGTGGGTTAAACAGTACGTAACAAAGTACCTAATGCGTATACTCATCAACAAAAAGTACAAAGTAGTTTTTTTTATTTCTCGTTAGTTCGGGTTATAAACAGTAACAATAATCCACAAATATCTGAGTGCACAATAAATAATAGCTGTTTAACATGACTTTTATTTTTGACCTGATAAGAACGGAAATCGACTTTGTTTCCTATTTATTATACAGGCCTCAACTGCGTGGGCCTCACACAATTTATCATCCAGGCTCGCATAACAGTTTCAATTTGGCTGGTGTCATCAACCATTTTATTATTATTTTTTTTAATTTCGATGAATTAATTTTTTACTAATTATGACCAAAGCCATAATTTGTACATACTGCACACTTGAGAAACACATTGACACTTATTTACCATTGCCATTGCCAGATGCCATTAAGTCTACAGCAATTAAATTATTTTTCAACATACCTTGCATGATAGTTTTATTAACCTTACGTATTTGGGCTCCTCGCTGGTCGACAATGACTGTCAACCCTGCTCCTTGCATTTTCGTTAAGAACAACAGGTGGTACCGCAGCACAGAAGAGCACGTCCTCCAAAACTTCTTGAATGCCCATGTTGCTGGTCACATACATCGTTCCCTGAAATAAATTCACCATTTTTAGCAATAGAAATATTAATGGCGTTTGAAAGACGGTGTGACTAATGAAAAGATCTTCCCTGTTTATAATATGGTCTGATGCTCCAGAAAAGTAACTTTGCTTCCATCATGATCCGCTTGATAGTCTCCCATCATAAAAGCAGAGCCAGAAAAATTGCTCGACGTGGATGTTTCACTGATCTCAACTGCCTGGACCGTCCTTCTCATATCCGTATTTTCTGCTGCTGTCGTTTTTCACATGCTCCTTGCGGCCACAATGACAACACTTCATGAACTGAGACTTATTCCTCTGCTTGTTAACCTTCTAGTTGAAGCTATTATTCCCTTTATTATTTTGAGAAAAATTCCTGTCCATTTTTCCCTTCAAATTGCAAAACTTTTGACACTGGTATCTTCATGAACTGAGACTTATTCTTCTGCTTGTTAACTTCCTAGTTGAAGCTATTATTCCCTTTATTATTTTGAGAATTATCGAATTTTGTTTTTCGAAATTCCTGTCCATTTATCCCTCAAATTGCAAAACTTTTGACACTGGTATCACTGGCCTCATTTTTAAACTTGACTTCATGATCCAAAAGCCTTGGCTTAACGAATGCTAGCATTAACTTATCCTCCGATAAAGTTTCGATCGCAGTTATCACGCCATCATAAGATGGGGGTAGGTTGAACAACAAATGAGCTACCTCGCGTGGCGTGGTTTGGCGGCGGCGCGGCGTGGCGTCGGTACCCTATAATATACTGTAGTCTTTGGTGCCGGCTATCAATTCGATGATGAACACTTTTTGCAACTTTTATCACGTCCATTTCACTTGACAATGCCCATATTTTTTTATTCAAATTTTAATCACTTATATTGCAGTAAAAACGTAACCTGGGCCCATAACCTGTAGGAAATCTAGGTTCTAACACTTCAATAAAACGAGTTATGGGCTTTTTAAAATATATAGATTATTATTAGCCAATTAAAAGTCACTAGGAAGTTTATACGTCCGTCTTTCTTAAGGCGCTAACGAGAAGTGAAGTAATACTAATGGTGGGTAGTATTTATATAATAAGTAGGTACCTACGACATATCGATTATTACAGAATCGACTAAAGATTGATTTTTGTAAATAATTAAATCAAAAAATACGTATGATGGTTTTTTTTTCAAGCTGAAATCTGGAAAATCACTAAAAGAAAGGCCCGAAACCTGGGCAAAAGACAATGACGCGCAAATGACAATGCCTGGCCTGAAGGAAAAAAGAGTATTCACATTTGATGCTCCATTTAAAAAGTCTTCTGCTTCACTAAGATCCATTTCTGCTTAAGGATCAGATTGTCGACTAAAATATAAACCTAAATTAAGTTTTAATTTCTCCTCGGCTAAAATATAACCATTTGAGAATATAAAACTGTCGTGTGCAAAAATGCAAAAGCCTTTCATTAATGAATACCTCAAGAACCGTACCGTACTTGACATATTTTTAAGGGTCATTGCTTTGGTAGCTGAAGGGCGAAGAAATTTTCAAAGAAAACTGGACCGCCCACGTAAATACTTGATCTAAATACTTTATTAGGAGGTGAGTGAGGTACCTATATTAAATCAAATCGATGGACATCCCGATAACCAATCAAGTTTTTCGATCTTACCCAAAGGATGACTAGAAATAACATTATGGCTTTATTCACGGAGGCTCTATATATCTCCTTCTGAACATGTGGCTTCCCTGGTAGGGTAGTAGGTACCTCATTAATGGCGAATTATGTACATAAGTATCTATTTACTGCTACCAAATTACGATGCTTATTTTTTTAATACTATTTTTTACATTCTTCCTTGACTTAATAGATTCATTAATTAATCATCTCATTATTTGACATTACATAACTGCAATTCCAATTTTATCTCTCTATTAGTAGCTTTTGTGAACATGATATTTATTCAGATTTGTTACTGTAATTGTAATGGCAATCATGTCATTTGTATCATGTCATAGGTAGATTTTTATTTTTATTTTTTTATTAATCTTCTAAATAGATTATTTTCTATTTTGTAAATGTGAGAACGTTGCAGGCCTAGTAGACTGTACATTTGTTTTGACTATTTTCTATTTTGTAAGGTACCTGGTAGTTGTTGAAAGGCCTACATTGTCCTCTCATACCAGACTGTTATTTGAAAATATTGTAAAAGCCAATATTTTTAAAAGAGTAACCATGTAGTTTCTTGTCGGCTCTTCTCCATAGGAAACAACCAATTTGGAACCGTGCATCTAGCTTCTGACGTTTCATAAGTGCCCATGGAGGTTTATCTGAAATAAAATATTTTGTTTTTTTTTTGGATCTACATTATATTCGTCAAGATGCTGCATAATGTTTAGTTCTATCATCGTCTCACTAATGGTGGTGTTACAATTTCTTTCAAATATACGGGATGAAATTTAAAACATGGTTCAAATCGAAATGGGAGATTGTACTCATCATTATGAACAACTTTTACGAGTACGATGGGACCAACCTGAAATCGCGAAAAAAAAATCAGCTGTTCAGTACATTTATCTACATCAAACTCGTCAAAATGTACTGAACAGCTGATTTTTTTTTCGCGTTCAGGTTTGGTCCCATAGTAAAAGTTGTTCATAATGATGAGTACAATCTCCCATTTCGATTTGGAACATGTTTCAAATTTCAGCCCGTATATTTTCGATAGCGTAACGGTAACGGTGACTACCTATACACTTTTCCTTTTTATTCGTGGCAGGAGTCTTATGTTCAACAGTGTTACTTTCCTGAATGTTATTTTTCACTTTTTGTTGTGGTACTCAACGAATCATTCTTAATTCGTTGGTGGTACTACCCCACACAAATTCGAATACCCTCAAAATATACCTGCAAAATAAATTAGAACGTCATCCACATAAAAAGTGGGAGAAAAATACTTATTATTGAAACTAACTCAAAAACTACTTAAACAAAGTTAATAAATTTTACATGGAACCAACTTCCAGGTATACCCTCCCGAATAAAAGAAGAACCTTTCAAATCGGACAATTCTGTAAAAAAATATGCGTGGTAATACATATAATTACCTTTTTACAGAAATGAAAAAAAAAACACTTGAGAACCTCCTCCTTTTTTCTTGTCGGTTAAAAAGATCATTTAAGTAAGTCATGGCTGCAGATATAAACATCGTCAATATGTACAGTATCACAAACGTGCACAGTTAGTTCGTTATTAATCATTCATTATGAAATATTCCACACGCGGGAACGTGACAATGAATTTATTATGTTCCGATACAGACGGACACAAGAATTTTATTTATATGCATAGCTGGCGCGCCATTCCCTTGCGGATTTGTCGTCATTTCATATGTGAATTTTATTATTGTTTGTTTGTAGGTACGGACCTGATGGTCCCTATGTTTAACTAAGCATTGTATACCATACGTACATGGTTTTAAGTTAGCACTAAAGACATACGGCCGGCTAAGAACACGCGAGACCAATAATATACGTCAATCAATCTGCCTAGCCTTTTCCCAACTATGTTGGGGTCGGCTTCCAGTCTAACCGGATGCAGCTGAATACCAGTATTTTACATGGAGCGACTGCCTGTCTGACCTCCACAACCCAGTAACTGGGTAATACGATACCCCTTGGTAAGACTGGTTGTCAGACTTTCGGGCTTCTGACGACCCGTAACGACTGTCAAAGATCCAGGAATGACAGCCGGGACCAACGGCTTAACGTGCTTTCCGAGGCACGGAGGAGTCTCGTCGTGTAAAGATGGTCACCCATCCACTGACCAACCCCGGCAAGCGTAGCTTAACCTGATGGATCGTCCCGTACGGCAGTTATTACTTAGCCACGAGCTCCTCCCGAGACCAATAGGCCAATTACGTATTCCCTAATAAAAGCGCACTGTAGGATTTTGAAAGAGTTGAAAATCCAACTGTGTGCTTTCATTATGCAATACATAGTACATATTTGAAAATAGGGAATACACTTAGGACATAGCAGAGCCGATAATTTACGCATCAATAGCTTCAGAATGGTTTATAATTCTGTCAAGTCACGTAATAGCTGTAGCTACAATGTTATATTATGGATTTCCCCTATTGATTTTCATAAGAGCATTAAACGGTATTGGGCGACCCTGACCCGCAATCATTATTGGGTCATGAAACAATCTACCAAGCTGTCACACGTTTTTTCATTGCCGTCTGGATCATACAATAGATTTCTTTCTTATCAGCTATGAAGCTTTCTACTAAGTAAACACCAGATTTTGAAAGCTTTAGAGCCTTGGGTAAAAATACCAATTTTAACTCAGTAATGACTTTTGAATCGGAGTCGATGTCTACAAGCAATCGACCGTTACAAAACCTTCCCGTTAAACCCCAGTATTAATGGCCTAGCCGACAGACGGACGAGATCTTAGTTATTTAATTAAGGGACAAACCTGGCATGGTTCGGATTATATCTGGGCACAATAGAGATTCTGGACTTTCACTTGGATCGAAACGATAGGACGAAGAGTTTATAAAGGACCAGACACATTTTAATGACTATAGGGTCATCAACATAACTATCCTCGTACATAGAGGAATTTTGCCTTTAATAGCCGTATACGGGAAGTAATGCATTTAGTTGAAAGGGTACTAGCAGTAACAGTTAAATTGAAGTGACAACTTGCGAGTCCTCGTTAACTATAATGGAATAGGGATGATGAAAAAAGAAATTCTATGTAGCGATCAGACAGATAAACAAAAATATTAGACACAATTTTATCATATTAATAAAAAAATACTTAGATATAGAGTGGGGGCTCGCTAAGTCACTTCTACGTATAAAATCTAGCTAGGCGTGACGTCATGCCATATTTTAATTCAATGTATTGCTGCAATCTATTGATTACGTAAAACAAATAAAAATACATGTCCAATATTTTCTAATAATCTACATGACGGCCAAAAAAATTTTAGTTATCATCCCTATTCGTGAGAAATCGAGTAAGTCGAATCTAGTCTTTATAACTAAAAAAATTCGACATGATGATATACTTACCTACTTAAAGGGGAAATATTGAACAAAAAGACTTAACACGATTAATGTCTTAGGGATAATGAAAACGACATTTATATGATTTAAATGGTAGAATTACAAACTTAATGCCAAACCCAACCAGTGACGAAAAAAACACAGTACGGGTATACACGCCTTAAATTCCTTAGATGGAAAAAGATGTGAAGAATTTGAACGTTGTCCACATGGATTTTAATTCAAAATGTTTTCAATTCTAATTAAGATTAATTACAGAAATGTTAAACACAATTTTTAGCACTAGAAATGCAACTTAATATGCTGACTTTTGCCTTATCGCTCTTAACATTAAATTAATTAATTAACTCATTTACACAAGTATTTTAAAGGTAAGTAGAATCCAGATCGAATTCTAAACAATCCACAGTTTACCGAACAACGTTCCCGAGGCAGGCACGCATATTCCAATTAAAATGCATACCCTCTTAGTCATGGTACTGTCACAGTGCCAAGAGAAAAAACAAACCTGGCTGTATAAAAAAAATAGAAAGATATCACCTTAGTACTTTTTGCAAGCATTGAATTTTTAAAAGCAAAACAGTTTGTTAGTTTGAATTTGAAAGAAGAATGGCGGGCCGCACACGCCCGGCGACCGTTACAACGATGGGAAGGGCAGCTGGGATCGCACCTGCCACGTAACAGCTGAGCAAGGAATTGACGCATTATTTAGTTCCGTTAAGGACTCTTGTAGACGAAAGGGGGCTTTTGTACGAAGAAACATTTTCGCTCACGTTTCAACGTCCGTAAGATACTTTTGACTTTTCCCTTCGTTATTAACAAACTTAACGAGATGTCTCTTGTAAAACTGAGGACACAACAAACGTGACACAATTTGTTACGCAGTTGAAAGGGATTAAAATTATTAAAAATAAAGACATCTGACGACCTTTTGTGCCTAAATAAACATGATAAAACTTGGAATGGTACATAAAATCCACCGTCAGGGAATGCAGGTCGACCGTACGTGGCGATATTCCGATGTGCGAATACTGGACAAAAGCATGTGACCTTCGGGCTCCACATTCCACACGTGGAATTCAGAGTAATCCTTGGCCAAGCACTTCGGTAAATTGCGGTCAAGACGGTGATCTGCGATATTCATTCAGCGTGGTCTTGCTTTTTGGTGGTCATAGAGAAGCGGGAATAGAAGTAAAAACTATATCTTTGTAAAAAAAAACGTCTATGAAAGCTAAAGGGTCCTTATTTGTATTAAATTAAGTATATGTGTTCGAAGATCAGACTTTTTCTAAGCCCCTATCTCCCCGTCCTTTGCAGCCGTGGTACAACACCAAAGAACATTTCAATGCGGTCCAAAATCATTCAAATCTTTAGGTGAAGACTCTTGGGCTTATTTTATAATATCATGCATAGCATCAGAGTCGGTTCGCATGGTTGAGCTTGTTGGTATTGCTACACCCAATTACACCTTGTTGTCCTAATTTATTTTAATGAACAAATATCATATTGAGTCCGCGGTAATTAATTAATTATCTACATGTAGCTGTACGTATACCTACAGCTAGAATGAAAATAATATGAAACCTACAGATTACATAAAACCTCTCCCCAAACTAACCATATAAACGATTTAAAGCCAATAATAATTTTATTAATTAGAACAAAACACGTGTTTTAACTATACCCAAGAACTTATATTCCGTTTCTTTAGAATTGAAGGTTTGCAAACACTCGACGAAGCCACAAACATTTCCATTTGGGATACTTCGGAAATGATTAGCATAAGGACTCAATTCTGATAACCAATGTACTTTGAAGTTTTGGGAGAAAATCTTGTAAATCTTTCTAAATTTTTCTACGAGACATCCATGGGTGTTTTTACACTCGTTATTCTGATTTTGGGGATAATATTTCACTTTACGGCATCACCCACTGTTGGATATAGGCCTCCCCCTTTTTCTACCATACTTCCCGGTTCCGTGCGTCCCTCATCCAGGTGTTTCCTGCGACTTTGACGATATCATCAACCCAACGCGCTGGTCTCTATGGCCTAACCTTTGCCACCATTCGGTCACAGCTTTACTCCATCGGCCATCTCCGAGTCTAACTAGATGTCCTGCCCAACTCCAATTGAGGCGCATCGCCCTATCGCCGATATCGACCGACGACGGGTTTCGGTGTTTACAGCATCAGATCTTTATTAATTCTCAAAATGTAGAGCATATTTTTAACCGACTTCATCTATATCTATAAAAGGAAAGCGTTACTGACTGACTGACTGACTGACTGACTGACTGACTGATCTATCAACACACAGCTGAAACCACTGAACGGATTGGGCTGAAATTTGGAACATAGGTAGGTATTATGACCTAGGCATCCGCTAAGAAAGGGTTTTTGGAAATTCGACCTTTAAGGGGGTAAAAAGGGGGGGATATTGTTTGTATGAAAAATCTTATTCCTTGAGTTTATAAACTTGAAACTTGGCACGAATATTTATCTAAGTAAATTATGATTTTTGTGATTTTTTGTTTTTCTAAACAACCCCCTAAACGAGAATTGGGGGGTCTCAAAGTTTGTAAGGAAAAATTTTAACGCGCAATCCGATTAACTCAAAACTCAGTATTTATACTTAAAACCAAAAATAAAGAATAATGTGTATCAGGGTTTTTCGGAAATCTACCTCTATCGGCGTGAAAAGGGGTAGTCAATTTCACAGGGGAGGATTTTACTGCGTGGCTTGATTAACTCGAAAATTGGTGTAAATAATCTTTGAGTCAAGCTATGGAAATATCTCAATCCATTTTTTTTAATTCCAAATGTGGTGAAAACAGGGAATACATTTTACTTTTTTTTTTTTCTTTATTAAAAAGAACTTAAGTAGTTCTTAATAATTGATTACAATCTAGCCTAATAGACTAATAAGCAATTTAACTCTAACTTATTATTTTACGTGAAAAATTTTGTTATAACTAAGAATAGACTACAATTTACATGAAAAATTATATTCATTTGGTTTTAATTGACTTGAAACTTGGCACAAATATTTGCCTCAGTTTGTCATTATTCGTTTTTAGGGTTCCATACCTCAAAAGGAAAAAAACGGAACCCTTATAGGATCACTCGTGTGTCTGTCTGTCTGTCTGTCTGTCCGTCTGTCACAGCCAATTTGCTCGGAATCTAATGAACGGATTAAGTTGTAATTTGGCACATATATGGATTTCTGTGACCCAAACACGTACGGCTAAAGTAAATAAATTAATTTTTAATCTGGGGGTCACTTTTAGGGGGCAAATAAGAAATTAACTAAAAAAAACTGTAAAATTATTTTTTCTTCGTAACTTCGGCTAACTTCTCAGATCTCTAGGCGTTCTAGATTTTTGTAACAAAATTGAACGATGTTATTACTTTATTAGCTCTCGGCATGAATCTTGTAACATAAGGATCGGATATAAACCCGGTATGTTACACAAAAGACTGGATTTATTCCATAAACTTCCTCACATAAATGTCTTTAATTATTTTGCTGGATAATTAAGTTCTCCATTAGGTTTAAGTATCGTAATTATTAGGCAGCGCTCCTTGATCGATGTCGGGTCGGAAATTCCTTCTTTGAACAGCGGATCGTTCTATGTGAATCTGATTTTATACCAACTCGTTTATTTTCCTGAAAACATTTCCGCTGAATATTTCGGTAACCTTACGATATATAGAAGAACATCAGACGTTATTACATCTGATGTTCTTCCGGTTGGTAGAATTTACCAAACGGTATAAAAAGATGCAAAAATGTGGTCCAATCTGGCGTAACGAGAAAATGCGTCATTTTATGGATGTTCACAGTAGGTTTCCACCTATTCATATGCATAGCATAAAATCAACAAAGGGGTGTGTAGTCTCAACAGCAGAGTATTAACCTGTACCTACTATAACATTGCGTCTTTATTGAGTACTCCACAGTAAACATATAACGCTTCCTATATACTTTACACGTTCCTTGTTGTTCGGGTCGTTAAGACCTGGCCGATGTCAAGGGCACGTCCTTCATGGAGCTCCGTGTGTCATGAAGACTCAATCGATCCACAAAACACTCCAAATTGTAAGTACACAACAGACACAAATCTTAGCAGTATCTACTCTCGATGGCAAAACTTTTAAATGCAATCCATCTATTACACTGATACTTCGAGAGTAAGATTCTATTAGCGGAAAGGATTTTTCGGCATTGCATTTGCTACTTTTCAAGTCAACGCAAATCTCAGAAGCCCCGTATAACCCGTAAACCCGTAAGCAAAAATACGAAAAAATTTCAAAAAAAAAAAAAAATCAATTTTTTTTTTTTTTTTTTGGAGGGTATACCCGTAAGCGAGACAACATTTTGCTTTGACTTTAGAAACATCAATCAATTCGCACTGATTTTCCGTGAACCTGCAAAGCTGTTTTATGAGCCCAATTTTTTTGTTACACAGCTTTTTGTTATCTGAATATCAAGACAGTGTATGTAATAGGAAATGGCAAAGCGTTAGACATCGAGAGCATGTTTCTGATTGGGATCAAACGTGATTGGTTCAGAGTAAAAGCCTCTTCCGGGTAACTTGTTCGTGTACTTGTTGCAAACTGTTAACGATCTTGTTGTTTCTTATCTCAGCCTTAATTTAATGCTCCGATAATGTAATCCATTTTCCGAACAACTCTTGAATCTTGTGGAAATAAAGACCATGGAGTTTCTTGTCTGTTCTTTTCTTTTGGAAATGCTTTGGAAGGGTCACCAAGTTCTTATCATTCCTGTCATTGCTTTATTTATTTTTTTCCTACTTTGGTATAGTATTTTTTTCTAGGTGCATCGTCTTCACATAAAATTATATAATTTATGTATTTAGCAAAATATTATAAAACAGTTTAAAAGAGTACCTAACGGTTATCCTTGCCCATTCTTCTCGATTTGAATCTACCTTTTGGAAGGTGCAACTAGAATTGACAATTCTATTTTTTTGTAAATTTTAACGTTCAAACTATGTGCCTTTATAGGTGCCTATTTGAAATAAGTGATTTGACTTTGACTATCCAAATTTATTACTGACAGAATTCTTGATAAGTCATCATCATCCTCAGTGACCTCAGTCTCCGTGCCCTTATTCGGGGTCGGCGGAGCACCCTTCTTCTTCCATACATTTCTATCAGTCGTCTTCTCAATCTTCACCACTTTCTAGCTACATCATTATTTACAGATATATGCTCTGTTTTTAAATCCTACCGAGTCCTAGGACATGCTCCCAAAATACAGTTACAAAAATTTCATTCCAAGTAAGTTTAATAAGCAGCATGCTTCCAAATGCCCTCATGCTCCATTGAGGACTAACAGACACCGTTTCGGACAGGGCATGTGTTCATTTATGAAGATGGTAAGCAATTAACGTTAATTAGGGGTTCCGTTCGAGCGTTCACGATTACCCGTGATAAATACTTGTTTCTAAGAGACGCCTCATATCTAAACAACAATTGTTTATGGTTCGTTTCGTGATTGATTTGTTTGTGTGGTGACGATTTTTGTGGTCATGATTTTGATTGAGCTTGCCGTTTCGATGATAATTTCTTGATAGCTAGACCACTTTTTAGGAATATCACACGTGAGAGTAAGAGGTACGATATTCTTATTCTTCCTAAAAGTGATCTGCACCCTAATTGCGTAAACACATACTTACATACATCTACCTAGCCTTTTCCCAACTGTGTTGGTGTCGGCTTCCAGTCTAACCGGGTACAGCTGAATACCAGTTTTTTTACATGGAGCGACTGCCTATCTGACCTCCACAACCCAGTTACTGGGTAATACGATAGGTACCCCTTGGTAAGACTAGTTGTCAGACTTTCGGTCTTCTGACGACCCGTAACGACTGTCAAAGATCCACGAATGACAGCCGGGACCAAAGGCTTAACGTGCTTTCCGAGGCATGGAAGGGTCTAAAGATAATCACCCATCCACGGACCAACCGCGGCAAGCCTGATCGATCAACACGTGCGACTGTTATTATTTAGCCACAAGATCGATCGCAATCTGGATCATTTTGAAACAAATTGCTAATCCATTGCTTCATTATGTTCGAAATTTATCTTCACAACACCGTAAATAACGCAATGAATATTGATTAACTGTCAAAATCAAACCGATTCCGATCGATAGCGTGTTACGCAATTAGGGTGCAGGTGCTTATTCTCGAAGACGCAGGTGTCTCTATACAGGAGTCTCAGTCTAGAACCCATAGATAATAGGTAGTTTTTATGGTGGCTTAGGAAATTCTTCGCATAAACCTTGGAAAATATTAGGGTACCTTCAACCTTTGGGCAAGGGCCTTTAAGAACGCTTTTACTAAGGATAACAAGACTTCACATGAATGACAATAACGAAGGAAGAGGTTACGAAAATGTTCACTCTTTCCTTATTAGGTACTAGGCTCCCATAAACACCCAAGCTGTTATTTAGATCCCACCTCCTTAACCTGGTTCTCTCTTTAATCTCCAGCAACAATTCGGACTGTTTTCTTGTCGTAAAAATGTTATGAGTTGGTCATCATGAGATTACCTAATTCGACTTCGACCCAATAATCCATTGTAGGTATCTAAATGGACGAATAAAAGACGCTATGCCTATGCGAGTAAAATTGAAATTCAACTAAGTTGTACTTAGTTAATTGATTCCATGTTGATGTGAGTCATAGGAGGTAATTCTCAACCTGTCGGTACCTAGAGGTACCTACACTAGTTTAGTCAGACGCGTAGGTACAACAAAATTCTAAAACACGTAGGCCTTAGTTATTATTTTGTTATGTTACGTAGGTACTAAAATCGAAAGTATGTAGGCATTTTATTGTTACTTTTTGAGTGTAATTAATGCCTTTCTTGTTTGATTTAATTAAAAAATAAAAAGGTTTTTTTTTATTATTTGCTATACTTACTTAAATGTTCTAAAATAATATCCTTCATTATTCATATGCTTAGTTTATATTATTAATTAGGTACTTACCTACATACCACATAAAAAGTGTAATTTTTGTTTTTATTATATATACTAATAGACACATTTGTGTATTCAATACAAACAAAAGTATACCGCTAGGTAACGGAAAAAGGAACAATAATACAAAAATAAATTGAGGAAACTGTTAAGTACCTGTTTTATATTAGTAAAAAACAAATAATTACAAAATATTGGACGTGATTAGGCACGCGCTGTGTCGTGCGGTGGTTATCTGATGAATTAATTATCATAAAAATGTGTACAATTACTACTTACAGCTGTTGGACACATGGCATTCATTCAGCACACACTGGTAGATTATCCAGGATTCCAATTCAATCATCGTGGAAGCGGTCATTTTCGACACAAAATAAATATTCGCACACAGTCAATAAGTCAAAAGTCGAGCCTTATTACGACAAATATCACTTAAATATATCACTGCATCTCTGTAAACGTTAAAAGCTAAATATTTTCAGTCAATGTTTTCAATTTTTAATTTGTAAATAACACGCGCGGTCTACAACACAGAACGTTGTTTTGTTATGTATCGCCCACATAGGATCGCGAGCTGAATGATTTGATTGGACCTTCGAGCCATATCGGCCCGCCCGACAGGAACCCGGAAATTCAGAACGGTGTTGCCACTTTATTTGTGAGTCTCCCCAAAGTTTCTGTCAAACGTCAAACGCATTTTATTATTTTAGTTTGATTTTAAAATTGAAAAAATCAGACTGAATACTAGAAACTAGGTAAGTTATCACTTAAGGAACACGTTAAAAATTAATCAACTAATATTGTAAAATGTCTTACTTAATAGCTTGCTTCAAAGTATAACGACAAAGTGTTTTTTTTTTTTTTTGGAACAGAATTTGTAGTATTATCTCGCAGTGAAAACATATTTCTTTTTACTATCATCAATTCATCATACATCGTTTGGACAAGATAATGTATTCGACAAATGCCTCAAATTTTAATAACATTCCCCATATGAATTGAGAAACATTTAACCTGGCAACATTTTTCATAGACACTATGCTGTGACATAGATGATACTCAAGTCTATTTCAACGATTAATCGATTTGAGTTGTTGTGAACAATGCAAAAACAAACGAATCGATTATAATATTTTTCCATTTACTTTCCTGAACATTATTATTAAATACAGTTTAATTGTTTGTTTTTAACATACATTTTTTTTTATTTAATTTCATTTATTTTGATATCATTTCATTTTATTTATTTGATTTATTTTAATTCCATTTAGGTATTTTGATCTGAGTTTATATTATTTAACTTGAATGATTTCTGTTATCTATGTTTGGCAATGTGTGTAATGACCTGAAAAAAATGAATTTATCCTTTATTAAAATACAAATAGATTTAAACAATATATTGAACACAACTAACTATTTACACTAGGTACTAAATTAGATGACTTAATTGGCTAATAACTAACTATAAAAATAAATACCACAACAAAAGAACACTTAGGCGTCAAAGTACTCGTCCGCATCGCTGTCATTTGGAAACGTGCCCAGAAGACTGCCAATATTGCCACGTTGAATTGCAATGCTAATTATTTGCCAAAGAGCTAGCTAACATTCTGGTCACGTGAAGTGTCAACCAGTCAGCGAGAAATTTCCATAAAAAGGAGACGTGGACTCGGGCCCCATGACCCGGGCGTTTCGACCCCAGCTGCGGCACCAGCACAGCCAGCCGTGCTTGGAACATCAGGAAACATGAGATGATGCAAGGGTGACGGGTGTCGATACAGTTGCGTCCCACACCAGAGGCCTACCCACCTTCAAGGCAACGACGACGTCATGCCATCTGGTCCTTCCCTTCATCACGTAACAACTATAAAATAGTTGTAAAAAGTACAGTAAATATTCATGTTAGATTTTGTGATGCATAAATTCTTTTTAATTTCGCTAAAGTGCTTCGATTTTAGTATTCGATTAAATTTAAAACCGAATGTCAAAGTAATTATAGTGTCAACAACACTAGACATCCAGCTGTCAGTGCAGACTGCAGCGGCCAGTCTATTTTTGTTTTTGGTTTTCACAAGTGCTGCGTGCAGTAGAAAGTGGTGTTTATTTGTAAATATTGAAAAATTGTAAATATTCATAATTTTCAGTGTTATATCTTTGGGTTTGTGATATTAATCGAAGTGCAAGTGTTTTATGGAAATACAGAACACTATAAGGACTTTTTGCGTTTTAAAAGGTGAGTTAATTGTGAACGATGATCAAACACCTGTCGTATCGTACGTAATTTTTATGCAAACGGAATTCATTGTTAAATACAGTGTCATTATAATTTCGTAATGAGTAAAATCTGTTGTTTTGTCTGGAACGTGAGCCAGTTGCGCTGTTTCGTGTAACCTTGAGTGAGCGAAGCGGAGTGTCATCATCTAATTCGGCCTTATGCTTGTGCCCTACAAGTATTTATAAGGCAACGTAATACTTCGGGTATGTACTTGTAGAGAAAACAAGGTGTAGGTACATATCAATCACGTGTTATAAAACGTTTTCTTTGTACCTACATATTCTTTTGTTTGTCAATAGAATAAAAATTCCTGTTCCAAATTTTAAAAAAGAAGAGTTTGTTAAGTACGGTTTTGGTCATTTTGTGATGAAACTGAAACAAAAGAATCTACACTACCTTTAAAATAATCATCATACAAACCTAATAATTGTTACTGATATAATATTTGTGATTCAACTAACAACTGATCGGCTAATCAAAAAATATCAATCTAGAAATGTATTCATTATGGTAGAAAAGATTAACCTCATTAGGCAGCCCACAGACCGGATTGTTCACACCCCCATAAACAAGTAGACTTTTCTACCTTATTAGACCTCTTTGGTACATTATCATCAATGTAGAAATAAGTACATTGCTTGATGATTTTGTAGGTTGATCTATAGCCTATAATTATCTTAATAATAATTTACATCTGTATTATGGCCTGGTATTACAAAACCTTGGTGCGTAGGATTCAGTACCAACTTATATAGACTGTAATGTATGTACTACTGTTGAGTAAACAGTGATAAAAACCAGTTTCATCATTTTGCTTTTCTTATGTTTAACACACACAGCATCATGCCTGGATTCCCTGAAGTGTTAGGCAGAGGTGTACCTATAGTACACCCACATTTCGCCAGTTTTGGTTTAAAGTCCTATGTAATAGGGGTGAGTCTATTGCCATCAACCAAGCACAAATGCAGACTCCGGGCTGCTACTGAGCAATTCCAGATGAAAAAACTCAATAATAATATGTCCAACCCGGGAATAGAACCCAGGACCTCATTCGCAGTAGTAGCGCTTGCAACCAATACATAAAGGAGGCAATCTTATGTCCTTATGTTTATTTATTTAAAATTGGTATGCCAACAGTATACAACGTGTAACGTTAAATGCGCATAACCTCTTAAGGGGTCATTGTACTCATCATTATGAACAACTTTTAGTATGGGACAAAACCTGAAATCGCGAAAAAAAAATCAGCTGTTCAGTACATTTATGTTCGCATAATTCGTCAAAATGTACTGAACAGCTGATTTTTTTTCGCGATTTCAGGTTTGGTCCCATACTAAAAGTTGTTCATAATGATGAGTACAATGACCCCTTAAGAGGTTATGCGCATTTAACGTTACACGTTGTATACATTTTACATTGATTAATAATAGGTGTAGGTAGTTCTTATGTATAGACCAATTACAGGTGTACACAATATTCACATACTTAATTACAGCAACATCTTCGAAAATTACTTATCTAATAGGTACTAATAATAAAGCTGGAGATTTGTTTTTTGTTTATTTGTTTGAATGCACTAATCTCTGGAACAGTCAGATTTCAAAAAATCTTTTTGCATTTGTTAGCCCAATTCTTGAGGAAGGCTATTTAACATCACGCAAGGACCATGATGATCTGAGCCAAAAGAAAAAAAGTCGGAAAGAATGCTAAGCAAAAATAAAGTAATAGCGTGGGCAGGCAATGAATGTGACGGGTGCATAGTGACAGGTGACAGGATTTCACGCTAACTAAGTCACGGCACAGAATAGATAATAGTACTAACGTACAGAAGTTGCACTCCTTTGATCTTGAAGAAAGCCGCTTTTATAATAGCCTACAAAATCTTTTCCCCCCCATACGCAAGCTAAATTGCTCTTAATCGCCGCGCTTGAGAGTTGTTATTACTTTGTGTCGTTACTCGTCCGTAACATACCTACGCCGCTTAGCCGAGTACTAGGGCTGTCCGCAAAGAAAAATAAAATATGGTACCATACCACCATACCATACCATACATACCATATGGTATGGTGGTGGTGGTGGTGTATATGGTACCTTTTTATACTTTTATTGTATTTATGAATAGTCTATCTAGAGTTGTTTCACTTTACTGTAATGTCTTATAATTTTCAAACGTTATTTTTTATTAATCAATCAAATAATCATTATTAAATCATGATCATCATTCAATCATCAATTATTTTTATTGCACCATCATCTCGTATAATATTTAGAAGTGTTCTAAAGTAAACAAGGTACAAACACGTCTTAAATTGAAAGTAACATTTGGTCCACTTTAGTCGCCTAAACATGGTCATAAAACAACTAAAGATGCCTCAACGCACCAGTGACTAAGTTTGTGCGATCGTACGATCGCGGGTAGGTACAGTTGCTTGTTAATCCTAAGTTAATCCTTAATTACTTTAAGCGATTTTGGACATTACTCCTGAAACAATACGACGCGCACACAAACCCCCACCACTCTGCCGAGAGCTCAAGTTAAATGTCGGCAACTATATAATAGTAAGTAGGTAGTAGGTAAAAAAAAAGGTAGGAACAAGACTCGACATTTCGTAATGGATTTTCGTCATTAAAAAAGTAACTATATCACTAATATATATATATAGTATAGTGATAATATGAATAGTATACTTAAATTTAAAATCTAAGATTTAATTTTTTCATGGGCGGCCGTACGTGTCTCGCTCGCTGAGCGCGTAATACACCCTGACTGACTTGTAACCCAGAGTTGCCGCGAGCTGTAGGTACTTATCTCGAGCGGAATGTACCAGTGCAAGAGGCCTGGTCACGGGCAGAAGCTGAGTTCGTTTCAACCGCGCGGCCATGGCGTTAAAAAAAAAAAAACTATGCCAACATTTTGTAACAATTTGTAAAAGTTGACTCCCAAAACCACAAATTTGTCAAAGCTATGGTTAAAAAGTTAGAAGGGTTTGAACGTGGCCGCGCCATCGAAACGCGGAGAACCGCGCGGCCACGGAGATCTCAGAAACTAAGCGTTGCACAGACCTGAAATTTTGGTAAATAACAGATTCAATTTGTAAACAATTTGTAAAAATATAGAAAAAAATCCTAGATTAATATTTTAGGAGCTGTGAGACTAAAACCCCGTGGCCGCGCCATCGAAACGGTGACAAAAACGTGATAGCCGATATCTCGCTGAAAAAGCATCGCAGACGTCTAGAGTTTTTTGTAAAACCCAGATTTGAATTTGTCAAAACTTACAGAAATGCAACAAAAAATACTAGGTTAATATTTTAGGAGCTGTGAGACTAAAACCCCGTGGCCGCGCCATCGAAACGGTGACAAAAACGTTATCACCGATATCTCGCTGAAAAAGCATCGCAGAGGTCTGAAGTTTTTTGTAAAACCTAGATTTGAATTTGTCAAAACTTGTGAAAATAAAACAAAAAATCCTAGGTTTATATTTCAGGACCCGCGCCATAGAAACGGTGAAAAACACGTTATCACCGATATCTCACTGAAAAAGCATCGCAGAGGTCTGAAATTATTTTTAAAACCTAGATTTGAATTTGTCAAAATTTGTAAAAATATAACAAAAAATCCTAGGTTTATATTTCAGGAGCCGCGCCATTGAAACGGTGAAAAACACGTTATCGCCGATATCTGACTTAAAAAGCATCGCAAAGGTCTGAAGTTTTTTGTAAAACCTAGATTTGAATTTGTCAAAATTTGTAAAAATACAACAAAAATCCTAGGTTTATATTTCAGGAGTTGTAAGACTAGAACCCCATGGCCGCGCCATTCAAACGGTGAAAAATATGTTATCGCCGATATCTCGCTGAAAAAGCATCGCAGAGGTCTGAAGTTTTTTGTAAAACCTAGATTTGAATTTGTCAAAACTTGTAAAAATACAACAAAAAATCCTAGGTTTATAGTTCAGGAGCTGTAAGACTAAAACCCCGTGGCCGCGCCATCGAAACGGTGACAAAAACGTAATAGCCGATATCTCGCTGAAAAAGCATCGCAGACGTCTAGGGTTTTTTGTAAAACCCAGATTTGAATTTGTCAAAACTTACAAAAATGCAACAAAAAATACTAGGTTTATATTTCAGGAGCTGTAAGACTAAAACCCCGTGGCCGCGCCATCGAAACGGTGACAAAAACGTGATAGCCGATATCTCGCTGAAAAAGCATCGCAGAGGTCTGAAGTTTTTTGTAAAACCTAGATTTGAATTTGTCAAAACTTGTAAAAATACAACAAAAAATCCTAGGTTTATAGTTCAGGAGCTGTAAGACTAAAACCCCGTGGCCGCGCCATCGAAACGGTGACAAAAACGTAATAGCCGATATCTCGCTGAAAAAGCATCGCAGACGTCTAGGGTTTTTTTGTAAAACCCAGATTTGAATTTGTCAAAACTTACAAAAATGCAACAAAAAATACTAGGTTTATATTTCAGGAGCTGTAAGACTAAAACCCCGTGGCCGCGCCATCGAAACGGTGACAAAAACGTGATAGCCGATAACTCGCTGAAAAAGCATCGCAGACGTCTGAAGTTTTTTGTAAAACCTAGATTTGAATTTGAAAAAACTTGTAAAAATACTACGAAAAATCCTAGGTTTATATTTCAGGAGACGCACCATTGAAACGGTGAAAAACACGTTATCGCCGATATCTCACTGAAAAAGTGTCGCAAAGGTCTGAATTTTTTTGTAAAACCTAGATGTGAATTTGTCAAAATTTTTAAAAATACAAAAAAAAATCTTAGGTTTACATTTCAGGAGCCGCGCCATTGAAACGGTGAAATACGGTTTTTTGTAAACCTAGGATTTTTGTTGTATTTGTAAAAAAATTAACTAATTCAAATCTAGGTTTTACAAAAAACTTCAGACCTCTGCGATGCTTTTTCAGTGAGATATCGGTGATAACGTGTTTTTCTCTGTTTCAATGGCGCGGCTCCTGAAATATAAACCTAGGATTTTTGTATGTATTTTTAAAAATTTTGACAAATTCACATCTAGGTTTTACAAAAAACTTCAGGCCTTTGCGACACTTTTTCAGTGAGATATCGGCGATAACGTGTTTTTCACCGTTTCAATGGCGCGTCTCCTGAAATATAAACCTAGGATTTTTCGTAGTATTTTTACAAGTTTTGACAAATTCAAATCTAGGTTTTAAAAAAAACTTCAGACCTCTGCGATGCTTTTTCAGCGAGATATCGGCTATCACATTTTTGTCACCGTTTCGATGGCGCGGCCATGAGGTTCTAGTCTTACAGCTCCTGAAATATAAACCTAGTATTTTTTGTTGCATTTTTGTAAGTTTTGACAAATTCAAATCTGGGTTTTACAAAAAACTCTAGAAGTCTGCGATGCTTTTTCAGCGAGATATCGGCTATCACGTTTTTGTCACCGTTTCGATGGCGCGGCCACGGGGTTTTAGTTTTACAGCTCCTGAAATATAGACCTAGGATTTTTTGTTGTATTTTTACAAGTTTTGACAAATTCAAATCTAGGTTTTACAAAAAACTTCAGACCTCTGCGATGCTTTTTCAGCGAGATATCGGTGATAACATATTTTTCACCGTTTGAATGGCGCGGCCATGGGGTTCTAGTCTTACAGCTCCTGAAATATAAATCTAGGATTTTTTTTTGTATTTTTACAAATTTTGACAAATTCAAATCTAGGTTTTACAAAAGACTTCAGACCTCTGCGATGCTTTTTCAGTCAGATATCGGCGATAACGTGTTTTTCACCGTTTCAATGGCGCGGCTCCTGAAATATAAACCTAGGATTTTTGTTATATTTTTACAAATTTTGACAAATTCAAATCTAGGTTTTACAAATAATTTCAGACCTCTGCGATGCTTTTTCAGTGAGGTATCGGTGATAACGTGGTTTTCACCGTTTCTATGGCGCTGGTCCTGAAATATAAACCTAGGATTTTTTGTTTTATTTTCACAAGTTTTGACAAATTCAAATCTAGGTTTTACAAAAAACTTCAGACCTCTGCGATGCTTTTTCAGCGAGATATCGGTGATAACGTTTTTGTCACCGTTTCGATGGCGCGGCCACGGGGTTTTAGTCTCACAGCTCCTAAAATATTAACCTAGTATTTTTTGTTGCATTTTTGTAAGTTTTGACAAATTCAAATCTGGGTTTTACAAAAAACTCTAGAAGTCTGCGATGCTTTTTCAGCGAGATATCGGCTATCACGTTTTTGTCACCGTTTCGATGGCGCGGCCACGGGGTTTTAGTTTTACAGCTCCTGAAATATAGACCTAGGATTTTTTGTTGTATTTTTACAAGTTTTGACAAATTCAAATCTAGGTTTTACAAAAAACTTCAGACCTCTGCGATGCTTTTTCAGCGAGATATCGGCGATAACATATTTTTCACCGTTTGAATGGCGCGGCCATGGGGTTCTAGTCTTACAGCTCCTGAAATATAAATCTAGGATTTTTTTTTGTATTTTTACAAATTTTGACAAATTCAAATCTAGGTTTTACAAAAAACTTCAGACCTCTGCGATGCTTTTTCAGTCAGATATCGGCGATAACGTGTTTTTCACCGTTTCAATGGCGCGGCTCCTGAAATATAAACCTAGGATTTTTTGTTATATTTTTACAAATTTTGACAAATTCAAATCTAGGTTTTACAAATAATTTCAGACCTCTGCGATGCTTTTTCAGTGAGGTATCGGTGATAACGTGGTTTTCACCGTTTCTATGGCGCGGGTCCTGAAATATAAACCTAGGATTTTTTGTTTTATTTTCACAAGTTTTGACAAATTCAAATCTAGGTTTTACAAAAAACTTCAGACCTCTGCGATGCTTTTTCAGCGAGATATCGGTGATAACGTTTTTGTCACCGTTTCGATGGCGCGGCCACGGGGTTTTAGTCTCACAGCTCCTAAAATATTAACCTAGTATTTTTGTTGCATTTTTGTAAGTTTTGACAAATTCAAATCTGGGTTTTACAAAAAACTCTAGAAGTCTGCGATACTTTTTCAGCGAGATATCGGCTATCACGTTTTTTTCACCGTTTCGATGGCGCGGCCACGGGGTTTTAGTCTCACAGCTCCTAAAATATTAATCTAGGATTTTTTTCTATATTTTTACAAATTGTTTACAAATTGAATCTGTTAGTTACCAAAATTTCAGGTCTGTGCAACGCTTAGTGTCTGAGATCTCCGTGGCCGCGCGGTTCTCCGCGTTTCGATGGCGCGGCCACGTTCAAACCCTTCTAAGTTTTTAACCATAGCTTTTACAAATTTGTGGTTTTGGGAGTCAACTTTTACAAATTGTTACAAAATGTTGGCATAGTTTTTTTTTTTTTTTAACGCCATGGCCGCGCGGTTGAAACGAACACCAGAAGCTAGTATAAAAATAAAATAAAAGGAAACAGCCTTTAGGAAAGTCTAAAAAAAATTATATGTAACACAAATGTCAAAAAAAAACAAAGTAAGCTCGACTTTGAGTTTGACCATTTAAATGACGCAAAAGGGCTCAGGGGATAACTTCGGCAGGGAAATATGTTGTAGACTATAGATCTACTGTTTAACTAAAAATCGATTGTCTCATAGTAAAAAAAATGTTGCTGAACAATTTTAATTTAATCTGGATGCAGACATAATTTAAATAAAGTTCATCTCATTTCTAGGGAGTTTGCAACTTCTCGCTGGCCAGTAACATGATATTGATACTTTGTGGTTTCAGAGTGTTTAATACTGGAACTTATACTTTGAACACCTTTGTTCAGTAGCTTTTGTTATTTTTAGAAAACACAACCACTTACCTACTTAATTAAAAAAAAAAACAAGTTTTTACTTATATTTTGGGATTGGGATACTAAACTAAATAGGTAAATGTTACTTGGTCGTAGAATAATGTAATTTTATGCTAATGCTACAATTTTTATTACATGAGCGTTTTTTTAAACTTACAATTTATTAGAACAGCTGTTGTTTGTTTCTGCTAGAAACTGGTTTTATCAGTGACCAAGTTATGTAATAATTTCAACTAGAAAACAGTTACTTAATTAAATATTTCAAGTATAAGGTCATATTTTGTAGAACAATTAGGTAATACTTATACCTATGAATAAAATGTAAATGCGGACCTGACGTCAAAAAAAGATTTTTTTCTGGTGGAATTAGAACAAACAAGTCATTACCACCACATAATATAAAATGATAAGTTATAATTTTATTATTCTTCCATTCTCCAATATTAACATAATTTAGAGTTAAAAAATCCCCATTTCAACATGCAGCATAAAATAAAATAATTCAGTTCAAATTAAATACTGGTGTCCATGCACAGCTGTAAAGATAAGGCTTCTAATCAGGCTATGGTAGGTATGCTGCGTCAGGTGTTAACTGTTAAACCATCACTCGCACTATCTAACAAATAATGTAAATAAAAGTAGTACACAAATATTAGTATGGAGTCCTGATAAGCTTAGTTAAATATTATATTATTAAAAAGATTAATATGTTCGTATGTTATGGCTGTTTCGTTTTCGTATTTTTATAGTATTTTATTGGATAAATGTAGGTACCTGCATATTTGCATAATTTTGGTAGGTAACCCATACAAGGGTATCTAAAAAATCTTTGCTTGTACCTGGCCTATATTGGCCTCTTTTTTAAATTTAGGTATGTAAGTTTTAAATGCATGCAACGGAGGGGCTTGTGGCTAAGTAATAACAGCCGCACAGTCGATGCTATGCTTGCCGCGGTTGGTCCGTGCATCTTTACATACGAAGACCCCTCCGTCCGTGCCTCTTGGTCCCGGCTGTCATTCGTGGATCTTTGACAGTTGTTACGGGTTGTCAGGAGCCCGCATGTCTGACAATTCGCTACTGAACTAGGTTGTGGAGGTTACATAGGCAGTCGCTCCATGTAAAATACTGGTACTCAGCTGCATCGGGTTTGACTGGAGGCCAACCCCAACATAGTTAATAAAAGGCAGATGAGGCAGATGATGAAGTTTAAAAGTATTTAAAGTGAAGCATTGTGAAACATAGGTACTCCATTAGGTGCTTCAAACAAGCTTTGATGTAGAAGGCAAATAATAGACAAACCAAAGGTAATTCTGTCTTTAAGCGAATCTGACCTAACGCAAATCTGACCTAACGCGAATCTGTCCTTATGATAACAAAGGGTAAAAATATTTATGTAAGAATAAAGTATTTAATTTTATTTTAAGTTATTCCTTTTTTTATTGGCATCGGCAACTTACAGAAGAGCCTAAAATAACCACGTAATCAACAACCATGAATAATGGTTATCATTCTCCTGCCCTTATCCCAAATTATTTGGTGTTGGTGCAACATGCCTTTTCTTCCATAGTTCTCTATAATCGTCATCTCTCTGTAGTCACTATTAACCCCCTTTCTGGCCATATCATCTTTCACACAGTCCATCCATCGTTTTTAACCGTGTCTAAATATCTTACAACAAACAAAGGAAAATCTGTGGAAAAAAAAAGAAACAGTATTCTACAGTTCTTTTTGGAACGAAGTTCCTTATCGCGCGTTGTGAAAGGGGGCTAGACGGAAAAAAGTCTCACGAAAAGTTGTCACGACACTTTTTGCTGTAGGTAGCTATGCGTGCGTATGTTTCTCTGTCTCTCTCTCTCTCTCTCTCTCTCTCTCTCTCTCTCTCTCTTATAGAAAGCAAGCCAGATATTTTCATTTCTATTTCGCATTGAACAGTGTGGTGTCGCGATGATGATGATGATGATGATGATGATGATGATGATGATGATGATGATGATGATAATGATGATAAGTATAAGAATAAAATTTTGTTACAATTCCTTCACTAATTAATCGAAAGGAACTTCGTTCCATCCGGGTGTCCCTTGACACCTCTCAAGTTTTTTTTTTTCATAATCTTCCTTATTTTGTGTACAATCTTGCATAAGAATTGACGTCACACTTTGACATCGATTGTTTACTCATTTTTATTTTTACCTTTGTAAATATTTAAAGACAGCTTTTAGAGATAGTTACAATAAATTATAGCTTAGCTAGGGACTAGATGGCGTTCGTTGTGTGAAATGTCCAAGGATATTTATTTATTTATTATTTTTATTTTTGTACTATCGATAGACTATTGTCAAATCAACTAGAATCAAAAGACAGAAGAATACGTACCTAACGCATTCACCTGTCTTTTGATTTTAGTTATTAAGTACTTACCTAAGTAATTAGAATCAAAAGAGTAGTAGTAGTAGGAAGGTAGTAGGTACATAAGTAGTAGTGTATTCAGTAGTGCTATTCAGTAAACAAATACCCCACTCCAGTTTGAAGCAGTTTGAAGGAAAATCGTTCAGTATTTTACACTGGAGATAACAATTAATGACGTTAGATACGATAGCAACTAGCCCTTTTAATCGTTTGATTAGATTATTGTATGTTTAAGTATTCTTATTTAATTCTTATCTATCAAGTTTTCGTCACGATGTGAGACATCGATGAGGTGTAGTTAGTATAGTTTGATGAATTTAATAGATGCACGTAGGTTTGAAAGGCACTGATTTCCGGCGAGGATTACTAACAACGAATGATAGGGGCGTAGTACCTACCGCCCCACCGTATCAGCCGTATCAATGATACGGGGCCACCACGTTTGTAAGCTAAGCAAAAAACAGGATGACATTTTATTTGTTTTGTAAAAACAAAAACAATACCCTCCGTTTGAGCTTCGCCGCAGTCGGGTAAAAAAGGCCCCACCCCAATATATTTTTTGTACATAGCTATGCCACTGGAATGTTACCTCAACTGGTCTACTGCTAGACAAAGATCTATAGGTAGATATCTGAACCTCTCCCGAGTTGCGCCGAAACTTCCGACGCCGTCCGGCCTTGCTTGAATGTTGACCTTAATATTGTCAAAGAGTCCCAAGTCCCAGAACGACAGTAGTGAACTAGGTAGACCGCGTTTTACAAATCTCTGGAACTCAACCGCTTGAGCTTCAAGATCTCTCCATTATGTGTGTCAAGGATAAAGCTGTTTATACAGAAGAAGCCCTTGCATTATAAACACGACTGAGAATTAGTCAGAATCTGCTGCGAAACAGCATTTTGTAGATAAGATAGTAAGTAAATGAACAAACAACAACAATGCTGTCGAGATCTGGCTGGCTCATGTTTATATTCTCATCTCATCGACATCCATGGTCATTCAAGAAAGAAGATATCTCCAATCAACTTGTGATGGTGGTTCATAACTTCATACACTGGATACCAAATCATTGTAAATAACTAGCTTTTATTTGATAATACCAATATTGTTGTAATTAATTTTAAAAAATACGTTCCCCTCTCTTTTTTGTATTCGCAGACGCAATATATAAATATTATAATATAGCCTATGTGACTCCCACAATTAAGACACATCTAACGACTCCTCATATTATGTTAAAATCCATCAAGCCGTTTAGGCTAAGAAATAGACATAATACACGACTACTCTAAAAAATATTACACTACTTCTGGGGTAGTCGGGTAATCATTGTGTTAAAAATATGGCTAGGAAGGATTATAGAACACTGAGATGACGACCAATGGAGATATACGTGCCGAGCCGAGCCCAATTTAATCGGGATATGTTATTAGGGTTTCCAGTGCCTAAGCCACCACAAAACTATACGAGCATGAAATAGATTGAATTAGTCAAATACCAGATACCCTCTCGTAGTTTGACGACTTCCAGTAGAAATTACAAGAAGGTACTTACCACGTTCGAACTGCCGCATACCAATGCCTAATACAATTTAACTTTCTCTCGTGCATTGACATGTTGTGTAGAAATACGATTCGGTTTGCAATAACCATTGCTCTTCACAAAAAGTCGATGCGAAAGTTGTTGTTCGTATTGGTATCGCTGAGACTTAAATGGATTGATTTTGTACACTTGTACTGTTGGTAGGTGATGGCCAACCTGTACATACATATATGGCATTAAAACCTTTCGCTCCTAAATCTTACACGCTGTGAATTTGACGAGATATTTTACTAAGATCAGGACAGCAGCCTTGTCAGGAGTACTGACAAGGCCTGGCTTGGCCATTTGGCAAGTCACCTTAGGTACTCGCCAAATGGCCAAAAACTTCTTGTATTTCCCATTTGGCAAGTAAAATTGAGCACAGGAGTTGACATTGAAAATATAAGTATCCAGATTTCTCTTCTGAAGATCAACGACCAAATTGCTCCATGAAGGGCCAGAAAACCCCAACAAGATTGTTGGTGAATTAGATATTAAATGATTACAATTCAGGTAAAGCATACTTAGATTCAATGATTCGCTGCTCCAGTTCTCAGTAAGCAGGACTCACAAAATTCTGCTATGACAAGCCATGCATAATAAGGTTAAGATTCTTACAGTGCGATCAACCAGAACCCTAGAACTAAGAATAGCGTGTAAAGTAACATAATACAAAAGTGTTCTTGATTGCATGATTTTAACTTTATATCAGGCCATTATTGCAAAGTGAGAATTGAAAACGGCGTGAGATATTAATATAAAAACATCGAGAAAGTGTTAACGCTGGTACATAAAGAATTCAATAACACGAGTGCGACGAAATGACTCGATGACATCGGAACATCTGAAAGTCATGGTGGTTATTGACATAAAATTGGTGATGGATGGAAGTTTGGCAGACCGCCAAAGTTTTTAGAGATACTTCCCGAAGTGATACAGTCCAACTAAAGTGAATAGCGTCTTGCGAGTTTTCTCAAACATCCTTTTTACTATAATGATAAGTTTGAACATAGATCTATTGGACAGTAGTTTTATCGACGAAAAAAAAGTAATTTCATTGACTTGTTGAATTGTTCTTTGGTTTCACGGCAAATTCGTCGACCCTCAAACATTCATTAAGCAAGGTTGAATTATTGTAAAGCAATTTGCTAACGCATGCTAAAAATCGATACTTACAGCTAAGTTAATTAAACATATTAAGTAAGTATACCTACGTAATGTAATTAGTCAACAGATTAGGTTCAAAATGTCTACAGTTTTGAATACGAGTAAATACAAATAGCCGATAGATTGTTTTTGGGCTAGAGTAGGTACAGAAAATATCTTAAAAATATACTGGTGTTACGACCGCTGCTTCCTACGCTCTCCCTACTCCCTGCAAAAGGCCAAAAGTAATTTTATTCGGCTGGAAGCTGGAACAACGGAGCGGGCTAAAAATAAAACGAAAACCAAACGCATACAATAAAAACATCCTCGCTACTGTAGACAGTAGACATGCAACGAATTCAAAAGGATAAAAATATACTCCCTAACTTCAAGCACGTGGTGTTTCTGATTCTGAAGAGAAACTTTTCATTCCCAGTTCCCACATAATGTATCTGGGTGGCGTCACTGAAGCACAACGTCAATATCATCTGCACTGCATTAATATTCAAACTATCGCACTTCACCATATAAAGTAATATCCCGCTCTGTGTCTCCATAGTGAATTCAATGTCATCCCCATTCATGGGTTGACCGCTTGTTAATCTGGCCGTGACGTATCCGACGGTATACGTCGTCCCGCTCAATATTTTTGTTGTGAGATTACGGTTATCAAGTTCCGACTACGTCAGGATGTCATACTAAAATGGGAGACTCAGGGAGACATTGCCGTAATATGAATTCAAAGGACCACAGCATTGAGATATTAAATTCACCATCAAATTAAGCTAACAATTCTTGATATGCCATATCAATGTTGTTTTGAATCCATGCATGATTGCAATATTATATCTTCAAACAAACACTTTGAAAAATTTTAATAACAGTGAAGTATTTCCTATAGATTTCCTCCAAGTGAAGCCCAACTACTTACATAAGTGATGTAAAAATATGTGATAACATACAGTAATTAGTCTATGTGTGATAATGTTCTCTACAGCCACATTCTTAACACATAAGTGTTAATTAAGTAAACAAAAGCCTAGTCAGGACCGCCAGATTGCTCAATTTGGGAAATATATCGCTTTCAGTTTGAGTAATTAGTTAAACTGACCTCCATATTTCCTCCTTTATTGCTTTGTTTTTTTTTTCTTCAAGGAAGGCATTGCCGGTTCATTTCCTTATGTTTTGATACATCAAAACAAATACAAACATGAGTCATGGCTAGATCTCAGTCGGCCTTGTTCCGATCGCTACCTTATCTACAGCATGCTATGTGTCATTAGAATGCGAAGTTATCGTTCAACCGCGGATAAAAACCTCAAATATGCTAAAGGTGCATACAATGCAAGGGCTTCTTTCTATTGAAACAGCTTTATCGTTGCAAAACATGAACGCATCATGTTTACATTTATATGTAAGTATACCAACAGTTTTCAATGTCTCTTTATTTATCATCATTAGTAAAACAAAAAAACAGCGGCAGGTACTGAGACGTGATACCTTACCTACACGAATCTTAGTCAAGATCTGCTTTTATGGCCATTCACAGCGAGCTCCTCCTAATGTAGGTGTCGTTTAGTGTAGGATGTAAAATTACAAACATGTCTATATTTAGTATTAAGTAGGTAATTCTGCACCTGACCTGTGTTTGACTGTAGCAAGTTCAAAGCAGTCCCTGCTTTTGTCGAACCATCTCTTACATCTCTATAAACAACGATGACAGATGATGAATGTAGAGCCGCAAATTCTCGTGATTACCTATGTAATGGTATTTTTACAATGATTGGTAATCTAATCATCCATCATTGTAAAAATGTCACGGAGCACAAACTACGCCGTACGCGCGTACGTAGCAAATCGTCGACGTAGTTTGTACTTCCGTAGACCATGGTAATATATATCACGCACGGTACATAATTTGCCAACACACAATCCGTACGCTATAAGATTTGATCAAAGACATGATAAGTAAACATTAGTGAGCATTAAACCTGTTCGATTAGGTATTCTAATGAGGTTTGTTGTTCGATATCGTCATCATAATCAACGTCAGATGTAAACACAAGAGAAACTAGTTCGCAAAGACCTTACTGTCCGTCTTGTTGACTTCTAAACAAAGCGTCGCGCGTCGTAAGCCATGTCATGTGTTTGTCCGAGAGCACAATTAAATTGACGTTCAGATCTGGCAATTTAAATCTATTTAAAACCCTGTGTGGGTGGTTGTACGTGTCAATATTGCTCATGATGATATTTCTGGACTTAATTCGTCATTTTCCACGCTGGCAAGGCTCGCTGTAAACACTGATTTTTGTGAAATAAATAACGAAATATTATTTGAGTTGTGTTTTTGTGTGCATGTGGTGACGCAGTTGGCTTGTTGGTAAGCGAGGTACTATCGATCCGTATTCAAGCTCGAAAGAGGGCTATTTTGTGACGTTGTCGTAGTAGGTATTCCTTTTAACAAAATTTTGGATTTGAAGAATTACTTTTGTTGCAGGGTAGGTAAGCCGGGATGGTGATGGAAGCCGACCCTATTGCTGGCAAACATACTGATGGTAAATAAATATTAAAAAATCCTTCATCAATAATTTAGGCGTCACGTCTACTTCGACATTTTATTGAATTTCTGAATGCATAAAAAACTGAGGTCTTTAATTGAATAATATCAAGGTCTTTATGACTGCCAGAAAGTAATTTATGGAGCATTTACTGCAATAACGCTAGAACTATTCAGAATTCGTAGCTATCAGAATAGTTCACTATTTGTAGGCGTGTTCATTTACATATTTTTACCACAAATATGTAAATGCTTAGTTTATTTCGTGATTTTCTTTTAGACACGTTTTAATTTTTCCAAATCTTACATAAAACGAAGCGAGAGTGCTTCTGTAAGAAAATCTTGAATTATACTAACTCAAAGAGTAAAGTAAGTATAGAGAGAAAGAGTGGCAACTCTGTGGTAAAATTTGCATGTATGGAAAGTGCTGCCACCATACGTTTGGTGGGTGAACTAAGGGTCTAATGTATACACATACCTACCTATGCATACTGAGTAGGTACTCATAGTATGCATACCAGCTATAGCTATAGGTAGGTACCTATCTATATAACTATCGTACGAGTTTATAAATTATGGGCAATCGGGATATAATATAATTTTAAAAACACGTATGCAGTTCAGGAAAATGTCCGTTTATTATTACCAATCAATCAGTCTTGAATGTGGGATCAAAATGGTGATCACTGCTTTTGTCCTTTAAAATCTTCATACAATCACTTTCTCTAATCTCGCCGCCAACAGCCGCTATCCAAGCAGTGAACAAATCGGGCCTCGTAGTGGTTGTCAGGGTTTGGGAACCGGTGAAGAGGTAGGTACACCGTATGCCACTGAAATTGGAATGAAATTAATGAATAGCAGACGGCTAAATAAAACTTTTTCTTACTTTTATTAAAGGTACGGTACGGTAGTAAACACTTACATAAAGCATCACAGCCAAAAATACAATATCTTCTTGGGGGTTCACTCATTCTTGGGAGTTCGTTCAAAACAACTAATATGACTAATGAACATTGCTAACGAAAAACAAAGTATAACAATAATAGGAAATAATAAAAACAAAACTCAACAAAACAAATAACAGAATTAACTGAGATAAACTCGAAATGCGCATCAACAACGTCGGGAACGAGTTGACAATGGCCGAAAATCCCACAGATTAGATAGCTAGAAAATCCGAAATGTTTTTATGACAAGCAAGACAAGATGGCTGCCAAGTTTTGTTATCACACCAAACTCCAGATGTCGCTGTCATCTATGGAAATTGATGACAGTGTTATGTGTGCCCCCCCTGTACTAACTCTAGCTGTCGTTGTCAGTCGTTCTCGTTGACCGTGTAGGGCGCTAAATCGTGTTGTGCTAAGATTTATTGTGTAATCTAGTGTTGCTATGTTTAGTACATGTGAACGCCGATTATTAGCACGTGTCAAGCGCGTCATGTCCCGTTTGAGGCCTAACGTCCTATTTCCTTGCCTCCTATTTTCTACTTTCGCTCACAAAGTTGTTGGCCCAAATTTTGTGTGCTTGATGCCGCGTTATAAATACTGGGGAGTCTGGGCACGTTCCTGTTATCTCAATGTCTGGCTTAAGTTATAAACACACATTTTTGACGAATAATATGAATCATGTTTGTTTATGACCACAATAGTAGATTACCATATCAGTATCACTGCTATTGGACGATGCGACGCGACGGTTCGATCGTTATCAATTCAATTACGACTGTCGTTGAACGTATTTCCTAGATTTATTATTAGATTGAAATTTGATAAGCCTCTTTTTTCTCGCGTGTGGAACGTGTCGATAAAATCTATTTCGATATCTGTAACACTGTAGCAATATTCTTAACTGTACCAGGTTTTTTTCGGTTAGGGCTATCTGCTGAAAATCTTTCTACAAAACCAGTTTCGGGTGCAGAAATATTTAGTTCATGACTGTAAAACCGAATGTGCCAATTAGCTTGCCTACTATAAACCCATAAAATTCTGTTAGAATCACCAAACCGCGGGAACGGAAACTAATTGTCGGGACACAAATCAGAGCCAGACATAACGCTGCTTTGATCTTCGAGCGTGATTTGTAACCGGTTCACTCCTTGAAAACTTCTGTCTAGTGTCTCGGGCTTCCTGTGCCCAGATCACTGCATCTCTATTTATAGCTTTTTAAATAATCCGTGTATTGTTGTTGATATGTGTGTGAAACACCATGCTTATTAAATTGGTGTGAGCATACGTTTTTAATAAATAAATAAATTATTCCCTCCACTCTGTTGCTTCAATAGTCAGTTACTGCACCCTAATTGCGTAACACATTATGAATCGGAGTTTGAATCATTTTGAAACAAATTGCTAATCCTTTGCTTCATAATGTTCGAAAAATTTGTCTGCTCGACAACGTAAATGATTCAATGAATGTTGTTCAACTGTCAAAATGAAACCAACTCCGATTGATAATGTGTTAATCAATTAGGGTGCTGAATTCCTTTGGTCATTGATCTCTTCATGCCTTATCATTAGGTATCCATCAAATATTTAATTATAATGTCTTATTCTTTTTATAAGATTTGCTACCTTCTTCTTTTCCGAGTCGATGGATTTAAATTAAAGAGTTGAACCCAGTACTTAGGTGTCCACGTTAATCGCACCTATACCTTCATCTTCTTTCAAGTTCGAGATTGGGTGTCTGACAAGCTTATCCTAATCATCATACCAATCTGATAGAGAATCTACTTTCCTCGACAGCTTCAAAGCACAACATTTAACAGTAACGCGCTGATTTAAACACAAGTTAAATCTGCAAATTGCATTTCAAATTGAAACAACGATCTAAGTACAAAGATTCAATGTAGCGTAACTTTATCCGATGACTTTGAATGGCGGCCATTATTCAAATTGGCCATTGATGTTGTCAATCAAATCGTACGGTCTTGCTCCGTCGCGTCTATTGTATTTGGTTTTTATTCGAGCATCGGAAACATCGGTATGGCGCCCGTCACTGATCAATCAATTTAGGTTTCGTTAAATTCGTCCGTTTTGGGGTGATCTCCATGGGGCTATACAATGTATACCATCGAGCAAAAATAAGAAATTCTATTTAGTCCGTCAGTCAGATAATAAAAAAATGTTAGACACGTATTTTTTTGTTACTTACATTAGCTACGTCAGACCTTAACAAACTACGTACTTATAAAATCTAGCAAGGAGTGACGTCATGCCACATTTTAACTCAATGTATCGCCGTAATCTTTTGATTAGGTAGGTACGTAGAAAAAGAAAAATATATATCCAATATTTTTTAATAATGTAGGTAAATACATGACGAATAAAAACATTTTTAGTCATCATCCCTATTATCTTTTGGAGATATTTTAGGTGTGGCTTTTCCAGCTTCATTTAAAACGATTAGGTGTTCAACTAATGAATCAATCTTAGAAATCCATTTCGGTGAGGATTTTTTCATAAAAGTACCTAACTACATCTAACTAAATCCAACAACAACACACAACAACAACGTCGGATTTAGTTTGATTAGGTAAGTACTTTGGACTACTACAGTGGAGCTCGTGGCTAAGTAATAACAGCCGCAAGGGTCGATCGATCAGGTTAAGTTACGCTTGCGGGGGTTGGTCCGTGGATGGGTGACCATCTTTACATACCAAGACTCCTCCGTGCCTCGGAAAGCACGTTAACCGTTGGTGCCGGCACTCCCGGCTGTCATTCGTGGATCTTTGACAGTCAGAAGCCCGAAAGTCTGACAACCAGTCTTACCTAGGGGTATCGTATTACCCAGTACCTGGGTTGTGGAGGTCAGATAGGTAGTCGCTCCATGTAAAATACTGGCAATCAGCTGCATCCGGTTAGACTGGTAGCTGACCCCAACTTAGTTGGGAAAGGGCTAGGCAGATTGAATTTACTATAAAATTATATTTGAAACTTCCATACTTATCCATCTTATTTAACTACTGCTACTATCTGTATTATTATGCCTGCTATGATAATCATTTCCACAGGATGTGGCCTCAATTGTTATTAAACCACAGCTGTATGTTTCGAATACAAAGTTCCCAAATACTGCAGTCTATAGTGTCTCCAGTTGAAGGACTGTCCCCAATCAAGCGTATAAAGTCGTATCCAATCCATTGTTCGTGACACACTTCCCTTCAGGAAATCGAAATAGTCGCCATTGCGATACATTTTACGTGACTTATCTACAGTCAGCGTTGAGAAAAGTTATCCTTATTACTAAACATGGTTCGGAAACAACATAATAACCCGGGTTTTTTTTTTTTTTTTGTTAATTATGACTTCTATGGGTTTTCAAATCGGGTGGCATTTTCCCAGTTTGACGAATATTCAGTATTTTAGTATTCAATGCTTAGTTAGTGTTTAATGTTCAATCAGTCACAGCATTGTGCATTTGAGTGACGACTAGTATTGTCAAACAAATTCCTTAATAGCCACCTAGTTTTACAGTAGGTCAGTGATAAATTCTATTAGGAGCTCAAGTAGACGACCGTCAGGATGAGTAACGACACAAGTATGTATGTTTTAGTTAATTGCATAAGTTAAGCGCAGTTAAACCTCAATTTAACTCATGTTTGCATTATTGAAACTCGGGCATTCTCAAAATAAACCCATGTTTGTACCTATATACGCAGATGCACATGCTAAAATTTGTAATATGAATCAGTGTATCTTATAAATAGTCGTACGTAATACCCAACGCGTTATATTGTCACGAATTGTCTCTTTCAGAGAGAGTGCACGGCGCATCGCTGAAGGCGCGGGCTGGTGGTGACGTCATCTCTCCGGAGCGATCAGTCGGCACCCTCGACCTCAACATGTCGTTCACAGCACCTTCAAACCTGGTACTCACACCTGCTCCTGAATGTGAGTTATACAAACATCAATAGTTTATTGAAACAGTACTTTATACTGAAATAACTTCTGGAGCCTGGTAGAGTCCAAGCGAAAGACAAACATATTCTGTAAATAGACGTTCGTATGGCCCATCGCGTATTATGTCGCGACCACATCAAGGGGATGTGCCGTTGATTATCGCGTTGAACGGCGTTAGCCGTAGGTGTAGCTACCACTTACCGCGATAATTTTACCGAATTTAACTACCGCGATGTTTATGGCGTTTATGGTCATTGATGTTGTCGTTAATGTGGCCTGGGCATTAGAAAGACACTGCCACACACGTATGACTGACAAAGACGAAGGTCTACGAAACCGAACCTTTTCTAATGAGCCATTTTAGACTTTAACTACCATAGATCTTCTTATAATCCTATCAAAATTTTCCGGGACATAACAGCTTGAAAACCAGTTTATTTTTCTTCCAGGTCGAAAGCTATCCCGAGGCATCTCCCGTGCGACAGACAACGAGGGCCTCGTGTGGGCGTTACGCAACAATACAGAGCCTGAGCCAAACACAATCAATTCCGATCACATACTGCTGCTTCCAGATATTTCTGTCTACCCACCTGATTTTAGGTAAGCATATAATCTTGATAATTTAATATTATGCGAACAGACTAAGGTCGGACTACTTAATCTGGTACTAAAAGTGGATTGCCTTTTGGCTATTTTCGACGCAAGGCCACAGTGGTATGTTCAAGAAAAACATGTCATGACAGCTCATCGCTGACAGCCTAAAATTAGGAGCACTTCGCTTGCCTTTGTTTTGATTACCAAATGGATTTCCGCAAACCGATGTTCGATTTGATTTATCGCTCGGTTATTTACAAATTCAAACTCATCAGGGGAGCATTTGGTGAATGTTAGCATAAAAATATGAGAATGACTTGCTAGGCAGAAAAATAATAAAAGGATGACAAGCGTGTGGCCCGCACGCCAACGCTCAACATTTTGCATTTTTTTGGATTGATGCCCTTTAAATTAGTCACGAATGACAAATATAGTGGTAGACCCGTATACGTGAATACGACCGTTGTTGGTGCGTACGTACGGTCGGCAGCTAGCCAATATTCATTATCGTCGCACACGCAATCAGACCGTTTGTTGCCGTTGAACTTTCTGTTATTGTTTACCGTTCTTTAACCTTTTCGTGTTTCGGACACATGAATTCTACATTGGCTACATTGATTTTGGTGTAGGTGGAATTCTGGCGATGTATGAAAGTAAATACTAACTAGGTTTCTCATGGAAAATTTAAGGAAGTATGTCCCGATTAGAATCATTAAGGTAAAAAATATGTAAGTTGGAATTCTATATTAGATTAGAATTTTCAGTAGATTAATAGGACTATCAAATTACTTTTAACAAATGAGAAGCATTTTTTGATATTGTCAATAGCTAAATTTCTAGAACCTCCCCAAAACATTTTTGTTTTCGCGATGTGACACCTTAATCACAGAAAATTAAATCCAAAATCCTCTCACCTTTTTCAGAACATTCTTAGAAAAGGACCTCCTAGAGACTGCGACACTAGTTACTCTAGAATCCGCCAACATACTTAACTGGTGGCGCCACGGTCGCGTCCCGGGTGCCCCGCGCTTACTTCCTCTGGCCACGTCGGGCGACGGCAACTGTCTGCCGCATGCTGCATCACTCGCGGCCTATGGCTTCCATGACAGACTGCTTGCATTGAGGACTAAGGTTCAGGCGCTGCTGTCTGGAGAAGGCGGTGAAGTACTTACTAGTAAGTGTTATTCAATGTCCTTGTAAATCACTTAAGTCAAACATACCAGACATACCATACAACACCTGAAATCACCTTTCCCTCAAGTCTCCATTTTGGAATCCGTACCCCGAGCCTCAAGACACAGACTAAGGGCCTGTTTCACCACCTACGAATCCTACGATTAAGTTCCTATTAACTTAAGTACTTATTTCATACAAATTCTGTTCCATTTTTGAATTTCTTCGGTAAGTAGTGGCTATTCGGACATCGTCAAATAGGTACTAACCTAGCTATAGGTATTGTACGACGTGGTCTGGTCTATACACTTTGTTTAAGAGTACGATGATTGTTCTGTACACTTGTGATGATAGAAACCCGGGGAAGAAGAATTAAACCGCCCGTGTTGAGTGTGGTAAAATCACTGATTTATTTTACTTAGCCAATTAGCCAGTACACTAAATGATCGCGCGTATGCAAACGCTGATGTAGCTTAACCTACTTAATTAATATTATGAAATGTGCGGGTGAACCCGTACAGGTATTATTTTAAGCTATTATTATTACTATTGTTTTTACTCATGTTGTTTCAACTTGTTTTTAACCTGTAAACCTGCTTACTGTATTACCTGGACAATAAACTATTTCGGGGAGTGGCTGGTAATGGTGTAACAGGCCGAGGATCCAGCTCATGACATGCTATTTCGCGCACGTGTGGGAGTGGCGCGAGGAGGCGAAACGCCGGGGTGTAACTCCGCTGCCGCGAGAAATCACGGTACAGCGGACAGAGCTCCGGCGGGATCTCATGGCGACATGGAGAGCGCGACTGTCGCAACCCAGCGCTGGGCACGCCACAATTGCGGCGATAAGTCCCCTCTTTGAGGAGTGGTTAGAGCGGCGCCACGGCGTCCTCACCTTCCGCCTGACGCAGGTCCTCACCGGACACGGCTGTTTCGGTAGGTTCCTGTTTCGCATAAGGCGCGAGGAAACGCCCGGGTGTCACCATTGTGTGGATCGCCCGGAGGACACGGTGGAGCATACAGTGGAGGTCTGCCCGGCTTGGGCAGAGCACCGCCGTGTTCTCACGGAGGCGATCGGCGGCGGCGATCTCTCGCGTCCGAGCCTGGTTCAGGCCATGGTGCGGAGCGAGAGTGCATGGGAGGCCGTCACCTTCTTCTGCGAAGCAGTGATGCTCGCGAAGGAGGAGGCGGAACGCGTGAGGGAGAGGCAGCCTCACGCCCTCAGTCGCCGCAGGAGACGCCCTGGGCGGCGGGAATCGCGAGGCGATTTCCGGCCACCGTAGGCGCGGGCCTGCGGACCGTGAGTAGCGGGTAGCTAGCCGTCCGGTAAGGACCAGGCCCGAGTCGACGGCGCGTTTTGTTCCACGCGCGCCTCAAAGAGATGTCGGCAAATGATGGGGTCCAATAGGGCGGACGCCGCTGGGGTCGCGGGTAGTTTTAAGAAGATACCGCGGCCCTGCCATAGGCAACTGAAGGAACACGGGTGGGTTTTAGTCAGTTAAAGTCTGACACGCCCTTCCGCTCCACCCAGAGCGGGAGAAGTTATTTGATGATTTCCCACACTCAAAAAAAAAAAAAAAAATGACAATGACATGCTATTGAAAAGCCCTAGTGGTTTACTAAAGTCTGATAATTATGAATTTATTACCATCAAAATTATTTTTGATAATTTGAAAATTACTGCAAACTCTGGTGCCATCTTTGATTGACCAACTGAGACTGTTGTATGCATTCTTAAGATAGGCTCTCCTTGGATATGACCAGTTAGTCACTCGGTCTAATAGTTAACTTAGTAAGATGAATACTTACTACTAGGGTTGCCAACTTTTTCTAGAAGAAGTAGAGTATATTTGATTTTATTTTATTTTAGTACCTACCATGTATTGAACCCTAAGACGACCCACTGGCAAATAAAATGAAAATGTATTTTTTAGCACTTTACATAACAATTTTTTACTACTTGTTTTTAAAAGAATTTTACGACTCCAAACATCCCAATTCTAAGTTAATATAGGATCAGGAGCTCATTTTTAATCAATTTTAATGAAGCCCTTGTTCAGCTATTCTTGCCACTTAACTTTCATGGATGGCATCAGTGAAGATTATGCCAAAAAGGTCAATTTCTGTTAAAAGAGTATTTTAGCGTACTCTATTAGTGTTATAGATTCTAGAGTACACCTACAAGAAAAAGAGTACAATACTCTATTTTAGAGTACGGTTGGCAACCCTACTTACTACCTACCTTACTAGAATCACACACCTAGATTTACTTAACATATTTCCTCCCCTTTCCAGACGCAATAAAACGCCGTTGGCGTTGGTCAGAGAGCATATCCTTACGCTCAGCAGGACTCACGCCGTCCGAAGCGGAATGGGAGCGCGAGTGGTCCCAGTGCGTGAGCGCAGCCTCGCCCGAGCCCGCGCGCGCCACGCCCTCCGCCGCGCCGCACTATGCCGCGTTGGAACACTTGCATGTGTTCGCGTTGGCACATGTCATGAGACGACCGGTTATTGTGTTCGCTGATGTTGCTTTGAGGGTTGGTATAATTTGTACATACAGTTACCCAACTGATATGGCTTACCGACGTACCTGCGCAGAAGATGAATTTTCAAAGCGCGGGAAATGATATTGACCAATCGGCACGCTCCACGCACCGCGCTTCTTTTTCTTGTACCGCTATTGGTCGGCAGCTGCCGCCAATGTTAACGCGCAGCGTGTGGCATGTTAGTCAGCCGCCATACTTGCAAGTGAGACGGAACTAACAGCTAAAGTGTATTATGAACCTTATAGTAGTGATCTAAGGTTGATTGTAAGTTTCAAGCAATCTTTCGACAATATTCGGGGCCATACTTTATTTTCTGTGCGAACGAAGATTCACGACGCGCCTTATCAGTTGGGTACCACTCTAACTAAGTACATATTTTGATTTTTCGTATTTTAATACAAGTTTAATATGTGGAGGAGCTCGTGTCTAAGTTATAACAGCCGCACGGGTCGATTCATCAGGTTAAGCTACGCTTGCCGGAGTTGGTCCGTGGATGGGTGACCATCTTTACATACCGAGACTCCTCCGTGCCTCGGAAAGCACGTTAAGCCGTTGGTGCCGGCTGTCATTTGTGGATCTTAACTTGATGGTTCGTCCCGTACGGCTGTTATTACTTAGCCACGAGCTCCTCGATTAGCGAAATTATACAAGCAGTCAAATAAAATAAAAAATGTTGACACTTGCAGGACTTCCGCGGCGACCCCATAGCCCCCATCCCCTTCGGCGGCGTGTACCTGCCACTGGAGCTGGCGCCCGACGCCTGCAGCAAGACGCCCATCCTGTTGGCGTACGACGCGGGACACTTCTCCGCACTGGTACCCTGTGAGCCGCTACCTACTGACGGCGCTAGGGTTCCGCTTGAAGACCATGCCGGGAATCCTATGCCTATCAGGTAAGAAATAAAGAACAAAAAAACATATTTAAATAGTCACAGAAACACGTGCAAAAAAGCTAGTTGAAAAAAAGTTACTGCGACAAGAAGTTCAGATACGGGCGGGACAAGTTACGGGCGTTCCCTACGACGTATCACTTACGGACTTAAGACTAGTTCGGGGCCCGAAATAAGAATGAATGACAAAATTTTTTGACAGTTGTCCCTAATTCCAGTGTGTTTTTGCCTGTCCGAAAAAATTAATTTGTCACCTGTTTTGATGGCTTTTGGACGGGCCCGTATTTTCACTGACGGACTTGGAAAGTGGACCCCTGGCACCATATGTGGGTTTTCTCGTCTTTTCGACAAGAAAAAACAAGAAAATGGGTTTTCACGTCTTTTCGACAAGAAAAGACAAGCAAACCCACATAAAGTGAATAGTCCATTTTTATGGAATAAAAAATTCCCTAAAAAATTTACTATTCACATAAATAATTTAAAAAAAAATGTTTTATTGCAATAATAATATATCTTTCATTACTTACCTACAGATTCAACGTAGACCCCGGTGAAGACTTCCGCTGGGACGTCGAACCCGACCAAAAAACCATAAACAACATCCTACCGGACGAATACCAACGTTCCTCAATGCTGGCAGCTTACTTAGACCTCGAGCCAATAGAATGCATCTCCCTCAGCCAACCGCCCGAAGAACTGCGGAGATCACTCGACGCATTATCAACCAAAAGCTCAAAGCAGCTAAACTCAGTGGCCAAACAATTCGGAAGTATTGGAAGGTCTATGAGCAGTAAATTGAAGAAGAATTTTGGGTCTATGGCGAAGTTGGCTGGTAAAAGCAGTGGGAGTCATAGCAATCCTGAAGAGAGTTTGATGAGGACGCAGTCTACGTGTGAGGTGTTGTGCTGTCGAGTGTTAGCGGCTAGGGCGCCCGTGCAAGAGGAGATGGTCAAGAATTACCTTAATGAGGCTTGGATTGGGTAAGTTTTATTATTTTTTCCTTCACATATCGTTCCCGAAAGCGTGGGCTCCTTGGCTCTATCCTAGGGCTATCAGCATAGGTAATTGGTTTTTCTGTAGAAGCCCGGAATCTGAATTTGTGGCCGGCAAAATACCAATGGAGTCGGCCCCATATAATTATCACATAACAAATAATCAACCTATAATGTTCCCACTGCTGGGACACAGGCCTCCTCTCGGTCAGAGGGAGCGGGCCGCAATCCACCACGCGGGCCCCGGGGCCTTGATAATGTTCGTTACTCTTTCACGCAAAAACTACTGAACGGATTTTGATGTTTGGCACACAGATTGTTTTAAGCCTGGATTAACACAAAGGTTACTTTTTATCCCGATGTTCTTACGAGACTTACGCGGTTGACACCAGGGGGCGCTGTACTATAATCCTCACCTCTGGCCTCTGCCTAATTCTTCGAGGAATACAGATGTCATGTAATGTGTTATTTCAGTATGAGCTCTAAGGAAGCCATTACAATTTTCCTCAAAACTCCAGGTACACAGCCGAAAAAAATCGCAAAGAGCAACCAGTCGCCCCGAGCCAACCTCGCTACGGCACAGGACGATCACAGTTCTACGCAGAAGCGGAGAGACCCGCTCACGACGCAGTTCGAGCGGCTACTAACACATCTAATAAGTCTGCTAGAGCCCCCGTAGACAGAACACTGTACCTGAGTCGCTCCACGTTCTATGACGACCGCCCGCCTTCGCCAGCGCCCTGCCGCGCGCCGCTGTGCATGTACTACGGCAGCCCCGCCAACGGGGACTACTGTTCCCGATGCTCGCGGCTCCAGTAACCGCCTTCTACCCCCAGTGTGATAAACTCTTAGGAGTCTTAGGTTAGTCCGACTAGCAGCCTGTGAAGCTATGTTTTATCAAATTTTAATAAAAAGTTGATCTAAAATATTCTGTATGTCGAGTATTCTGAATTTTAAGTACGAACTTAAGATTTTAAATCAGTTTTTTTTTTACGATTATTTTTTTATGCCCGACTACTTTCGTCTCTCATACTAACATGATGTAAGGCTAAGTTAAGCGTTAATATCGTTCGAATTAGGCTCATTACTTTAATAATTATTAAAAGAGTAATATTATCGTTTGCGTGGGTGATATTTTTTTATTGTTACTTAGATTTAGTAAGTCACCTTTGTGTTTGCCCCACCATTATTAATAATGCATAATATATAAGTAAGCACAGATAATATCTGTGATTTAATAATTATATCATAATTATTAATGTCATTACCTAGTTAACCAACCATGGGCGTGTAAAGGTGTATTCAAAATGTAACGGATACTAAAAACACAAATGACCAATGAATGTGATGGATCTCTCATTTTCATACCAAATAATAGTAAAATAATATCCCAGTTAATTTACAAAAACCAGTTTAGTAAAAACAAAAAATATGAATCACTATTTTCCCCCTTATCTACGCCTGTGGTCTGAATGATCTATGCGACTGTTATTATATTATCAAGTGCCAAAAAGTGGCTTCTAAACGTATTTTACAAAAGTATTTGGAGGATTTAAATGTCTATGAGTGTTTAGGTAACAAATGTGTTCAAAATTCAGTGCCAGCTTGAAAACGGGAAGAAAAATTTGGACAATACGGCGACTATGATGTGTTTCATACATTTGTTTAATAAATTAAATGTATTTAAAAATTGACAGTGTAAAACAGGGTAAAATCTGTTTAGACATCTACTGACAGTGTATTGTATACCTTAAATTATGTTGCCTTTATAATCGTGTCTTCTCGCATTGGAAAATGTACCATGAGAATTTTTATTGTATTTTAAATTGAGGATTATATTTAGGGTGTTAGTAATAAATGTTTAAATATATTGGCGGCTAAAGTTTGCAAACCTATTTAACGACATAGAGAAAAAAATACATACAACATAAGTACTTGATTAAAAAAAAAAAAATACCTTCTAAAAAAGAAACAATGTTATACTTAAATTATATTTATCATCTTTATTACAATACGCGCCACGAAAGATGCGACTTGACACACCACGTGGTTTGACTTGCGCATTAGACGATTTCAGTTCAGGTCTCTTTAGCGGTATGAGACATATATATAAGATATGAGCGCGGGAAGCGCGGTCATGTATCATGTTTCGTGGCGCGTATTATACCATTATAAATGTTTAGGAAGAGTTTATTACTAATAAAATAAATAAATAAATTACTTAAATAATTATCATAGTGATATACCTACTATAAGTAGGAACAATTGCAGCTTAAATTCTGACCATAGCCTTCTGGAATTGTGATTTAGAGGTTATGTACAAATAGAGAAGAGACAGATTTATATTTTTTCATTTAAATCATCCGACTACCTCATTGATGCAGCAAATTAGTGTTAAAAAAAATTGAAAACGAAAGACTATGGCTGATTGAAATATTATGGTGGAAGATAGTGCTTCCATTAACGTTTCGGCAATACCTTTTATTAGTGTGCGTACGCGCAGCGGAATGTTGTTGAATTTAAAGATTTTAATTATGCAGATATTTAGTGTATGACGTCGTATAATTGTGTATGGTAAAAAAAAATTTGTGCACGCAACCATTGTGGAGAAATTCACCAAAAACTGATTCCGCTGGGCGAACGTTGTCCTGGCGGAACTTTTTTTAATCCATAGACTTTAGAAGAAAAGAGATGTGTCCAAAAATTAGTGTGTATTTGTGTGTAATTGTGTATGTATGAATAAAACTAGTGCATGCATAAACTTCGGAGAAATTCAAGTTTCCGTTACGCGAACGTTTGGCCATTAGCTAGTTTTCATATAAAGCGCTTACATAGAGAACTGTAGATTTTTACATACGTTGTTTTGAATTTGTTTATATTTGTTTAAAAAACAGATTTAGAAAAAATCGTAGGGCTTAAAAGATAAAAATATAAACGTAAAATACGCTTATTAGGTCTTAGTTCTTAAAGTATGCACTTTGGGGTCTAGATTTTCACGTTTATACAAACCTTGTAAGTGTCTGCAACATGTTGCCAAGTATCAATGATGTTCCGTTAGTAACTAAAGAGTTATAGGACAAATTTACCATGAACAGATCACTGTTTACAAAGCAGTCAAATATCACGACGTTCTGGAGGAATTGCATGGTAATATGTATGTCAATAATTAGTGTATTCATTCAACTATTCTTATGCAAAATTTCATGTCATTAAATTCAGTAATTAAAGAAAAACAATTATAATACTGACGAAGCATCGAAAACCTACATAACCCGACCAAGTTCGGATGGCTACCAAAAAGCGGCCATGCCATATATCTTAGAAACGTTCTTAACCTTCCAATATAGTATTTATTAATATGGTACAGTTGCGTACACAAGCGTTAGGAAAAAATAAAACAATTGCATTTCTTGAATGAAAAATATTTTTTTAATAATAACGCCAGTATCTACGATAAAAACAAATCTTCAATTAACAAGTACTTCTCTATTTAAATATCCGCGTACAAAAATATTTTTAATTACATATAATACTTAATTATGTAATTATAATAACGTTAACAAACGCTTGCAATGACAGCAATAGACTTAAATGTGTTTTAACTAAAATAGATTATGAACTAGCTTCTGCCCGCGACTTCGTTCGCGTGGATGACGAAACTTAGGGTAAGTATAATATTTCGAGCTTCAATAAAAATTAAAATCACATCACATAACTAACCTATTCAGTTGTTTAGATTTGATCAACACTAAAAAAGTGCTTATAAACTAAAACATTGGTATAAAAACCGAACTTCGAACAAAATAATTCTGCATATTTTGGTGGGGTGCGGGGGAACACGCTCACATACATAAGAAAAAAAAATCGATTCAAGAAGTAGTTTTTTTTAAGTTATTAGACTGTTTGATCCACTAAAGTTGCAAAGGGGAACGCTCGTGCATGCCTAGTCTATTGGTTAAATAGTGTAATAAGCTACAATATGATAAATATTTACCTAAACAGTAGTACATACTTACATGTGGTAAATATTTAATTTCCCTAAGGGGTCTATAGTTAGAATCCTGATCCGTGAAATCTTCAATAGAAATTAGCTGTATGAATTTTATTTGTCTTAAATAATATATTTAGATTATATCTCAAGTCTCAAGCGCATACTTAAATAAAGTACCTACGTAAATAGTACCTACTTTCTGTCATAGTCAAATACATTTAAAAAAGTAGGTGTACAAAAATAAATGACCTATAAATTATATCGAAACAACAATTGTGTTATCACCTATACCAATTCAATACCGGTATTATACTGTAAATTTTGGGATGTTACCTAAATATATTGCACGGCCGCTTTTTTGTAGCCATCCGAACTTGGTCGGGTTATGTAGGTTTTCGATGCTTCGTCAGTATTATAATTGTTTTTCTTTAATTACTGAATTTAATGACATGAAATTTTGCATAAGAATAGTTGAATGAATACACTAATTATTGACATACATATTACCATGCAATTCCTTCAGAACGTCGTGATATTTGACTGCTTTGTAAACAGTGATCTGTTCATGGTAAATTTGTCCTATAACTCTTTAGTTACTAACGGAACATCATTGATACTTGGCAACATGTTGCAGACACTTACAAGGTTTGTATAAACGTGAAAATCTAGACCCCAAAGTGCATACTTTAAGAACTAAGACCTAATAAGCGTATTTTACGTTTATATTTTTATCTTTTAAGCCCTACGATTTTTTCTAAATCTGTTTTTTAAACAAATATAAACAAATTCAAAACAACGTATGTAAAAATCTACAGCTCTCTATGTAAGCGCTTTATATGAAAACTAGCTAATGGCCAAACGTTCGCGTAGCGGAAACTTGAATTTCTCCGAAGTTTATGCATGCACTAGTTTTATTCATACATACACAATTACACACAAATACACACTAATTTTTGGACACATCTCTTTTCTTCTAAAGTCTATGGATTAAAAAAAGTTCCGCCAGGACAACGTTCGCCCAGCGGAATCAGTTTTTGGTAAATTTCTCCACAATGGTTGCGTGCACAATTTTTTTTTTACCATACACAATTATACGACGTCATACACTAAATATCTGCATAATTAAAATCTTTAAATTCAACAACATTCCGCTGCGCGTACGCACACTTTTATTATATCCCATTTAAAACAAAACTTGATAACTTATTAAGTTATTTTTCTTTCATTTTCAAGTGCCAACAAATGCGCTATTCTGAGACAAAAAGTTTTACGACTTTTTCTTTCCGTTTGTAGACTAATTTTAGCATTCTATTTGATAGGATATATTTGTAAAACCACTTTGGTATCTTAATTAGCCATAATTGCCTGATATATTTTGGACTCAGGGTAATAAAATTTGATGCACTTAAATTCCTAAGATAATAACTACTTAGTAATTATATCCTCTCCAATAAAAAAATAACGAGCTTGGAGTTCGTCTCCGTCCTTAATTTGCTGGTTTAAGAAAAACTATATTTAGGCTTTATTTTACCACTGCTGAACTGTATCTTATCTTCCTAACAATAAAAGTTTTAAATATCTCATCATCATCAATGTGCTTTTTGGTAGTGGTGAAACCCAGCCTTTATAATAAAATTTTTGATCTTCTAGTCCCGTATGATAGAATACTTAGTTGTTAATGTGATAGGTAGTAATAAGTGCAGTGATTAAACAATTACTGATGTTAAAAATTTTAATAAATCATTTGCATAGTGTGATCATATTGTTTATGTTTTCGCTCTAATTGTTAATTTTAAACTTCTGTCCTACTAATATCTGTTGTCTAATAAATAATAAGTACCTATACCTTTTGTATAGCATAATAGATCTGTGAAATTGTAACAAGATTGTGAGAAATCATGACAAATATAATTCTTTCATATTTTAAGTAACAGTGTACACAATAAATCAATGTTAGATCAGAGGTAACATTATATTTTTTCATATGTTTAACAACATAGAGACAGCATATCATGTTTTGTAGAAATATAAATTGATATTACATATGCAAATTTAATATGAATGTATTTTATTTGACCCACCACCACACATCACAAAACATCCAAAACACGATAGTAGCTTTTCTATTGGAAATCATTGTTAAATAATGACCACTAAAATTATGGGCATGAATGAAAGTAAACATGTTTTATTGAAATAAACAATGATTAATGAAATCGTGGTAAAAATGGACCTACAGGCGGCGCTACAGAATGTCCTGTAACCTGCAAGTAGTATGTAAAGGTAGTATCCCTAAGTAGTCTGTGATGTAAAGTTACACAGTATGCTCGTGTGGCTGACACTGGCTTGGCCACCATCAGGGATTTTGCTTTTGATAACACAAAGATTTAGTCGTTAATTAGTCGAAATTTGTCGCCAAATATCAGAATTTGTCGGTCACTGGTTCAAAAGTTACAAGGGGTCATTGGTGGCCGATCTGGAGAGAGTCTCCCCAGCTTGGCCACCTTTATATCTCAAAAACTAGGGCACCTAGCGAAGATCTGTTTCCTCCCAGATTTAGTCGCCAAGTCACAGATTTAGTCGGGTCTTAGTTTAGAAGATATAATGAGTTCAATTTTTAAGTATAGACCAAGAGCTAGATTGAAGAGTTTACGTTAAAATCTTTGATCTAGCTCTTGGTCTATACTTAAAAATTGAACTCATTATATCTTCTAAACTAAGACCCAACTAAATCTGTGACTTGGCGACTAATTAGCGACTAAATCTGGGAGAAAACAGATCTTCGCTAGGTGCCCTAGTTTTTGAGATATAAAGGTGGCCAAGCTGGGGAGACTCTCCAGATCGGCCAGTACAGCTCTTATAGTACCTATGTCTGAGTGGAAGTGGACAAAAGTTAGGTACCTACCCAACTTGTTTTGTCCTACATAACACCATGATGAACCTCCGTGGTCATTACTCTGAGCTTTCACTCCGATTAGATTTGATAGTCATTCGTAGTATCATTGAAAAAAAAAACATTCCAATACAACACACTCTAATACACAGTAAATGATTAGCATCAACCAAAAAATAAATACTTGAATTTTCCCGCCGCTCGGCGCGCGGCTGTCATCCGTGCATGGGTTGATACCATGTTGATATTCTCGTCTTACAGCTTTTGACGTTTTGAACAGAACAAAGTAATTTGGGATTTGTAGTCAATCCAAAGAGTATAATAACTATATAGGAAGTCAATCGTGCACACAGAGTACTTTGAATAATTTTGATCGTGCATATGCCTGAGATGAAGTGAGATATCCCACAGTAGGGGAAATGCCTCTCTAATCTCTTTCCACTTCTTGGGACCTGGGACCTTGAAAGAAGTTAGTACGTATATAAAAATAGAGATAAAAATATATACTTACTGAAATATTACGAGATTTTCTGCTTAACCATTTCGATACTGCATCGAGAATAACAGCCCTTACACAGTATTTTTAATCGTTCAAAAACGGCACGCACGTCTCTTGTTTGAGCGGATCGTGAAAAAACCATTTTTGTTAGAGTAGTACTTAGTTAAAACATATAACTTTACTATTCCAGAAAATCTTAATGAATACTCACAATAATTATTGCAACTAGAACTAAGCTGTCAATTTCCACTTATAAAGAAAAAAATATGGCTTCTTTACAATTTATTTTAGAACGAAATGCATTAATGTCAAAAGCGCTTTTTCTCCCTGCTGTGGAAGAAAGATGCTTTTCGGAAAAATCAAATAAATGCGATAAGATTCCATAAAAAGCGATTATAAATGATGTCTGGTGGTCTTATAGATAAGGTTTATATTGGTCTGGATAATGCGCCAGCTGCATTTGATATAAAAGGACGTATTCTGGGACCCGTAAGTTTTTGTATCTTTGGACTCAATTTCCACATTCCAAACCGCATATAAAACATTGTAATCAATTTTGTTTCAGAATGGCACTAACTTGGAATATATTAGGTCAGAGACTGGTGTGGTAGCTGTGTTAAAAGGTGATAAAATTGAGCCATTACATTTGGCTCTGCATCATACGAGATCTGAACCTTTGGCAGGCGCGAGGTCACTCGCACAGAACTTGATAGAGACTATAAGAGCTGAGTTGGCGCAATGGAGCGCGGCGCAGGCTGGGGGACCGCCGCCTGCGATGAATGTGCCTCCGCCGACGCTGACGACGACTAGCGCGCCTCCCGCCGCGCCGCCGCCTGTTGTGACGGCGGCGCTATCGACTCCTCAGACCTTGACGTCCACTGCCCACCCCGCTGTCATCCCCCCAGTGGTCAGTGTGGCGCCTGCGACAGCTCCTCTCATGACAGTTCGTCAACCGACTATGTTACAACTGCTCCAACCTCAGCAGCAGTATGTCTTGAATCAAGAGAATGGGCAGCTAATACCTATAGTACAACCTGGGATGCAAGTTTCCAATGCTAACTTTACATCTCTGCCTCTGGGTCAAACATTGAGTTTGCAGCAGCCAAACTTTGGGACACAGATAGTTGACATATCTAGTATGCAGCCAGTGAATGTGACTCCATTGCGGCTGAGTGGTGTGCCATCTTCTATGTCAATGATTTTACCAAATGGGCTAACATTTCCTCAAGCAAGTCTTTCCACGTCTGATAGTACTACTGTAAGCACAGCTACTTCGACTCCTGTTGTATGTGCTGCTCAGAGTACTAATGCGTGTCAGAAAATCCTGTACAGCACTGACAAAGGGGATAAAGAAGTGAAGTATCACATACAAGGGGCTGACACTGTGCAGTGGACTATGCCTGGCTCTCAGACAATGTTGATTCCTTATCAACAGCTGCAGGACTTAGCAGCAGGTCAGCAAGGACTGACCAACTTTCAACCTCAACAATTTGTATCTGTAAGTTATTCTGTTGTTTTTACTTGAAAATGCTCATGTTGCATGAACCTTCTATTAAAAAAACTCATGGAACCATTATATTATTGCATGCTTCAAACTTTACGAGGTACAGTAGAGCGTTCATTATCCAAATTTATTAAAAGGGTGTTTGAAAAACTATTTACATATTTGGATAATCAAACTGTTCCAATATTATGTAATATGTACATGATAAAAACTTTTTACAAAAAAAAAAAACAACCAACTTCCAAAAAAAAACACTACCAGGGTCAAAACCAAAATTTTGGATCATTTCATTTGTGTTATTTTTATGTCACAATAACATAAAAGTAACATAAAGGAAAATAAGGGCTGTGTTCATGATGTAAGAGAAAAACAGTCAAGTATTTTATAATTATTTTTATTCATGATAAAAATGTAACCATCTGAAAGATTGACATAACAAAAGTCTCACTTCGACGCCTAAAAGAATAACTACAATGCCGTTAAAAAAACATTTAAGTTTTTGGTCTAAGCTTTTACGTGATCTTAATTTTAAAATAACAGGTAGTCACTTCAATGTGGGCTACCGATGGTAGTACCGATTAATTTTTTCATTTTCTTTGGTTAATTTTCTGTATTTCTTCTGATATTTTCTTTGGTATTTTTTCGAGGTTCACACTTTCTACTTCTTGCTTGTTGTCAGTATTTTTTTTTAATTCCTCCAGTACTTTCGTCTGGTCTCCTTCTCTTTGTCTGATAGCTCTATTATATTTTTTTTTGTAGAATTTTTTGCTCTGGTCAAAGTTTTTTTGTCCTGCATTCGATTCCATTTTTCGGGATCGTTATTTTTTAGCCGCTCTAGATACATTTTCTGCCTTTCTGCAACCGATAAAGGCATATTATATTATCTGTAAACCAAACACTTTGAGTTTAGCAGGTTTCGATAAATCCGATATTTCTGATAAACTAGCTGACCCGACGAACAAGACAAATCCAATCGGTCCAGCGGTTCTTAAGTTATAAATGTGAAACTGAACCGAATTTGTTTTATATACTTACAATGTGTTTGGTTAACGGTTACCGATACTAAAAGGGCATATTATATACTATTTTTTATCGACAAATCTAATTTTATAAAAAATCCTAACCCAACACCCCGCTAATGGCGGCCATTTTTAAAGTGCTGCATTAGGGAATGTGCAATAAAATGCTAATATCTTTGAATCTAAAAAACCTACAGACGTCCAAATTACTTAATTGTAAAGGTAGACGTTGAGGATATGAAAAAACTAAATAAAATAAAAAAATAGTCAAAAAACATACAAAAACACGAAACTTCACACAAAAAAAAACTTTTTTTTTACATTTTTTACTTTTTCGCAAAAACAACCCTTGAATTTTGCATGTGAAATTATGTTTAACCAAAAGTATTTGAGTCAGTCTACAAAATGATATCAAAATAATGACAACATAACAATTATTGATAACATAAGTAGGGAATATAAATCTTTATATAAAAATCAAATTTTACTTAATTAACTTAACTGATTCCGTGCAGATTCCTCGAACGAACGAAATCTAACGAATCTGCACGAAATCTAACTTAGAGAGATGTATTGATGATTTTTTTGGTTAAAATTATGGAAATACATAATTATGTTTTATTGCCGCGTATCATATTTTGATCAAGACACAACCTGACACGGACCTGCAAATTGCAAAAAACCCAAAAAAAAATAATTTCGTGGGCTACCACTGCGCATCCTCCTTATTTTAAAGGTACCTATTTAGTTAATTTTCACTAAGTTTTCATTAGTTGCCACTTTGCCAGAGGTTTTCTTAAAATAAATGCATTAAGTATTATAACAGTGTGGCGCGAGTCGTGGAGCTGTGCGTACGCGTTTATGCTTTCGCAGCTTTGTAACGAGTGACACAACTATACCCGGTTATTTGTGAAATGGGAGAAAATTCAAGTGGAGAGGATTTAAGTGATTCAGAAATAGTACAGAGATGTGAAGAGCAACTAATTGAGATGGAAGTAGGAGTTTGGGGGACAGAAAAAAGAGCTGATGGAATGATAAGGTCTGTGGAGAAGAGAAAAGAACGAGAAGTGGACTCGAGCGAAGATGAGTTTATAACTGTGAACCGAAGGAGACCTAAACTTTTAATAAGGAGTCAGTCCCTGGAGACAATGAATGGTAATGGGATTGAGATGAATGTGGCAAAAGTAATGGACAATCATGAAGTGTGTATTACCTCACAGGATAATTTGCCGAAACCTATAGCCATGGCTAAGTTGCTGAGTTCTGAAAATATGAAGAATATTCTGAGAATAAAATATAAAAGCTCATATAAAGCTTTGATTCAATTTCAAAGAAGGGAAGATGCTGAAAAACTTCTAAACTGTCAGAAAATCAAAGACATGGGCTTACGGTGTCAATTTACTCAAGAAATGACGACATCCTATGGAATTGTGAAAGGTATCGACCTTGAATTAAATGAAGACGAAATAAAGAATATTTTAAAATCAAACACTGAGGTTGTATCAATTAAGAGATTAAAACGGCTGAGTTCGGAAGGAAAATGGATTGATTGTGAGTCGATAAGAATTAGTTTCAAAGGAAATGTACTTCCTCAATATGTTTATGCCTATGGCTGTCGTTTTAAAGTAGAAGCATATATCTTCCCAGTGACGCAATGCTCAGGTTGCTGGCAATTTGGCCATATCATTAAATATTGTCCATCTAAAAAGATATGTTGCCCTAAGTGCGGAGGAAAACATGATAATTGTAGTTTGAAAGAATACACATGTCTAAACTGTAAGGGGAATCATTTTGTTCTGGACAAAAGGTGTCCCATGTACTTAAAAGAAAAAGCTATCAGAAAAATAATGAGTGAGGAGCAACTCACATACAAAAAAGCCCTACAACGTTTTATGGAGAAAAAGCAAGTAGTGAATAAAGATACAATGGAAACCTCAAAACAAATTCCTAACACGCAATCAATATTCACGCCGAATACAGGAACCTATAGTAGTATCTTGGCTAGGGGCCTAATACATCAGGAACCGCAAGCAAATAGAAAGGAAGACGAAGAAATACAACAGGCCGAAACATCAGTGGCAACTACAAAGGAAAAAGTCATAACTTCAAAACAGGGTACCACGAAAAACATAAATAAAACAAACCAAAACAAAAATGATGATATTCTAGAGCAGCGGGTAGATGAAGAATGTACTATACCACAGAAATATGAGGAAAGTACGAAGCGAAGCGAACAATTATTATACAAATTTGAATGGAAGAAAATATGGGTAAAAATTAAAAGTATTATCAAATCAGAAAGTCAATTTGAAGAAAAAATTATGTCTTTGTTTAAAATCATTTGTGAAGAACTTAAAAATTTTGTAATTAAGTTGATATTAGGGGAAGAAATCTTGAATAACATAAATTGTTTTAGTAATGGATAGGTTACAAAAAATAATTAAGTTGAACTTATTTCAGTGGAATTCGCAAAGTTTACGTCCTAAACTTGTATCCTTTTCAGAACTTTTAATTCGAGAGAATATACACATCGCAATTATTAGCGAAACATGGTTTGACTGTGAAGTTGGTGTCAATATTAGCGGGTTTAATGTTTATAGGAACGATAGATATGACGGTTACGGTGGTGTCGCTTTGTTGATACACAAGTCGGTACAATCTCACCTAGTGTCATTAAATATTAATAATGTAGGTATTGAAATGGTTTGTGTTAAGTTATTAAATTGCAAGGACTTAGAATATGTAGTGTCGCTTTACTGTCCTTCGTCCGTACAAACACAATCGTCTGACTGGAATGATATATTCTCATTCTTTCCGAATAAAACAATAATAGCGGGCGATTTTAACGGACATCACACCAATTGGTCTGTTAAATCCGATATTCGAGGTACACAAATAATGGATGCGGCGCTAGATAACGACTTTATTTCTATAAACAACGGCCAAGCGACTCGGGTTAAATTAGTGAATGGAAATTTACAACAGACTTCACCTGATGTATCATTTATCTCTTCTGATGTTGCAATAAAATTCGGCTGGCAGATATTTAATGAAAATTTGGGTAGTGACCACCTTATTATTAAAATGACGGCTAACGTATGGACCACTGTTCACATCCATAAAAAACGAAATTTTAAAAATGCTAACTGGGGAGATTATCGCGAAACGGTTTCCGAAAAAATTTTAGAATTTAAGGAAATAGCTGTTAATGTCCAACAAATGTATGATTTTTTTATAAAAAGTATAGAATACGCGGCTAATAAGCACATACCATATTATAAGTTTAGTGATCAGCCAGATGAAAAGTTTAAACCTAAAAATTATTGGACCCCTTATTTATCACAATTAGTTGCACAACGAAGATTAGCCCTATCCACTTTCCGCAAAAACCCCACCCCAGATAATTTAAATAAATTAGAAAAAATGACTTTAGAATCCCAAAAACTAATTAAAAAAGCTAGAAATCAGGGTTGGCAAAAATTTTGTAATTCAATTGATGAAGTTACTTCAGCCCCTGAGATGTGGCGTCGGATGAGGTGGATGAAGGGTTTTAAACATCAAAGGCCATGTGTACCGATTGAAAAACAAAATGAATTGTTACAAAACCTAACTCCGGACTACGTTTCTAGTTGTATGCCCTATTTTAGTTCTAAAAATGAGGTTTTAGAAATTGATTTTAGTAGTCAAGAACTCGAAAATTGTTTAAAAAAAAAGGACACGGCTCCGGGGCACGACGGTATATCTTATTCAATGATTTATAATTTACCCGAAATAGGAAAACAGTTTTTACTTAAAATCTACAATTTGGTATTTTCACTCGGTATTGTCCCACTCCAATGGCGTAATATTCTAATCATTCCCATTCCAAAATATTCAAATAATCTTAATACAGACATTAAACTAAGACCAATTTCGTTAATATCTTGTATTTGTAAAACCTTCCACTTAATGATTTGTAAACGATTAGAATGGTTTGTTGAAAAGTACAAATTACTATCTCCTTATATGGTAGGATTTAGAAAGTCACAATCATCTTTAGATGCACTTTCTAGGCTGGTATCTTATATTCAAGTCGGATTTACTAAAAATGCTCCTACAGTCGCATGCTTTTTGGACATTGAAAATGCCTACAACAATGTGTTAATTGAATCGGTTACTAAAGTACTAGATGAAATCCAAATTGGTTCCAAATTTTGTGTTTACCTTTGGTCTTTTATAAGTGAAAGACATTTAATCATTAAGTCGTATAATAGTCAAGGGTCAGAATGTAGGTGGACTAATAGAGGCCTAGCTCAAGGGGACCCGCTTTCCCCCCTTTTATTTAACTTGGTTACATACCAAATTTGTCATCAAATACACAATGTAATAGTATCACAATACGCTGACGACTTTGTTATTTACATTAGTAATAAACAAATCTCTATTTGTGAACATGAGTTACAAGATGCCCTTAATTGTATTGTAGCCTTATTGGGTGAGATTGGACTGACTTTATCGTCAACTAAATCTAACTATTGTGTTTACAGTAGGGGTCGAAGACGAATATTGCCAGCTTTAACAGTGTATGGTCAACCATTAAATATGGTAGAATGTATCAAGTATTTAGGGCTTTGGGTTGATAGAAGTTTACATTGGAGAAAACATATTAATGAATTAATTGAAAAATGCTCAAAATATCTGAATGTATTAAAAGTATTAGCAGGTAGTTCATGGGGAATTCACACCAAACACATGCGAAGATTATATATTTCCATCATAAGAAGTCGGATTGACTATGGCTGTTATTTGTATGATTCTGCTGCAAAGACACATGTTTCTAAATTGGATAAAGTACAGAACCAAGCCCTAAGAGTTGTAGGGGGCTTCATTAAAAGCTCACCAATTCATGTGATGGAAAGCGAATTGCACATACCACCACTGTTTTTGAGGCGGCAATATCTCTCCTATAAGCACATTCTGAAATCTCGATCATGGACAAATAATTTAAATATTAATGTAATTTCTGAATTAAGCTCTCTTATAAATAATAGTTATTGGGTAAATAAAAATAAACCGTTGCTAGCTTCTACGCTTAACGAATTAAATCAGCTGCAAATTGTCTCCTCAGATGTTCTGAGAATGTTTACTCTCGATGTGTGGGTGTCCGCCATACAAACTGAAGGAGTTATTAAATGTGATCTAGAATATGTCAAACAATCAAAAAAATATTATGACCCTAATTTATTGGTAAATGAAGTGGTAGCAGAATTAAATAATAAGTATAACGATTGGGATAAAATCTTCACGGACGGATCAAAAAATGTTAGTGGTGGTGGGGCAGCTTTCTTTCATAAAAAAATTAGACTTTAAAGCTAGCTTTAAAATCGATGCAAATACTTGTATAATGTCACTGGAACTCATTGCAATATATGAAGCAGTAACCTATGTTCTCAATCAAAATTTACACAAAACAGTTATTTTTACCGACAGTAAAAGCGCTTTACAGCATGTAGCTCGATGCGCCTCTGGTTGCAGAGGTGCATCGATAGCTTACGACATTCTTAAAATTATAAACATTATTAATAAAGACGAAATTAGAATTATATTGCAATGGGTTCCAGCACACATAGGATTACACGGCAACGAGGAGGCTGACCGGTTGGCAAAATTGGCAATTAACGCAGCGAATAAAGTTTCTTACCTACCTGATCACTGGGAATATGTCTCAAAAATCAAGGAGTTTTGTTATGATAAATGGAAGGATCATTTCAACGAGATTTCAAAAAAAAAAGGTATATGGTACAAAATAATTCAGAGTGAACCTTCTCGCGTGCCCTGGTTTGATGACACTAATTTAAGTAGGAGTTATGTCAAAGTAGCTTTAAGACTGCGTTCTGGGCACTTTCCATCAGCAAAATTTGCTTTCCTAATGCGTAAGACAGCATCTCCAAACTGCGAAGTATGCAACAAAATAGAAGACGTGCAACATTTGCTGATGGAGTGCGTTAAGAACAAAAATGAAAGAGATTCATTGATTAGGGAGTTTGGTTTAAATATTTTAGATCTTGGGCTTATTTTCACTATTTTAGCAAAACCTAAATCAAATGTTGCAAAAAAACTGTGTGGTCTAGTACAACAGCTTGATCAATGAATGTTAAATTATAAGGATAATAAGAATAGTGTTATTATATGTTAACTTTAGTGGTGTAAGAGTAGTGATAAGGTACAATAGGGTTGGCGTATCCATGTGGATAAAAACCCTCTATTAATTTTTAAGAAATAAAAAAAAAAAAAAAAAAAAAAAGTATTATAAAATAAATGTTGTTAGTATCGGTAACCGGTAACCAAACATATTGTAAAGATAATAATATTTATTAACCGTTCTTACAAAAAGTACATGCCTGTGTTTGTGAATACACCTTAATGCAATTTTTAAATAACGTAACATAAAAATGTAACATAAAGGAAACATGGACGATGTTTTTGAAGTGTTTCATTTCAATTCCAGACACACTATTCACTTAATGATTACAGCTCCTAAGCTACTGAATAGCACAAACAAAATAGTTTTCAGATAATAAGATTAAGATCAAACATACTTACATGTTATTTTTTTATGAATTTTCAAGAGAAACCACTAAATGTTTATTTGTCACTCCACACGCACAACACCTTTCGACTTTCTTGACACAAGATTATGACTGCCGCGCAGAAATTGGTGGTGTAAATGGCGTGACATTTCCGTCAATGTTCCCAGTAGTAAGTTTAAAAAAAAGTATTTTATTGGAAAATAACGCGTTACATAAAGGAATAACATAAATGAACTCTTTTTGAGACGCATTGTTTTTATTTTTTTTAATTATTACATATAATTGTTAGTACATATAAGTTGCCTAGATATTGAGTGATTTACGCACATTTTGTTATGCTGGATACTATGTTAAATAAATAAAACCCTTTTCGAAGTGTTTGCGGTTTCAAACATTGAAATCGATAGTTGGACACAGGTTTTTTGAGGGAGAATAATATGGTATTTTCCATTCCGTTTTATTATTTTCATAATATTTCGTAAAGTATAACTGAACCACCAACTAATAAATTAAATATGAATTTAAGGTAGTATTCCGCTATGAAATCCATTTTTTAAAATAGCATTACCATTACAGAATTTTTTGAGGAATAAGGAAAAGTCGGTGGACATGAAATTGTTATGAAATTGTACAAAATTTTGGTTTTGACCCACCAAGTGAAAAATAACTTTAATTTTGGAAGTCGGTGTCTTTGGATCTGTATTTTAGTTTTTTGCCACTTCCAAAATTAAAGTTATTTTTCACTTTGTAGTGTTTTTTTTGGAAGTCAGTTGTTTTTTTTTTGTAAAAAAGTTTTTATTTTTCACTTTTTAGTGTTCCCTCGATTTCCATGGGATCTCCTCATCAGATTCTGACTTGGTGACAATGGGACCATTTCGAGAGTATACCCTTTCAAACAAAAAAGAATTTAGCAAATCCGTCTATATATGACGAAGTTACGCCCGAACATACATTCAAAAAAAATTGAAACATCTGAATTGATAACCTCCTCCTTTTTTCAGAAGTCTGTTAAAAAGGAACTATTTAACTCTTAACAAAGTCCTTAATTTTGGTCTGTCGAAGCAAGCCTACCTGCTTATGAGCAGCAAATTTCAGTCTATGTTCAAGTTCAGATAAGCGGTTGTTTGGTTGACTGACATTCGGATAATTGACTCTAGTCTACTGTAGTCCCAAAATAGTCCTTCAGCTTGAGGCCTGCAATATAACTGAAATAATGTCTATCATACTCCACCCTAGTGCCATACTTAAAACTAGTACTACTTTTAACTAGCCATTTGATTTTTAAACTAGCTACTTGAGTTTTGAGTGAGGTTCTGTAATAAAAGCCTTAGAATTATTGTTCTTGGATATTTAATAAATAATCATTTATGTTTACAGATAGCCCCAGCTGGTGGACTACAACAAACTCTTCCTCTAACGGCAGGGCAGTTGCAGCAGCTACAAGCCACTGGCACTTTCATGCAGTTGAACCAAAAGGTAACACTTTATTTTTTTAAACAATAAACTTACTTGTAGCAACATTATAAAGTTAGTTCTTATTTTTATTACTGGCTTGACAATTTCTATGAAAGAAACTACAAAACATTAGGTATTTTGTATGATTTATTGAAAAGAAATAAAAATTATTGTACAATACATAATATTTATTTAGGCTATTCAATGTTGCGCAAAGGTCGCCCGCGAAATTCAAATATTCTTACGCTTTTTGCAATTTACAGGTCAGTGTCAGGTTGTATGATGATTAAAATATGATTCGCGGCCGTAACTACTCAGCCATGGCCGTAGGCTTTACAGAAATTATAATAATTACAATCAGCAATACAACTCCATAAGTTAGATAGAATTGACCTCAAATCTAGCGGTTTCATGAAATCATTAGGTTTAAGGTCAATTCTAACTTATGGAGCTAATATGTATGGTATGGTAACTATAATATGGCATTACAGAATTATAATAATTAGAATCAGCAATACAACTCCATAAGTTAGATAGAATTGACCTCAAATCTAGCGGTTTCATGAAATCATTAGGTTTAAGGTCAATTCTAACTTATGGAGCTAATATGTATGGTATGGTAACTATAATATGGCATTACAGAATTATAATAATTAGAATCAGCAATACAACTCCATAAGTTAGATAGAATTGACCTCAAATCTAGCGGTTTCATGAAATCATTAGGTTTAAGGTCAATTCTAACTTATGGAGCTAATATGTATGGTATGGTAACTATAATATGGCATTACAGAATTATAATAATTAGAATCAGCAATACAACTCCATAAGTTAGATAGAATTGACCTCAAATCTAGCGGTTTCATGAAATCATTAGGTTTAAGGTCAATTCTAACTTATGGAGCTAATATGTATGGTATGGTAACTATAATATGGCATTACAGAATTATAATAATTAGAATCAGCAATACAACTCCATAAGTTAGATAGAATTGACCTCAAATCTAGCGGTTTCATGAAATCATTAGGTTTAAGGTCAATTCTAACTTATGGAGCTAATATGTATGGTATGGTAACTACACTCAGCGGTACGGAATGTGGCCCAAACGTAAACAAACCGATAACAGGCGATTTTGACATCGCGTATGAGAATTTCGAGTGGCAGTTTGTCAGGACATTTGTTTTTGTTAATTTAAGACGGTAAGCACAAACAAAAGTTAATTTGTTTAATTTCTGTGACACTGAACGTTAGTTCGTTACTGGAACGCACAAGACACGGGTGAGTTAAAACTCGATATTCAAATGGTCATGCATTTAATCTTTATTGTTTTATTTTTTAATTAATCTGTAGTAATTTATGCTTCCAGAATTGTAACCCCAATGCCTCTAACTTCAGCTCAAGTTGCTCAAGCCGTGTTGCTTTGGAGTCAGGGGCGAACGCAGCAAGAGATTGCTACAACTTTAAATGTACCGCGTACAACTCTCAGGTACGCCTTAACAAGGTACGACCAGACCGGCCTTTACACAAGGAGACCAGGAAGTGGCGGTATTAGGTGTACATCAGCGCGAGATGACCGATTTATCGCTCTCGCAATTTTGAGAAATCGGTTCCTTACTGCGGTCGAAATACGGCAGCGGCTACAAACGGCAAGAGGGGTCAACGTAAGTGAGCGGACAATAAGAAGGAGAATGGAGGAACGGGATTTGCGTGCTCGAAGACCAGCTCGAGGTCCAGAACTGCTCCGGAACCATCGTGTAGCTCGACTTCGGTTCGCTCGCGAACACGCAAATTGGACTCACAAGCAGTGGAGTAAAGTTTTGTGGACTGACGAATGCAGAGTGGCCTTAAGAGCTCCAGATGGCCGCGAACGTGTGTGGAGAAGGCATGGGGACAGGTTTCTGCCAATAACTACCAGGCAAACCGTCAGTTTCCATGGTGGATCAGTTATGGTTTGGGGAGGGATCTGTTCAGACGCACGCACAGAGTTGGCAGTAGTTGCAGGTCGTCTAACGGCAGTGCGATATATTGAAGAGATCCTCCAAGAACACGTTTTACCATTCATGGGATTCATCGGTAGCGAAGATTTCATCTTAATGCAAGATAATGCTCGACCACACACAGCACGTTGCGTGGATGATTACCTGTCGGAGGTGAGAATTAACAAATTGGAGTGGCCAGCACGAAGCCCAGACATGAATCACATAGAACATGTTTGGGACATGCTTAAAAGACGCATCCGATCCAGTCCCAACCCTCCAGAGACTATCAGTCAACTGAAAACCGCTCTGGTGGCCGCCTGGGAAGAAATACCCCATGTGGACATTAAAAACATAATCCACAGCATGCCTGATCGCATGCAGGCGGTCATCAGGGCCAGAGGTGGAAATACCCGCTATTAATTTTAAGTACCATAGCATTATTTTGTAAAATTCATTGTAAAACATTTTTTTTAAACATGGAGCTTAATGTCTTTTTTGTAATTTTGTAAAATTTTAATAAAGTTAACTCACTTTTTTGTTAATTAATCATTGATATTTAATATTCAAATAAAAAATTAAGTTTTACAACAAAAAAAACCCTGTTTCGAGTTTCATTTAGATAATAAACCACATAGCGCGCTTGGGCCACATTCCGTGCCGCTGAGTGTATAATATGGCATTACAGAATTATAATAATTAGAATCAGCAATACAACTCCATAAGTTAGAATTGACCTCAAATCTAGCTATTTCATGAAATCATTAGGTTTAAGGTCAATTCTAACTTATGGAGTTGTATTGCTGATTCTAATGATTGTATTAAAAAAAAGCCATGTTAGTTACGGCCGCGAATCATATTTTATCAACATACAACCTGACACTGACCTGCAAATTGCAAAAAACGTAAGAAATTTTGAATTTCGCGGGGTACCCTGGCGCTGTCGCCTTGGAAATTTACTTTTATCGTGTCATTTAATTCAATAAAAAACACTTTTTTTACTGCAAATATACAGATACATAATGTTTCCTCTGGTGTATCATAAAGTGTATAATCAAATATAGACACAGGGCTAAGACATAACATTGATATTGTTTTAAATTTTCCCAACAGCCAATAGCAAGCAGTGGTTCTTTGATAAACATTATATCAACTGGACAAGCGTCTTCACCACAAATTATTTCTGTGAGCATTAGGTTTTAATACTAGCACATACTAATATATGATGCTTAACCTTCTCATGCCTTTGGTGTTTGGTCTAGGGTTTTATTTTCACAGATTATGTAGTCATTTCTGTTGTCATCATCCCTGCTGACACCTGCATTTTATGTACTTTTTGTTTGTTCATTACTTTTGTTGGTTGTTTTGTTAGGAATGTTTCTTTTCCATTAATGTTTTAACCTTTTCTAGTGGCGTAGCTATGATGGAGCAATTTATTTGGCTAGAAAACTTTTAACCCCAGAAGCACCTATAAAGGCTAAAGCAAATTGAGGTGTAATGGGCTCCGCCGTATCGCAACGCATTACAAAAATCCTCCATATAGTTTTCTATGAATCAACGCGCACTGCGGGTCGCACTTTTTAGGGTTCCGTACCCGAAGGGTGTCAAACGGAAACCTGTTACCTAAAGAGCCCCACACATTATACTTACAGTCGACCGGCAGCGGCGGTCCACTCATATAAACTGGCGGTTAATTTTTTATCAGTGGACCGCCTATCGGCGGACTGTAAATGTGTGGGGTCGTTTAGCCTCCGCTGTCCGTCAGTCAGTCCGTCTGTCTATCAGCCGGCTGTATCTCATGAACCATAATATGTAGACAGATAAGATTTTCACTGATTGTATATTTCTATTGCCGCTATAATATAACGACAAATAATAAAAATAAAATAAGGTTAAACATTAAAGGGCGACCCCCTTTAATTTTTAACCATATTTTATTTTTAACAAGAAACGTGTTTTTTTTAAACTGAAGTTTTTTATAATATGTAATGTTAAATATTGTATGGCGGTATGGAACCCTTCTTGTCGAGTCCGACTCGCACTTAGCAGGTATTTTTTTTTAATGCGTTGCGCTGAAGCCCGTTGCGGCTGTAATGTGCACTTGGCCTAAAACTCTGATTCATCAAAAAATCTGATTGGCCGTCAGCTATGCCACTGCTGAATTCATTTGCTTCTTTAATTTTTCCAATGTCCTATTTTTCATCCAATTAAGGCTTGTCCTCCGTAAAAAGCGCGGTCACTGTCGGACTGCATAGAAAAGAAAGAGAAGCGCGATGACACAACATTGGTAATTTACTGCAAAATATGATGCAATTAATCTACTTACAAAGAATCTATTGATTGGACTAAAAAAGTAATGACATGAAATCATTCCTTAATACTTTGTAGAGAAGTGTACATTTATGATCATGATAGTGACCCCTTTTAATGAAAATTGTAGGAGTTTTTCTTCTTCTTTAGTTCTATAAACTAAAATAGATTTCAGGCCAAATGACATCACTTCTTATGTATTGTAGATTACTGTGTAGTTTTCCTATAAAAAAATGCTATAGTTACTGTAAAAGATGGACAAAAAGTTACTTAGTTTCGCCGTATTTTACAGAGGACAAGCCTTAATACAAATAACAATTGCTTCTGCCCTTATTAGCGCCCATTAACTCGTCTCTTTCAAATGACAATTACGTCTAAAAAATATTTTCGTTTTTCAGAACTCGACAACTCCTTCAAAAAGTGTTGGACAGGAATCTCGAGGTCAAAAGAGATTGTCTGATGGGACACCAAGCCAGTTGCAGCTAAGACCCATCGCTCCCGCTGTGTAAGTTAGTCTATAATAAGTTTTAGTTTTATTAGAAACTACTAATGTTGACTTTCTTTCAGTATTTTTTTTATGATTGTAAAAGATATTTGCTATAATAAATAATCAGTTTCTTTATACTTTCATTAATTAAATTTTTCTTATTATAGCAGCTATCTTTTCGACAAGATTTTGATATTTGCAAAAATGACAGACATGGAATTTATCTAATAAATTGCTACAAGCATTTAAATGAAAAAGTGGTCAAGCAATTGGCGTTACAATTAATAATCATTACCTAGTTATTATTTTTCAAATATTGAAATCTTTTACTTTGACGAAAAAGAAGAAGAAATACGTCATTTGGAAGAAAAATGAGGACACTAGAAGAAAAACCACATTTTATTTTTCCTAGCTTTTTTATTTTTGTTTTATTACTATTCTGACTATCACAAAACAAGCATCTCTTAGTTTATTTGATTTTTTTAAGCTCAGCAAAATAATATTTTAATCTAAGTATATTTAGTTCACCACCTAAGTCACAATAGTAATCAAACACGATTTTTACCGACTTCTGAAAAGGAGGAGGTTAATGTTTTCAAAATCAATACTTACGGCCAGTTCTACAAGAAAGAAGAATCACGGAAGATATTCTCGTTACAGAAAATTATTTCTACAGTTCTTTGAATCTTCAAACCCATCGCTTTTCTGAAGAATTCAAATGAAGAACTCCTTCAAACACTTGTTCCTATTTCAAATTGTTTTTTTTTTTTGTGTTCGTGTATTGAAACGATGTGATGCTCCAGGTCGCATGTGAGCCATGACAAGAACTCCACGAGAGATTCCCGCACCTGGACTGCGGCACCAGGTACTTTGAAGATTATCTGCTGTTTTTATACGAGATGACTTGAAGCAAGCATTTATCTGCACAAGCTCTGCCTTAAGCGTTTGCGTACTCTTTGACTCTTTGTAATGTCGTAATTCTTTAGCGTTCATTAATTACTTGAGTCGTTTTGTCGAGTCGACTCTCACTCAATATCCAGGGAGGGAGAGGGGGTCTAGCCTCGAAAATTATTTTTTTTTTGTTTTGCAAGAAACTGTGTAGAATTGCGAGAACACTGACTAATTATTATAAAAAATAAATTAGTAAGTATTATGAAAAATAATTAAGCAACTTTATTAGTTTTAACGTATTTACTTACACTAAAAATACGCATTTTGGCTGGCTGCCGAAGGCTGATCGGGCGTTAGAAAAATCGCGAAATCACCTCACGTAATTATCTGCGTTGGTCACTCCAGTAGTATAAATAATTGCGTAATCTGCACCTTTTGGTCGTTCCTAAGACCTGTGGCCGTATGCGAAGAAATTTTGCGCCTACACATTTTTTTGTTTTGTATAGGGAATAGGGATACTTCTAATGACCACTGGTGCACTGCTACTTCCAAGTTACTAGAGGTCCTTAAGCAATACATTCCAAAATAGCATAAACAAGCATAGTATATACTTTAAATACGATTCAGAATTCAGAATTTAAATGGCAACAATTTCTTCAACTCATCTCGTGTATTAAATATTTATGTAACTTAACCAGCACCTGCTTACTTATATTAATCAATTAATTAAGGCTTGAATTGCGTATTTTTTTTTATCTGTGTTATTTTTAAAGCATATCCGCGTGGCTCCATCACAGTTAGTCGACAAATAAGGCATTTTGCGAATAATTATTTTCTTTAAAACAGCTTTCCTTGACTGAGACCTGAGAGAATATACCAATCACATCGCTACAACAAGACCAGAGGGGCAATTCTCGTATTTTTAACAACGTTCGCAATATCATCTCAAGACTCAATCTGTCAAAAATTGTATAGCGTTTACCTACATTTTTGACATTTGATTGACGCTGGCATGAGATTGTGAACGTTTTTAGGTACGAGAATTGCCCCTCTGAGGTCTTAGTGAGAGTTTTTATACTTACTCGATCATGTTAACCTAAACTTCAATTTGTACTGAAACTATATACCTACATGATGATTACTGGTTACTGACCAATATCTTCTTAAGGAGTCACTGTACTCATCATTATGAATAACTTTTACTATGGGACCAAACCTGAAATCGCGAAAAAAAAATCTGCTGATCCCTACAAATGTAGACATCAGCTGATTTTTTTTCTAAACTCTCACTAAGCCCTCTGATCAAGATACAACCTGACAATGACCTGCAAATTGCAAAGAACGCAAGAAAATTTTAATTTACCTTACCCTGTTTTTGTGCACATTTTATCGTAGCGTAGCATAGCATTGTCGGTGTCTGCAAAATTCATCAGCGTCCAGCTACCTGTTAAGATTGCGATGTGAGCAATATACCCAGATATCCTTCAGAGACCTTCTTAACTCGCTGCAGACCATCCTATCCATTCTGTTTTTTTGTTTTTTTTTTGTTTTACATTGTTCTCGTTTAAAGCCTACCAGAATCAGAAAGCAGATCCTGAACTATGTATCCTGTTTCCGGACTGAGTTTCTACCATTTTTTTTTTTCGTGTCCCTGGCTAGCTCTTTCCGCAACGAAGGTCTACAGCATCAAGACTGCAAACAAAACAGAGCTTTTCTACATTTTCAGGGCCACAATCCCAGGTATCATCATCTGCATAGCCTTTTCCCAATATGATGGGGTCGGCTTCCAGTCTAACCGGATGCAGCTGAATACCAGTATTTTACATGGAACGACTGCCTATTTGACTTCCACAACCCAGTTACTGGGTAATACGATACCCCTTGGTACGTACAGTACGGCCGATTTATCTTGGCAAGTCCGAACTTCGCGCAGAAGTCTGCGCAGTAAGATTTTTTAGGAACCAAATGATGACATGAGGCAAGTGTGTTCATAGTGCCTATGTTCAGACTTGCCAAGATATTTCGGCCGTACTGTAAGACTGGTTGTCAGACTTTCGGGCTTGTGACGACCCGTAACGACAAAGATCTACGAACGATAGCCGGGACCAACGACTTAACGTGCTTTCCGAGGCACCGAGGGGTCTTTGTATGTAGAGATGGTCACCCATCCACGGACCAACCGCGATAAGCGTAGCTTGACCTGATCGATCGATCCGTGCGACTATTATTACTTCTGTTCTTCACGTGGGCTCTTTGGATCAATCGCCTTTGCGTCACTGATTATTTTTTATTTTGGTGTAGGTGATCAATGTCAATGAAGATTGTAAGCCGAGTTGTGATCAATATAGACATGGGCGAAGGACGCAGCCAAAAATAAATTTTGGGTTAATCTCCCTTGCATTAGAGTTTGTGTTTTCAGCGGACACTCGTGCGGTACATAAAAGCCAAAGGGCCCTTTGGCTTTTATGTTCAGAACTGCTTTTGCGTAATATTAAATTGATTGTGTCAAAGATTATTATTAGCTAAGAAGACAGTGAAATTTATGGATGAAGAATACACGCGCTGACTTCAAATAAATTGGGCAGGAATATATTGACTGCTTTGCGTAAAGCATTAACTACGTTTTACTACATAAATTGCGATTATAAAATATTCTGATTAGCTCGTCTTTGAACGCTATGCGTATACTTATTTATTTTATGCCTTTGCAACACATATAAAAAAATCTATCCTTAGTTTTACACTCACTGGCATTTGCGTAAATGCGTAAGCGTGATATTTATTTCAAAAGCGTAAACACATTGGCGTCATCAATGTTAATTACTACGACTATCAAATTCTAACTAATTAAAAAAAAAAGGTATTCGTTACCTGTATTAGTTAGTAACTAAATCGCGTGCCTGGCGTAGAAGTAAACCGCTTTATTCCTTAGCATAATAGCAGCCTATAATGTTCCCACTGCTGGGACACAGTCCTCCTCTCGGTGAGAGGGAGTGGGCAGTAATCCACCACGCGGGCCCCGTGCGGGTTGGTAGATGTCACATATCTTCGAATTTTTTGTTCTAGGACATGCCGGTTTCCTCAAGATGTTTTCATTCACCCTTTTGAGAGCAGTGGTGATGAAATTATTTACACAAAGTAAAAACGCCTGTCAGGGTTCGAATCTATGACTTACAACTCGTAAGTCGCGGCCGTTACCAGGGCGGGGCCACCACTGCTCTTTATTCCTTGCCCCGCTTTTATAAAAAAAAATCTTCTCGACAGCCTTGCAGCTACCGCTGAAAAGAACTTCATCGGAGGATTTTTTCTTCTGTATTTACATAGTTCTACCAATTTATATTATAAAACACATTGTCCTTTGCAGAATATCTCCAACGAATATCGATGGCAAAATATACAGAATCCAGTGGAGCCCAGTGTAAGAAATTGAAGAACCAACTTCTAAATACTTATTACTATAGTTTGACCGCTACCGCAGTACCGCGCCTGAGGTATGTGTGCGGCGAGGGGGGGGGGGCGGTGCAGGCCGCTCATTCATCAATGCTCACGACGTCCCGCCCCCAGCGGTACAGCGGTAGCGGTAAAATTATAACGTTTGCCAAGCGCAGTTTTGAAACAGTTGACTGCGATAAACTGATTTGATTATAAATAGGTACTGCCATTTTGCGTCAAAACGTATATTTTTTCTTTGCGTATTTTCACTTAGTTTTTATTTTTTCTATATTATCCCTGAAGATAAAAAAAACCTGAATGGTGCGGAGGAAGTATGCAGTAGATTAGAAGCATTAAAATAATTATTTACAGAATTCGATGGAGAGTTTCGAGATTCAACATCTCTGTAATGCGTAATTTAACAAAAGTCTATGTAGCGCTCCACCTTACTAGTTATTTTACTAACAGCAAAGTAGTATAGTATTTTTGTCTCACGAATCGACACGCGCTTCACTTGAGTTTACTAGCTGAGTTTTCGCTGTCATTGTGTGCGTGAACACGTAGCGTCAGCACATAGCACACACACGCACTCACACTTCCGACTTCGCTATTGTCTCGGACGGTACTGAGAAGTCCTGCGCTTACTCACACGTTCACAGCATGTTTGTACACTTGGTAAACACAAGTAAAGCGCGTGTAGCTTCGTGAGATAAAAATACTGTAGCTCACTCCTGCAAAGCCTAAGCGTAGAGAGCACAGCGTTGTTAAGACTTACAGAGTTTGTACTATAACTTTACATTATTTTACAGCTAAGGACAACACCATTGTCAGTATGGGAATGAAAATTAACCCGGCACACGGCACCATTATACAAGTGTCTTCGGGACAGCAGACGAAGTAAGAAACTACAATTTTGACACTAAATACTAACTAGTAACTTACCTGTATTGTTTGATTGCAGGGTGAAGGGCTTTACTTCATTCAAAAAAACTTATTTTCACTGCTAATACTCCTTTCTGTAGGAATCAAGCTTCGTCCCGCATTCACATCTTCTCTAATTCTAAGATATGTGCTCACTATAAAATATCTCTTTACAGTGTCTCATCCCCCGGATTAGGCCAAGATGGTACAGGAATGTACATCCGCCAGATCGACAGAAACGCGATACAGATCCAAACCAGCAAAGATGGACAGAAGCAAGACCTAAGCAAAGTCCAGAATACCGCACAAAATGTGCAAATGATCACAGTTCCTCAAGGCATGACAGTGTTACAGAACCCTTTGAACATAAGCCAGGTTCCAACAATGCTTGGGCAACCAAACAGTCAAGTCTACATGATACCTGCAAACCATCCGAACCTCATGCAAAGTGCGTTACCTCCTGGGTTCCAACAAGTCCTCCAACCCGGTCAGAATGTCACAGTGATGCAACCTAACCAATTGGGCATGCCAGGTGGTGTCCAGTACAATGTGCCTTTAATGAACATGCCAGCTACCTCGCAGTATATGCCCACAGGACTCAACTTTAATACGCAGCTATCCGCCCAGCAATTGAACGCAGCTCTAGCTGGTCATCAATTGAACCCTAACTTAGGCACGATCCCTATTGTGCAAGCTCCCCCACCGTCGTCTCCTATGACAAACCCTGGGCAAACGATCCCTGGGTCACAACCGCCTGTGCACCAAATAGTACCAAATTCATTTCTGACGCCCACGTCACAGTATACAGGGATGCCCCAACAGTATATGATGCAAGGAAACACTAGTACTATCAACGTTCCCACTAACAATCCGACGGTGCAGTACAGTATACCAGCCACTCAGAACACATCAAACAATGGCAACGGACAATCTACATCTCCGGAAACGGAAACAAACGGGGCTAACAACCAAACTAATTACATCACATCTTCATCACAAGATAACGGGTATTCGTTGACGGGTACAGTGCAAAATCAGCAAACATTTACGTCAGACGGCCAATCAACGCAGACGACAGGCTTTACACCAACTAATCAGAATGGAACACCGACGTACGGGTCATCGAATGGCAGCCAAACCGCAACTTATGTCAGTCAAACGACGACGACACAACCTCCTCCCAGCTACAACCCAACAAACGGGTCGAACCAGACTTCTAATCAATCCTACGCACCTCCAAGTACACCAACATCACAAAACTCGCAGCAAACTAGCTTCTCTCCATCTACGACGCCAGCGCCACAGACGTATCCTAATGCCAACCTTCCGAACATGCCGAATGTGGCTTTCGCGCCTAACCAGACTCCTCAAAACCCGTACCCAAATGCTACTGGTCAGAACTTGGCAGCTTACGCGAGTAACCAGTATCAATACACAAGTAGGCCGTGGTTCCGACCAAGGTATGGTTCCCCACAAGGTTCACCTTACAGTGCGGGCACAGGACCCCCTCCGAACGGACCACCCATGCCCGTTCCTCCCCCCTCCGGAAACTATAACTATTGGCCGGACAGCTGAGATCTAGAGTGTTTTATTGGGACTGAATTTGACCAGTGATAGCTGTTATAGGATAATTTGTATTATGAGAGACTGCTATAAAAATGTACATTTATGAAATGTAAAGAAATATTTAAGAATTTAGATCAAAAAATAATGAGTATTTCACTATATTTTTTTGGTTTTATTGTAGGCATGTCGAAATGTTTTTTTTTAAGATTTAAATGTACTTACTGGAATCACTGACCTATAACATTACAAGTACGCGTCCAGCGTACTTCATAATATCGATGTCAAAGACATTTGATTTTCGCCATTTTGGCGCTGATAGCAACGTGAGCGTCCGTGGAACTAATATGATGGGATATTGAAATTCACTTACTTGTGGAAAGTTATTCCGCTAAATTTTAGAAAATGATAAAAACGTTCTAAATATCACGTAGTCAACACAAAATTCACAAAACAAATCTTATTTCACGATTTAGACCTAAAACATCAGAGACATGCCAAAACAACACGTCGGCCATTTGCAACAATGTGTCAATTTTAGTTCCTGATACGCTCGAGCAGGGCGCTTTAAATCGGCACAAAAATCAACCGTCACTTCTTATTAGTATACATAACATATAGTATTATAGTCCATAGACTACTATTATATATACTGTTATAGTCCAGCGTACTTGTGTATTAGAGGTCAGTGACTGAAATGGTTATTATTCTGGGGCCACACTAGCGTAAACACCTCTTTAACCGTTTTTATTTTTATTGCGTGTAATGTAACATTTGCACAGCGGCATTATGTGTTAGAAGGTATGGCCTTAGTATTACAGTCAACGAAATAAATTTTATATTGTTTAAACTGTCACGTTCACGCACAATTTTGCAAGAATTTAGACAGTAAAAGATGCACTACCACGCGCTCAGCCTCGAATAAATGGTGACATATTTCTTATTTCAAGCAATTTTCTTTACTAGTTACTAGCCATTTGCTCCTACTGGGGCCGTACTATGACGTAAAAAGATCATGGTTCCGTTGGAAAAACGGATGGTGCTATAGGTCCGAAGACAGATAGGTCGTATATTAGCTCCGTCTCTCTCACACACTGGAACCATGATTGATCTATGGTCTTGTCTCACGTCATAGATGGTACGGCCCCTCCATGACGAAATGTAGGTAGTAGTCTGAATACCAGCAGGCAGGCATAAGTCGACGTTCGCACGAACGTAAAAAAATCGCGTCGATTTTTTTTCGCGCACTAGATTTTCAACGCTCTGCTTAGCGCCGAGAGTTGAAAATCCAACAGTGTGTTTTTCGACGCGTTAGAATGCACTCTGTTGTTGTTAGGTTGCATTCGGTGCTACGGAGAATCACTGACTCCTAAGTCACAGGAACTTACACCTAGTTTAGGAGTCAGAGTATTTAAACTTTGAACTTTGTAATAAGCCTAATAAGTGTTAGTCTTAAGGATATTTGTTATGAGCTTTTGGTGAAATAAAGAATTTATTTATTTATTTATTTATTTATTTATTTATTCTCAATGCTCTGCTCAACAACGAGAGTTGAAAATCCAATGCGCGATAAAATTCCGCCGCGATTTTTTTACGTCCGTGCGAACGTCGGCTAAGTCTTGCCATAGAAATGATTACGAAAAAGTTTATAGTCTACAAAAAGTTAGCCAGCTCGATATATTTTTCTCGAGGTCATTAACTATGGCTTTATCATATAGTGTATTATCTATGGTCATTAATATCCTTGACAACTTGACATTGACTGGTCGACGTTAATCCAAAAATATTCACACAAAAAACATTTCAGCCAAACAATGAATACAGAGAACCGATACCCCGTGACGGCATCTCTCTTCATGTTGAAAGAAATAAAACATAGGCAGGAGCAGGTAAACCGCGGGTACCAACTCCTCAAACGCAAAGCTGAAGCCCTACGCTTCAGAGGCAGGCAAGTGGCCTCAGAATTGACCTCAACTCAGGCCATTTTGGGCCATACTCTGAGAGAAGCTTACATAACGTTGGCAGCTATCAAGTTCACTAATGGAGAGTCAAATGCGTTGGTACTTGAGAATATTGGCCAAGTAAATAATTTAATTTGTTCAACTACTTATGTTCTAGTTACTAATTCTTAGTTTTCAATTTTCAACAATCATCCAATCACACGAAAGTCAACGTCACGACAACAGACGATACAGTCGTACAGTCGGTTACTAACCGTTGCTCGCGTCATTTACCGTGTTTAGTTGCCAGTAAATATTCATGGTAACACTGAATGGACATTTAATTTCATCACACTATAGAACCTATAACACGTCCCAATAAAAGTTCTATACTTGCTTACCTAGGTACTCGAAATAAGTATGCATAAGTACTAGCAAACTAGCAATGTTGTGATCACATGATACTAAATAGCAATTGCTCAATAAAAGCATGCTTTCGTGCTACTAATGAGCATGTGTGTCAGCTCCTGATTCTAAGCACAGTCCTAAGGTATGTAGGTACAAGGCAACTTGCATACGGATTAAAAATATTGAAAGGAACTTTAAATTCACATTTCCATTATCCCATACTGATACAGGCGCAAATTCGAGTTCAGCGTGTACCCGAGAACATATCAGGAGTTTCCACATTATCTCTTCAAGCTTTAGAAGAGACTGGTGTCGAAGACTCCATGCGCTATGCAGGCCTCGGCGCGGGCGGCAACCGAACCGGTGAAGCCAAGAAAGCTTTTAGGGAAGCGGTGCGAATACTCGTCAAGTTTGCCTCATTAAGAAATACTTGCGTACTCTTGGACGAAGCTATAAGGTCCACATTAAGGTAGAATTCATTTAATTTTTTTGTTACTTATGTACCTACACACAGAAGCAGGTCAACTTACTAGAAACTCAAATTTTCTCATTCGATTTTGAACTTAACCTTCAACATTTGAAGGTTTAAAATCATTTGGAGAAAATTGACAGTTTGGTATAACCTGGTGTGCTGTCTGTACTTGGGCTCAGTTGCACCACAAATCATTAATAAAACATCCGTTCTGTCTCGGTCATCTTCAAACAGTGATGTTTTAAATACGTTCAGCGTAACCAAGTGAATTTGTTACAGGAAGGTAAATGGTATCGAAAAAGTCATCATGCCGAAATTACGTAACACTGAATCTTATATTATAACGGAAATGGACGAAAGGGTAACAATTTTTTTTTATAAAATATGTACCTAGGTACAGTACGACACAATTTACATGTAGCATAGATTTGATTTGATGCATTCATTCTTTGCAATTTTACGAATGTATTATTTAGGCATTCGCGTTGGCCGCACTGAATGCGTTAATGATTTCACAAGTTATTGCGTATGCGTAAATATCATTTTCGCTTAAGTCATAAAACAGTAATAAAGATTGGTGATGTTGAAGGCGCACTCAGTTCGGAATGTTCGGATCGCGATCGGTTTTACGAATTTTGAACGAACGATGATAGCTCCTGAGATATGTCTTGAATTAAATCCAAATTATACATGGTGTAAGTGTAAACAGTGGGAATCTTTTAAGGGGTCATTGCACTCATCATTATGAACAACTTTTACTTTGGGGCCAAACTTGAAATCGCGCATAAAAAATCTGCTGTTCCCTACATTTTGACGAATTATGCGAACATAAATGTACTGAACAGCTAATTTTTTTTTAAAAGTTGTTCATAATGATGAGTACAATGACTAAAAGATCGCCACTGTTTACACTTACACCCTGTATAATTATGTATTATTTTGTAAACAGGAGCGGGAAGAGTTTCATCGTTTGAAAATGTTAAAAGCGAAGAAGGTCAGAACTCAAACGCGCCTTCTCTTGCGGAAAGCCATTGTCGCAGTTGGTTCCGGGGAATCCCAAGGCATGTACCTACCTACCACTCAAATACGGTCCGGGCGGTTTGGACGTGTGCGTACGCGCAGCGGAATGTTGTTGAATTTAAAGATTTTAATTATGCAGATATTTAGTGTATGACGTCGTATAATTGTTTAGGGTAAAAAAAAATTTGTGCACGCAACCATTGTGGAGAAATTCACCAAAAACTGATTCCGCTGGGCGAACGTTGTCCTGGCGGAACTTTTTTTAATCCATAGACTTTAGAAGAAAAGAGATGTGTCCAAAAATTAGTGTGTATTTGTGTGTAATTGTGTATGTATGAATAAAACTAGTGCATGCATAAACTTCGGAGAAATTCAAGTTTCCGCTACGCGAACGTTTGGCCATTAGCTAGTTTTCATATAAAGCGCTTACATAGAGAGCTGTAGATTTTTACATACGTTGTTTTGAATTTGTTTATATTTGTTTAAAAAACAGATTTAGAAAAAATCGTAGGGCTTAAAAGATAAAAATATAAACGTAAAATACGCTTATTAGGTCTTAGTTCTTAAAATATGCACTTTGGGGTCTAGATTTTCACGTTTATACAAACCTTGTAAGTGTCTGCAACATGTTGCCAAATATCAATGATGTTCCGTTAGTAACTAAAGAGTTATAGGACAAATTTACCATGAACAGATCACTGTTTACAAAGCAGTCAAATATCACGACGTTCTGAAGGAATTGCATGGTAATATGTATGTCAATAATTAGTGTATTCATTCAACTATTCTTATGCAAAATTTCATGTCATTAAATTCAGTAATTAAAGAAAAACAATTATAATACTGACGAAGCATCGAAAACCTACATAACCCGACCAAGTTCGGATGGCTACAAAAAAGCGGCCGTGCCATATATTTAGGTAACATCCCAAAATTTACAGTATAATACCGGTATTGAATTGGTATAGGTGATAACACAATTGTTGTTTCGATATAATTTATAGGTCATTTATTTTTGTACACCTACTTTTTTAAATGTATTTGACTATGACAGAAAGTAGGTACTATTTACGTAGGTACTTTATTTAAGTATGCGCTTGAGACTTGAGATATAATCTAAATATATTATTTAAGACAAATAAAATTCATACACCTAATTTCTATTAAAGATTTCACGGATCAGGAGTCTAAGTATAGACCCCTTAGGGAAATTAAATATTTACCACATGTAAGTATGTACTACTGTTTAGGTAAATATTTATCATATTGTAGCTTATTACACTATTTAACCAATAGACTAGGCATGCACGAGCGTTCCCCTTTGCAACTTTAGTGGATCAAACAATCTAATAACTTAAAAAAAACTACTTCTTGAATCGATTTTTTTTTCTTATGTATGTGAGCGTGTTCCCCCACACCCCACCAAAATATGCAGAATTATTTTGTTCGAAGTTCGGTACGCTTAATCCTTTAGTTAAATAGTCTAAGTATTGTAGTTATGAATTAATCAAAAATATTCTTGTGTGAAAAAATAGACAACGCGCTGCGCGCAACGAGCAATAGGCGGCTTCCCGCTTGAAACGGTACTGTCATCCTTGAAGAAAAGAGAGGGCAATATGTTTTCGCGCGTATTCGTTTGCTGTTGAACTTGAACCTGATTTTGTTTCATCCCCAGTCACAAACAAATAAATGTGCAGTCAAGGACAATTTGCGTATGCGCTGTTGTTTTGCTATGCATCGCCAATTCTCTGTAATAATAATATTGACAAAGTGTGTTATTAATGTTATAGTGTAACAGTGAAGCATAACATAATTATGTAGTAGGAATATTGAGTGAATGATAGTGAGAAGCTGATAACAGATATAAGGTAAGATTTTATAATAAATTAATAGCTATAGACTTAGGTATTCATTTACGTAGGTAGTTTATTAGGCAGATAAATTATAATATTTGTGTTATGTTAACATTGGACAGACACCATAAACCCAAGTTAATATCTACTGATTGATCTAATTCTATATCTATTTACTTAAAGAAGAAGGGTCACACTCAATACAAAATTTACCCGGGCCCGGCGCGAACGGAAAATATTTTAGTTTTTTCATTATTTTAAGCACATCAATTATCAGGTATTTCTTTTTTCGATTTCAGTGGCTAACCTATTTAAATTGCCTTCACAAGGCAAAATATTATTTTTATCAAACCTACCAATAACGACAGAATTCAAAATAAGAAGCTTTACAGTATATAGCTATATTTTAGTAAAGACAATTACAATGGAAAAAACCAAGTTATGTACCATTGTAGCGAGATAATGGTCGTAAAATGATCAGCATTTCGGCTTATCTCGCTAGTGTGAGATACAAAAGAACTCGAACATGCTATTTATCACTCCTGCACTCCCTAAAAGAGCGAGTATTATATGTATTATATATATTATATTATATATATTATATTATTATATTATATTATATAATTATATATTTGGGTTTTTTACTAAGTTAGAATAGTTAAATTGCCTGTGTAAGACTGTTGATTTAATTGATTTAATTATTTACAAAAAATCAATCTTTAGTCGATTCTGTAATAATCGATACATTGTAGGTACCTCCTTATTATATAAATACTACCCACCATTATTATTACTTCACTTCTTGTTAGCGCCTTGAGAAAGACGGATGTATAAACTTCCTAGTGACTTTTAATTGGCTAATAATAATCTTTATATTTTAAAAAGCCCATAACTCGTTTTATTAAAGTGTTACAACCTAGATTTCCTACAGGTTATGGGACCAGGTTACGTTTTTACTGCAATATAAGTGGTTAAAATTTAAATAAAAAATACGGGCATTGTTAAGTGAAATGGACGTAATAAAAAAAAAGGTTCTAATGTTATCGTCGAGTAAGTGACGTCATACTCATAAAAAAAATATAACAATTTTAGATGATTTGATCATCGAATTGTTAGCCGGCACGCCGCCGCCAAACCACGCCACGCGAGGTAGCTCATTTGTTACTCAACCTACCCCCATCTTATGATGGCGTGATAACTGCGATCGAAACTTTATCGGAGGATAAGTTAATGCTAGAATTCGTTAAACCAAGGCTTTTGGATCATGAAGTCAAGTTTAAAAATGAGTCCAGTGATACCAGTGTTAAAAGTTTTGCAATTTGAGGCGAAAAATGGACAGGAATTTCCAAAAACAAAATTCGATAATTCTCAAAATAATAAAGGGAATAATAGCTTCAACTAGAAGGTTAAAAAGCAGAAGAATAAGTCTCAGTTCATGAAGTGTTGTCATTGTGGCCGCAAGGAGCATGTGAAAAACGACAGCAGCAGAAAATACGGATATGAGAAGGACGGTCCAGGCAGTTGAGATCAGTGAAACATACACGTCGAGCAATTTTTCTGGCTTTGCTTTTATGATGGCAGACTATCAAGCGGATCATGATGGAAGCAAAGTTACTTTTCTGGAGCATCAGACCATATTATAAACAGGGAAGATCTTTTCATTTGTCACACCGTCTTGCAAACGCCATTAAAATTTGCTAAAAATGGTGAATTTATTTCAGGGAACGATGTATTTGACCAGCAACATGGGCGTTCAAGAAGTTTTAGAGGACGTGCTCTTCTGTGCTGCGGTACCACCTGTTGTTCTTAACGAAAATGCAAGGATCAGGGTTGACAGTCATTGTCGACCAGCGAGGAGCCCAAATACGTAAGGTTAATAAAACTATCATGCAAGGTATGTTGAAAAATAATTTAATTGCTGTAGACTTAATGGCATCTGTAAATAAGTGTCAATGTGTTTCTCAAGTGTGCAGTATGTACAAATTATGGCTTTGGTCATAATTCGTAAAAATTAATTCATCGAAATTAAAAAAAAAAAATGGTTGATGACACCAGCCAAATTGAAACTGTTATGCGAGCCTGGATGATAAATTGTGTGAGGCCCACGGAGTTGAGGCCTGTATAAATAGGAAACAACGTCGATTTCCGTTCATATCAGGTCAAAAATAAAAGTCATGTTAAACAGCTATTATTTATTGTGTACTCAGATATTTGTGGACTATTGTTACTGTTTATACCCCCAACTAACGACAAATAAAAAAAAAACTACTTTGTACTTTTTGTTGATGTGTATACGCATTTTTATTTTATTTTATTTTACTACATTGGGACACAAAACAATTACATGTTATAATATTACTATAAAATTTATGAGCTGAAGTGGGCTAGGGTAAACATGTAATCCACACTAATGTCCGCGGAATAAATATACTAGGGTAAGTTTGAAAAAGAACGCGCGTCAGGCCACAAGCAGCATTTTGAGGAATTGAAATTATTGAAGCAATTCGACGGCCATTTTTTTAAATTTTGTATGGGATAAAGAGAATAAATCAAGATCAATAAAGTGTGTGTTATATGTTTGTAAGAGACGGCGAAGAGGTGCCCGCTCACCAGCGCGGGTTCTGCACTGTGCAGTGTGGAACAGCCGGGGAACGCGCACCCCTCGCCGCATTACAGTTCTGGGTACAGTGTAACAAACTTTATTTGTAATATCGGAACAGTCAAACTTGTTATTACATATACCATGAACCATCATGGCCATCAATAACGTGCGTCTGGACTCCAGGCTCAGAAGTTTATATTGTTTTAATAATGCTATGTAAGACAATTTTGAATGATAGCACTTGAAGTGCATGGAGCGTAAAAATTTTTTTTGGACCATTTCGAGACTATGTTTATACTTATCGTATAAAGGACACCAAATTGGGACTGCGTACTCTAATTGGGAACGTATTAATGTTTTGTATAAAGTAAGAAACGTGTGCGGACGTTTAAAATCATTTGAAGATCGCATTACGAAACCATACATTCTATACGCTTTGTTAATGATGTTATCTATGTGAAGATTGAAATGCAGTTTAGAATCTAGAATGACACCTAAATCACGGACGTGGTCAACTTTTTGAAGGCAGGTACCTTGTAAAGTGTAACAGAATTTTGTAACATTTTTATTTTTTGTGTAAGATATTACGTTGTACGCATTAGGTACTTTGTTACGTACTGTTTAACCCACATAAAAATCAGACGTGTTTGCTGTTTTTAAAGATTTCGTGGCTAAAAGCGAGGCTAAGTTTAATTTAAAATTAGTCAACTTATGCTGCGATAATGGTGGCGAATATCTATCGACTGAAATGAAAGGTTATTGTGTAGAGAGAGGGATATCATAACATTAAAAAATTCCGAGAATACCACAATTGCATGGCGTTTCTGAACGTATGGTCGGAACCATTACTTAATGGAAAAGCTCGTTTAAGCGGTGCTAAATTAGACAAAGTGTTTTGGGGCGATAGGCAGTACAAACTGCTGTTTATTTGATTAATTTGACCCCAATTAAAACTTTGAAAGTTTTCAAAAACACCATTCGAAATGTGGCATGATACAAAACCTCAAATTAAAAAAAAATTTTTGAAGGTTGGTTCAACTGTTTACGTTCATAATAAAAACAGTAAGACCAAGTTTGATGAAAAATCATGGAAAGGGATACTTGTGGGTTATGAACCAAACAACCATAAGTTTGGAACACAGAGTGCGAAAAGTTACATAGTAGTCAGGGATGTTATTGTTGATGAGACTGGTTTTCTTCAATCCAGGCCAGACCTCAAGTCTGAAGGGAATATTAAAAAATTCTCACGGCAAAGCTGATGATGTAATATCCAAGTCAGTGCCGATCAAGTCTCATAACTCTGACAGTTCTAAATCAGATACGTCTATGGTCTAAATCTGATGAGCACGAGTGTCCTAGTAAAGTTCGCAAATTAAACTATGATAGAATTTAAAATTGAATCGGAGGAAATAAATGATAAACTTTTTGATACCCCATCTTCACCAAAAGAAAACACAAATAAAATCCTGACGTTAGATGATGCAATAGGTTCAAAAGTCGTCCACCTATGTCGTTTAGTGAAGACGATGATAATGATCGAAATTTTGTGTGCTCAGTCTATTCTATGTAAAATACCAAATTCATTAGAAGAGATCAAAACAGATCTCAGTGGGAAAGTGCAGATTCTCTAAAGCTAAATAATACTTAGACTTTAATACCAACACCTGAAAATAAAATATTGTCAATTTATTGTAAATGGATGTTTTCTGTAAAACATAATGAATTTAGAAAACCTTTAAGATAAAAAAAAAAACAACTTGTGCAAGGGGTTTCGGTCAAGAATACCTCACGGACTATAATTAAACTTTCGCACCAGTATTAGCATGAATAGCTATTTTTAGATGTATCTTACTTTTGCGAATCAATTTAGTTTGCTAGTTCGTCTTAGGGATGTCAAAGCTGCCTTCCTAAATGACGAAATAAAGGAAGATATTATATGAAAGTCCCTGAGGGTATCTTAGATAATTATGTGTTAAATTAAATAAACTTTACGGGCTGAAAAATGCAGGCAGCTAAATGTTGGTTTGAAGTTTTCGATCTATCTCATAATGAAGAAGGTTTTCAAAATTCTTCAGTCGAATAGGTGTCAATATATGCTAGACAATGGAGATGTACATAAAAATATTTGTCGTTTTATATGTATAAAGGTGATTTAGTTATAGTATGCGCTGATATTAAAATAATTAAAAAAAGGTATTTAATGAGTAAATTTAAAATGACGATGAATGAAATGAATGATGATGATGAAATAATTTTAATTTTATGAAATAGCATTAAATCAAAGTGCATAAATATAAACGGTATTAAATCAATTTAATATGCACGATTGTAAACCTGTCAATGGAAAATAAACTTAATTATGACGCATTAAACTCTGAAGAAAAATATAATGATCCATGTTGAAACGTTATAGAATAATTAATATATGTCATGTTATGCACTCGTCCAGATTTAATTACTTACAAGCGTTAATATACTGAGTAGGTATACGAACAAAAATAGTAAAGAACTCTGGCACTGTCTAAAGAGAGTGCTGCGGTACTTGAAAGGTACTGTTGATTTAAAATTAAGTTATAGGTAAAATATGTGCCTACACAAACATTATATGTGGCTACGTAGATTCAGATTGGGGTGGCAGTGATTCTAATGACAGGAAAAGTACAACTGGGTATTTCAAGCTGCAAGCAAACCTGGAGTACAAAGAAACAAATGTCAGTTGCTGCCTCTTCAACTGAGGCAGATTATATGGCATTGTATGAAACTGTCATGGGAGGCTTTAGGGCTTAAATCACTAGCAGTTAGTATTAAGATAGATATAATTAAATCTATCATATTCTATGAGGATAAAAATGGCTGCATAAGCATTGCAAATAATCCAACCAATCACAAACGTACAAAACACATAGATATAAAGTATCATTTTTCTAAGGAACAGATTGAGAAAAATGTAATAAAATAAAATTACATTCCAACAGTTCAGCAGTTGGCAGATGTTCTGACCAAGGCATTACCCGCTATTACTTTTCAAGAGATGAGAAGTAAAATGGGCTTAGATTAAGATACTGATTGAATGTTTTGTGATTCTACATAATAATATGATTTATGATTAATTTAATTATTATTAAGAATAATTTAATGAAATGGTTTGATTAAGATTTTCTGGGTTTTCCTTAATCCTTGGCAGCAAATGTTGGACCACATGTATTTCCCAGCAAACACTAGGAAGTGAATATGTTCCGGTCAATTAGGTATTACTTTGATTTATTTTGTTTGTATAATTGGTAGATTAATTTTTGAGGGGGCGTGTTGATTTAATTGATTTAATTATTTACAAAAAATCAATCTTTAGTCGATTCTGTAATAATCGATACATTGTAGGTACCTCCTTATTATATAAATACTACCCACCATTATTATTACTTCACTTCTTGTTAGCGCCTTGAGAAAGACGGATGTATAAACTTCCTAGTGACTTTTAATTGGCTAATAATAATCTTTATATTTTAAAAAGCCCATAACTCGTTTTATTAAAGTGTTACAACCTAGATTTCCTACAAAGACAAAACATATTGTTTTTCTGGAAATTAAACAAAGGTTTTTTCTTTAGATATCTTTATTTTCAATGAAATCATAATAACCCTTATTCCTATAGTAATAAGGTCGAAAAGTGATGGTACATCTTGACGATAGCCCACCATGAGTCCATGATGTTGAAATTATATAATATTTAAACTATATAATCATGTAAGTACAGTGGCGTTACTTTCCGGTCGACCACCCAATAAGGTATTTAAATAGATAAGTACTTGTTAATTGAAGATTTGTTTTTATCGTAGATAGTGGCGTTATTATTAAAAAAATATTTTTCATTCAAGAAATGCAATTGTTTTATTTTTTCCTAACGCTTGTGTACGCAACTGTACCATATTAATAAATACTATATTGGAAGGTTAAGAACGTTTCTAAGATATATGGCACGGCCGCTTTTTGGTAGCCATCCGAACTTGGTCGGGTTATGTAGGTTTTCGATGCTTCGTCAGTATTATAATTGTTTTTCTTTAATTACTGAATTTAATGACATGAAATTTTGCATAAGAATAGTTGAATGAATACACTAATTATTGACATACATATTACCATGCAATTCCTTCAGAACGTCGTGATATTTGACTGCTTTGTAAACAGTGATCTGTTCATGGTAAATTTGTCCTATAACTCTTTAGTTACTAACGGAACATCATTGATACTTGGCAACATGTTGCAGACACTTACAAGGTTTGTATAAACGTGAAAATCTAGACCCCAAAGTGCATACTTTAAGAACTAAGACCTAATAAGCGTATTTTACGTTTATATTTTTATCTTTTAAGCCCTACGATTTTTTCTAAATCTGTTTTTTAAACAAATATAAACAAATTCAAAACAACGTATGTAAAAATCTACAGTTCTCTATGTAAGCGCTTTATATGAAAACTAGCTAATGGCCAAACGTTCGCGTAGCGGAAACTTGAATTTCTCCGAAGTTTATGCATGCACTAGTTTTATTCATACATACACAATTACACACAAATACACACTAATTTTTGGACACATCTCTTTTCTTCTAAAGTCTATGGATTAAAAAAAGTTCCGCCAGGACAACGTTCGCCCAGCGGAATCAGTTTTTGGTGAATTTCTCCACAATGGTTGCGTGCACAATTTTTTTTTTACCATAGGTACACAATTATACGACGTCATACACTAAATATCTGCATAATTAAAATCTTTAAATTCAACAACATTCCGCTGCGCGTACGCACACGTTTGGACTTAGGGCGCATAGACTAGTATATGTTAGGGCGAGCGGGCATTGCGGTGCGTTTTTCTACCGCATAATCTGTGAAGTATGGAATGGTCTTTGAAGTGCGCGCACTGCGGTCATGCGTTTTGTTACTGTAGGCCCCGCCCAGTGCGACAGAACTACCGGAAACGCACCGCAGTGCGCGCTCGCCCTTAATGTCAAATTTCCATCTTTTCATATCATCTGAAACTCAAAATGTCTTATGCCCCAAAATGCCTGAATGTTTATATGTCTGATAAAGAAAATGACAATCGATGTACAGTCGTATACAAAGTATACATACCTACTTAATTTAATAATGGTGTGCGGTTGACGGATAGTTGAAGTAAAAAAACTTGCAAAGTAAAACACACTACTACTACTATACCTACTTTATTTCTTTGACCAAAAATAATACCTATTTAAATTATCTTTAATGTTTTCATACTAAAATAACATTTTACAAAAAAGAAATTGGAGTAAGTAATAGCTTAGCCCTTAGCTCCCGCAGTTTTAGGGTTCCGTACCAAAATGGTAAAAAGCAACAATGGTCAAATATTGTAGCCAAAATCCCTATAAGTAATAGTATGACTATTACTCATAGGGATTTTGGATACAATATTTTCCTCGACCAAAGACATTAAATCTCTTTGTCTTCGACAAATTCCACAGACCACAAGAGTTAGTATTTACGAGGTCCTAGGTACAGTCAGTAACAAAAGTCGTTTAACACGAGTTTTCTAAATTTTATTTGTTGAGAAAACTACTTCATTAAAATCGCAACAGATGTAAATTTTAAAGAAAGTCTTATCTAATAAATGAAATGGTAAAAAGCAGGTTATCGCATCATTTTGTGTTAATTTAGATTAGATCTCAAAAAGTAGCAATGTTAACCGACTTCTGTTGCTGACCGTACACACAGCAGCAGGTCAAGTTACTACAAACTGTAAAATTTTCTCATTCGATTTTGAACTTAACTTTTAACATTTTAAGGTTTAAAACCATTTGGATAAATTTGACAGTTTGGTATAACCTGATGTGCTATTGTCTGTACGTACGGCTACACATCAAGCTATACATTTCCAGTTTACACTGACCTCTCACTGTAAGGAAATCATATACAATGCGAGATCAGCTTATTCTGGAAATGTATAGCTTGATCTGTAGCCGTGCGTACATACTGGTTTCATACATAACTAAATTAAGTAGGTATTTATTTATTGGCACCAATTTTTTTATTGAACAGATAGGAATATCAGTTTCTCCCCAAAAAGTAGCAGGTACCTACAGGTATTGTATAGGAATAATCATTTCGTTTCTCAGCAGAGGCACTCGCCGTCTCTACACCGTTGCCAGCTCGCTGCCGCTCCATAGAGTGCCTCACGGGTATTCTGACGTGCACCTCCACACTTTCCACGACTACGGATTCTGGCGACTACAAGCTTGTTTGTTATCCCCACAATTGGGATGACGACGACCTGTTGTTTTAAGGTTAACTGCTTCTAAAACCTAGTTCCTAATTAATTGATACCTTAATCCTATGTTATTTTGTTGTTCATTCATGGTCGTGTTTGGTCTAATATTGATGAATGCGTTCCTATAATTTCCTATGTTTTTCATTCTGCTATTACAGATGTGTTATTTACTCAAATGGTATTTTGATTTCAAGATTGCTGAGAATTTGATTTCTTCTAGCAAAGTGTCACTGATAGCTTTCTAACAGGAAGCTATGCGTTGACGTACCTATGGGTTAAAAAATCAGTAGGAATGGATTAGCGCTTGGTCTAGCCAGGCTAAGATCCAATCGTCAATAGCCAATGCGCGCTTTTATAATTTCCTACGTGATGATATTGTCGTGGATGGCCTCGTCCACGTCCATAAAATGTATGGAAATAAGTATATGCTAGAGGTTATCGTGGACAGAAATTTTAAATCTTCTTACCTATTTTACATACCTTTCTACCTACATTTAACTTCCCTGTGTTATCGTGACAACGTGACGTGACGTAATATATCATCACCTTAGAAATTATAAAAGCGTATAGTACCTACCTACATTATGTCTAAGCCATTGCCATAGGCGGACGAGTCCATAATTATAGGTCATAGACATTCCGCTATACCTACTTATAGCGGAATGTCTATGACCGTACAGTGAGCAACAAAAGTCGATTAATTGTGTTTTCCAAATCTTAATTATTGAGCAAAATACTTAATTAAAATCGGAACAGATGTAAATTTTAAATAAAATTAACTCTTATCTAATAAATGTAATACTAAAAAGAAGGATAACGTATCATTTTGTGTTAATTTAGATGATGTCAAAAAGTAGCAGTGTTAACAGACTTCTGTTGCTGACCGTACCTAATAACGCGGCGCCGGCGGTGAGATATTATGCTTTTACGAGTGGAGTGAACTAGAAATAAAAAAGTGATAAGTTTTGTTGTAAGACTTTATTAAATTCATCATAATTTTAGACGACGTATGGAAAAGAATATAAATAATCTATAAAACCCAGCCGTCGTCCAGCCTCTCCTCCATAGGGCGAGTGAAGTATTGGCATCTTCGGAACTTCTCCAAAATCTCTCCCTGTAATAAAAACGGGCCGGTTAAAAATGACATCGAAACGTTTCTACTAAGAAGTTACAAGCAGAACTATGGTCGGACTTTTAGCTGCTTTTTACTGTCATTTCGCTATCAAATAGGAACATTTTTTGACGAAATGACAGATAAGAAGTGTCATTTTGCTGCAGCTAATTAAAAGTTCGAGCATAGTAATAAGGCGAATGGCGATGTTACTTACGCTAAAGCTCAAATATCATAAAGGGCGGAAATGGCCCATAAAAGGGGATATACTTACAGGCCCAGTCTTAGTAGTATTTTCACTATAAAAAGTAATGGCGCTGGACCCAGTGCCGTACAATGGATACTTGAGGTGCATCTGAAACAAGGGAATAACTGGTGAGCCTAGGCCAACAGGAAAACATAACGTAAGTATTTGGTTCTATAAATTGAGCCTGAACATAGTTACAGCTTGAGTGGCCTCCAGTGCTTAAAGCATTGGGGCAATACGACAACCTTTATACTTAGGTACAGTCAGCAACAAAAGTCGATTAACACTGGTGTTTTCTATATCTTAATTATTGAGAAAAATACTTAATTAAAATCAGAACAGATGTAAATTTAAAAAAAAATCGAATAAATGAAATGCTAAAAAGCAGGTTATCATATCATTTTGTGTTAATTTAGATGATGTCAAAAGTAGCAGTGTTAACCGACTTCTGTTGCAGACCGTACCTAGGAAGGCTAAGAGTGGTTGTCCAGTCTTACGTTTTTATCAGCGGTAACCTCTAAATTGCGAGGCTCAAAATCTTCCTTGACGTAATTCGCGTCATATTCTGTGCAATACTCGGAGACTGGCTGGGATGTCTTCAGCTCTTCGATCACTTCGTCCAGCATTTGCTCCCAAAAGAAATCTGTTAGCATTCGCCTGCGGATACCTAGAAGTAAAATTGAAATTTTGAAGATATTTATGGTATTTTAGAATGTGTGATTCACTACCTAGTGAATGAAACTATGTTATAGATCAGTCATGTCAACCATACGGCCCGCGAATCCTTTTCAAGCGGACCGTGGCCCGCGACAAGGACTAAAGATTGTTACTGCAAGCGTGACTTTAATTTTGTAAAAGGCCATTATAGAGAATTCAGCTGGGGTCGCGCGTTGTTTGAAAAAGATACCGTGGCCCTGGCATTAGGCAAATGAAGGAACACGGGTGGGTTTTAGTCAGTAAAAGTCTGACACGCCCTCCCGCTCCACCCAGAGCGGGAGAAGTCATTTGATGATTTTCCATCCAATAAAAAAAAAAAAAGTTTGACACCCCTGTTGCAGATGATACTTACCTACTTAGAAAAACTCCTGCATAAAAACGAATGGCAATAAAATAAAATTTACCTTCTCCGTGTTTCGATTTCTTGGGGACTTTATAGCTGCGGTGCATCTCGCTCCCTTTATCAAGAGCTTCGCGTCCATCTTGTAGAATCCATGGTCGGCTGAAACTCTTCCCTTTGCCATATGCAGACGGTTCAATAGGAACCTTTGGATGGAGCTTGATTCGTTCTAGTGGTCTTATCTTCAGTGATTCTTCTATATTTTCTGGTTCCGGAATATCAGCTTGAACACCAGCATCAGTAGCTGCAGGATTCATGTTGTTTGCTAAACTTAAATTATTTTAGGCGAAAAATGGAAAATCTACACAAAAGCGTCTGGTGGTTGTTATGGATACGATAATGTTACTTTTTATTACAAAATAGAAAACGCTGTGCGGCTGTGTTGAATTGGAACGCAAACGTCAAAAAATTCTAAATGTCAGTCAGCTGTTGATCGAAAATCGACTTTTGTCAAAGTCAAATCGGAAGATGGAGGCTTGTCAAGTAGCCCGTAAACAAGATTTGCCCCCTCCGGGGGGCTACAAACCGATTCCTTATAAAAGGATACCTGCAAAAACATTATTTAGCGGTAAGTAAAATAATAGTTTCACTCATTTTGATTTTCAAACAAGACTAATACCAGATTATGTAACTTACGTTTATAGGTTAGGTTGTTTTGTTTTCTATACACTTTAATTCGTTCTACTGCCATTATGAACACAAAGCAACCACTACACATTATAATATGTTCATAAATGTAAAGAAAAGTCCGAATTCTTTGATTGTACATTAATTTTTAACTCATGTTATCACTAAGTATAAAATTATCGATTATTCTGTTTGTTGTACCTAAGACTGGTTGTAAGATAATTAAGGTAACTGTCTTGCATTGGTATAATAAAAGACCTCAATTTAAAGCCAGGTTAACACTATGGTCTTGTTGGTCTAGTGGTTGCAAGCGCTACTGCTGAGCACGAGATCCTGGGTTCCATTTCCAGGTCGGGCAGTGTTATTGGGTTTTCTATCTGGAAGTTGGAGTCACCTCTCCAGGTCGGGCAGTGTTATTGGGTTTTTCTATCTGGAAGTTGGAGTCACCTCAGCCTGGAGTCTGGATTTGTGCCTGGTTTATGGCAATAGGCTCCCGCCTCCCATACACAAGACTTCAACATAAGTGGCGAAATATGGGTGTACTATAGGTACACCTCTGCCCAACCCTTTGGGGAAACAAGGTCTGATGTTATGTTTGTCTACACTATTCACTGGTATTATATTTTCAGGGTATACTATGTTTGCTGGCTACATTGGCATCACAGCATTCGGGTTGTATTTGTATAGTAAGACCTACAAGCAAATAACCAAAGACCAGATTGAGATGCGGTCTGCCAAGATGGCAATATTCCCGATGTTGATGGCTGAAAGGGACAGGGCATACTTGAAGCAGCTCCGTCAGAACCGTGATGCCGAGCGTGAACTCATGAAGGATGTTCCTGGATGGGAGGTAAAATGCTGCTTTTATATATTTAAATCAAATATACAAAATATGCACATTGTCGTGGAGTTGCGGATACCAGCCCTTATTACCTGTTACTTGTATTAAAATCTAATAATTTATATCATAAATAATACAATTTATTTATTGTATTAAAAAGGTGAAAACACATAGTTGTCAAACATAGGTACACACTAAACATGGTTGTAAAGTGTGTTTATTTTAAAGACAGAGAACTTTAAATTGAAATAAAAGTATAAAAATGTTTTAATATCCATGAATTTGGCTTTATTTGACAGATGTTTATGGCATCTATAAGGCATCAATATTTGAATATGATTTACATGTGGCCGCCGTGGCTGGCGCATACATAGCATAACTGGAAATCAAATTTTCACACACACTGCAGTAGGCTCAAGCTGTAGGTATTTCGGCAATAATGCGTCGAATGTTGGCATCCAAGTGCTCAATTGTTACTAGTTTATCGGCGTAGACATGCAACTTTACATATCCCCAGAGAAAATAACGTAATGGCGTCAAATCGTAAGAACGAGGTGGCCAGATTTCATGCCATAATGCAATGGAGCAGTGTAGCATCGCTCTTTGTTGTTCATAAAATGTTTCCTTTAGTAAATTAAGCCAATAAATAAATTATGTTTTCAGTAAATTAGGGGTATTTTTCTAACGCAAAGGGCGTTAGAAAAATACCCCTTTGCAAACATTAGTAAAGTAAAATAGTTGTTTTACATATTTGTTTGTTGTCCATGTTCTGCCGCTCACATGGGCATGCAAATGAAAAAAAAAATATTTAAAGGATATTTATTTATTTAACCATGATTTATTTGTCGAGGTATTTCTAATGCCTGACAAGGCTGATAGAAACATAAATTGTAATCTGCTTACATATAAACTAAAACAATTTTTAATTGTTGCAGGTCGGCACCTACTACGGTGAGAAGGTATACAAACTCCTCCCTGAAGATACTCTGGTGGACCCCATCTTCCACGAGTACTACGCCCACTCTAGGCCCTGGGAATGGTTCCAGCGCGCTTACCTGAAGCTGCGCTCTTAAGAAGGCAATGGCAATGGCGCTTGTAATGCCATTTGTGATCTAAAAAGCCTCCTTAGTGTAAAGTTACAGTTTATTACTTAATATTATTTCTGCTGGTGACACTAAGTACGGTTACTGTATATTTAGGTGATTTCATTTTAATAAAGCATAGTATGAAATGGTGAGTTTTATTTTTATGGAAACTGGAATGAAGGTATTTCAAAATGACACTTCAAAATTAACTAATTACATGGGGCAGGCGAAAATATAAATATGTCTAGATAGACAGTCAAAGCTGTGAACTCGTCGAAAAAAATAGCGTCTAACTGTTCGCCGCAATTTGCACGCACACTAGAAAAGCCGTCAGCTGTCACGCACACCAGCATAACAAAGTTGCCCTGTTTGTTTTCTTTTGAAGCGCGACACTCATATGATCAAAGGGGGTAGGTTTAGTCTGTGGGGCAACTTGTTTCCTAATCCTAACTTACTGTAGCCAAGCAACAAGCTACTTTAATCTTTTTTAAACACTGAAATTATTACAACAGAAACATGCAAAATTATTCATAAACATAAAAACAACTTCTCCATTTTATAAACAAAACATTTATTAATTTCACCTTCCAGTATACAAAAATGTAAACATAATTCTTATAAATAATCTCTTCATACAAGTTCATTATTAATTTATTGATGTGAAAATTCATAATTTTCAATTCAATAAACAAATAAGTATTTAAATAAATTAATCACATCACCAATCAATCAAAAAACAAGTTTGCAAATTAAATGCTTATAAAGCTCATCCTAAACCACCATATTTGACGAAAACAAGGTTGCATTTCAAGGTGCACAAGCACTTTACAGCTATATTTCATAGACATAAGGTTCAAACTGCAATGATTTACGTACGCGCAATTGTAAAATGCAACAAATAATGTACAAATATTAAATATATAAGTTTATTATATTCATGTAGGTAGTCTTATTATTTAAGAAGGACATAGGACTTATTCTATTCTAATTGTTTTCCAATAACGTAACTATTAATACCTACACCCAATAGGAAACTCTAATTGAAACTTACGAGGGATTTTGAAATAGATGCCTACGGGCCACCCGACAAGTCAACACAGAAAGTACATTTAGGCTGGCAACATAATTTATGTTCACCATAATCTCAGATTACATTAAAAATAATCACGTTAAGTATTTAATATAATAACTAAAACTTTTTACTGTTTATGGTTTCCAACACCCACTGTGTTTTGGGATCTAAATTTAAAACTGCCTATTGATTTACCCCAGAGCCACAGAGCAAGGAATCGCCGTGCCCGGCAGCGTCTAGAGACGGCAGTACTATAGGGTGCGCGCAAGTGCTAGTCACCGCCGGAGGTATGTAAGCGGTGAGACGGGGGAAATGCCAAGCTAACTCAGTGCCAAAATCGTGCCCTCCCAAGTTTCACCGCTCACATACCACAGGCTGTGACTAGCACTTGCGCGCAGGCGCCGAAAGTACGTTGAGCTCACAACTCCTGTCATTTTCGCCGTTCAAAGCCGTTTCTTCACGTCATTTCAGACGTAGTGCGAGTAAACTGTGACACACTTGGTTCGTATGGACAGTGTTGCCAGTGCCGTCTCTAGTAGCTGCTCCGTGCTCTATGATTTGGGCTTTCTTACAAAGCTACAGTCCAGCCGTCGAGATAATGCGTTCTTGACACCTGTCAGTTTCTTACTAACGAATATGTGTTTTGCGAATTTCACCCTTATTACTACTACAATTTGTCCAACTGACATGTGTCAACTGACTGTAGATGAATAGCGCTAATCTAATCCAAGTTTCAGCCATTTCTCCTGCCATGACTACGGCAGGAGAAATGGCTGAAACTGATCTACCTAACTATTAAATGTGTGGTAAATTGAATGTGTGAATATTTATTACAGTATTAACTCGGAATTCTTTGGTTACATAATTAATATGAAAGGAAACTTTTGGGCGGGAATACACATGTCTGAAGCTTGCACAAAACTATGCAATTACCTTGCATGCCATTGAGACATTTACCAATCAGAAACTATTATGGTACATTGGCATGCAAGCTACTTGCATAGTTTTGTAGAAGCTACAGGCATGTGTAATCCCGCTCTTACACTAAGTGGTATGCAATGCAAAACACATTTTGTGCACAGTACATAATTGAGTAAATAATCAGTTTTCTAAATTACAAATAAGTCTTCCCTTTAAATGCTTAATATTTTTTTTTTATATTAAAAGTGGACTCATAAGTTGTAAGGGTTTCTTTTTCATACACATAAAAATTTCACACCGTTTCTCTAAATATTGGTGGGAAACGATTCAGCCTTACCTATTTGGACTTCTTAATGATAATCTTTGGCTTCAGCTTGTGGTTCCTTAGTTTATGCATGTGAGACATCACGAAATACATTCCCGGGAATGTCAGAAACAGTAGGTAGACCCTCAGGAACGTTGGCATATGGAAAGCAAAGTTCCATTCATTTGGCAGTCCGACTGTGAACCTATTAGTTTCCTCAAAGTATGGTATGTTCCGGAGTATGACAATAGCTTCGCATATAATGCCTATTGGGTAGAGAGGTATCCACATCGTGTAGCGCAGCCAAGTCAGAATGTAGATTTCCTTTTTGTATAGCTGGGATATGTAGTATGGGTACCTGTAATTAAAACATAATAAGCTCATGTGATATAAAATGCGGCAGTAGGCCGATTTTATCGCGCACTGAATTTTCAACTCTCGGTGTTGAGCCAAGCATTGAGAATCCAACCTAGCAACAGCAGAGACCATCCCAGCGCGTCGAAAAAACTCGCTGTTGTATTTTCAGCTCTCGGCGCTAAGCGGAGTGTTGAAAATCCAGTGCGCGAAAAAAAATTGCCGCGATATGTTTACGTCCGTGCGAACGTCGGCTAAGTCCTGTTCAGCCGCGATCAACGATACTAGACAAGAAATAATATAGGAATTTCGAAGTATCCGACGTTTAAAGATCTTAATTTTCTTTTGTGTAGGTATTCAATTGTAGACTACGAGAAAGCCTTCGATTCTATCGAGACATGGGCTCTACTGCAGTCTCTTCAACGGTGCGAGAACTGCGAGATCGACTATCGGTACATTGAAGTGCTTAAGTGTCTATACGAAAATGCCACTATGTCAGTCCGACTCCAGGACCAGACCTCGAAACCTATCCTTCTGCAGCGAGGGGTGAGACAGGGAGATGTTACCTCTCCGAAACTGTTCACCGCTGCACTGAAGGATGCCTTCAAGGTTCTGGACTGGAAAGGGCTAGGCATCAACATCAATGACGTGTACGTGACTAACCTTCGGTTTGCCGACGATATAGTAGTCATGGTATAGACTATGGAGGACCTAGTAGACCTTCCGAAAGAGTGGATCTTAAAATGAATATGGTTAAGACAAAGGTCATGTCTTCATAAGAGTGGGTGCGACATGGGCACCCACTCTTATGAAGATCGGAGACACTACACTCGAAGTTGTGGACGAGTATGTTTACCTAGGACAAACTGTCCAGTTAGGTAAGTTCAACTTCGAGAAAGAGGTCAATCGTCGAATCCGAGCTGGGCAGTGTTCCGGAAGCTTTGCCATATCTTCTCGTCTCACATACCACAGTGTCTCAAGACGAAAGTCTTTGCCCAGTGCGTGTTGCCAGTGATGACCTACGTCACTGAAACGTGGTCGCTCACAATGGACCTTATTAGAAGGCTAAAAGTCACCCAAAAGGGCAATGGAGAGGGCTATGCTTGGAGTTTCCCTACGTGATCGAATCAGAAATGAAGAGATACGCAGGAGAAACAAGGTAACAAGGAAGAATTGCCAAACTTAGTGGCAGTTGGCAGGGCAAATTGCTCGCAGAACAGATGGCCGATGGGGCCGAAAGGTTCTGGGAGTGGCGACCGCGTACCGGAAGACGTAACGTTGGAAGGCGTCCCAAAAGGTAGACCGATGACCTTATAAAGGCCACAGGAATCCACTGGGTGCGGGAAGCACAGAACCGGTCGAAGCGGCGGTTCTTGGGGAAGGCCTATATCCAGCAGTGGACGTCTTTCAGCTGAAATGATGAGGTATTCAATGAAGACTTCGTAAAGACCAGTCCTAAATAGCCCTAGATGGAGAGAAGTGGAAGGAGATTAGGCTTAGGAGTAGCCTTTGCTCTGCAGTGGGAAAATATAGGCTAATAATGGGTATTCAATGCGTATGACTCAATTCATAAGTAGAAGAGTCTTACTGCAAGGTGGTGATCTAAATGAAATTTACCCTGCTAACAAACAGTTAACTTTTCCAACTACTTTACATCAATGTGAGCTACTTCAAAAGAGTTTTATAAAATCCTCCTTACCTAACAACTTCAATCATGCTCCACATGACGAACAGATAGAAGACCACAGGCTTCGAATGCATACGTGGCTCAGCTTCAATCATCACAAACAGGACAAACGCTCGACCGGTTACTTGCAGGAACGGAACTAGTACTCCACCCTGAAATCAGGTAAGGACCGGTTAAGAGCGAGTCGAACTCGCGCACCGAGGGTTCCAATCCGATTTCTGAAAAAGTGTGCTATTTAGAGACATCGTTTTATTTTTCCTGTAATCTTTACATAAACTTCTATCACATAGAATAATTTCAGATATTTCTCCATCCGCGCGACGTATACGACGCGACGAACGCGATCAACTCAACGGCTACCCTGCTTGCGGCATATGTGGCAGTCTGCGGCGAGACCCGACCCGATTCGAGAAGTAATGAGCAAAATCACGTACTTAGGACATTTGTCGCGTGTAGCATCGCATCGCATTGGATCTTGTCTTGTCGTGTCGCGTCGCGTCGCGTCGTATTCGTCGCTCACGCAGGACACCCCGTTATAATTCAGACGCGCGCAGTCGCGTCCCGTGCGAGATTTATCACAGTTTGCATGAACACTCCGTAATTATTACTTTTCATGACTTTTATGCCCCTAAACATAAGACTTAAACTTGACTTGAACTTGAGACTTGGCGAAAGCGCCAAGTTAGCATTTATCTCAAATCTAGCGATTTCATGAAATCGTGAGGTTTGAGATAAATGCTAACTTGTGGAGTTGTATTGCTGATTCTAATGATTATAATTCTGTAAAGCCATGGTCGTTACGGCCGCAAATCATATTTTAATCAACATACAAGCTCACACTGACCTACAAATTGCAAAAAACGTAAGAAATTTTGAATTTCGCGGGCTACCCTGGCGTATCAACCTTAATTTAAAACAAATCATCAATCATCGTCTGCCTAACCTTTTCCCAACTTTGTTGGGGTCGGCTTCCAGTCTAACCGGATGCAGCTGAATACCAGTATTTTACATGGAGCGACTGCGTACCTGACCTTCACAACCCAGTAACAGGTAATACGATACCCCTTGGTATTACTGGTTGTCAGGCTTTCGGTCTTCTGACGACCAAAAATCCACGAATGACAGCCGGGACCAACGCCTTACCGTGCTTTCCAAGGCACGGAAGAGTCTCTGTAGGACAAGATATCCACGTACCAACCCCGGCAAGCGAAGCGTAACCTGATAGATCGACACCCGTGCGGCTGTTATTGAGTACTTAATTTAAAACGAATCTCTTGTCATATAAACGAATTTCAACTCACCCTAGTATACCCAAAGAGAGGATGCATAACTTCAAGATACTGTAGCAGCTGTAAGAACTTCATGGCAGGTCCAACATGCTCATACGTATCAGCAACTGATTCATAATCGAGCTTAGCGTATCTAACGGCTATGACAGCCAGCACGTATGTGTAGCCCACGAATTGGAACAGGTTGTATAGCTTCAGGTATACTTTTTTCAGGTCCTCTGGAATGGGAGATGGTATAGGGTTAATATAATTAAATGAATGACAGTACATAAGTACGTAAGATATACGAGAGTTGAAGCATCATTTGCTTTAAGTGTCTATTAAAAAACTTTTTTTACAAAAAAAAAAAAAAAAAAAAACCGGTCAAGAGCGAGTCGGACTCACGCACCGAGGGTTCTGTTCCGATTTCTGGAAAAATATGCTATTTAGAGACATCGTTTTATTTTTCCTGTAAACTTTACATAAACTTCTCTATCACATAGCATAATTTCAGATTTTTCTCTTTGCAAAATAAGGTGGGGGGTGAGAACGGGGTTTTTTTTCATCAAAAGTCGAAAACTACAGTGCGTTTCAACTAAGAATAGGAATGACCTTGCGCCATATTGTGAAGATTTAGCAAAATAGCACCTCGTTTACACATTTCCAAAGTCAGTGACATATTTTAAGAAAAACAATTTCCAAAAACAGAACTAAAATGGATAAGAATAACACTACAAAACTTTGCAAGCCTTAGATTTCTAGCTTCAGTTGACAGTTAGAGGTCATTGACTTTCCTATTCTTAGTTGAAACGCATTGTATGCGGCTTAAAAAAAAATAAAAAAATTTAAAAATGTGCAAACAGCGTTCTTTCATATGATACCCCACATGCCCTAGTCGCCCCACTTTGAATTTTTAAGGCCCATTTCAGTCCCGGTTGCAAAAAAAATACATATATTTTTATTTCTTTCCTATATGGAAAATAGTTGGGTAAACGTCATCTAAAACTGTTCCAAATTTCAAGTTGATAGCATTAGTAGTTCTTGAGATATCCAGTTGTGACAGACAGACAGACAGACTGAGCCGCACCATAATGGTTCCTTTTTTACCATTTTGGTACGGAACCCTAAAAACTACCGAATTCAAACAATACAAAGTGAAAAAGTTTTGTATTTTCGGTTTTTGCCACCGACTTAAATAATAAAGTTATTTTTAACCGAGGTTTTCAATCCGACTGTTTTTTTTTTCACTTTTTAGTGTTTTTTTGGGAAGTCAGTTGTTTTTTGTAAAAAGGTCAGTTGTTTTTTCACTTTAACTAAAAAGTGAAAAATAAAAACCGGTCAGCAAAAGAAGTCGGTTAATTAACACAGCTACTTTTTGACATCATCTCTAAATTAACACAAAATGATACGATAACCTCCTTTTTAGATTTCATTTATTTTAATGAAGTATTTTTCTCAATAATTTGTTGCTGACTGTACCTACTCCACACAAATTCGAATACCACTCCCTTCAAAATAACATGCGGCGGCATCTACATCGCCACATGCGAACTACGCATCACACTGACGTGTGACATCACGCAAAATCCTGCATCGCGCAATCAGAGTTTACCGCGCGACTAGCTTTACAACTTCCCAACATCAATCGTAGGGCAGTTGCCTACCAGACAACACCAGTCTAATCGTAGGATCCTCCCTTTTCGATGGAGGATGAGTGAACTTTACACCCTGTTGCTCATAACTTTATACACTTAAAAAGTGTGAAAAAATACGTATTATTGAAGCTAACTCAAAAACTACCTAAGCAAAGTTAATACATTTTACATGGGACGAACTTCGAGTTATACTCTCCCGAAAACAAGAATCTTTCAAATTGGACTACTCTTTAAAAATTATATATAAAAAATAATACTTATATAAAAAAAAAAGTTTAGTTCTTTACCTATGAAATTGCCGCTCTGCAGTACTGGCCATTTCAAATCAAAATAATTTTTGTTTGGCTAAGAATTCTAATTTCAAATTAATTTTATTTTAAAAACATGGATTTTTTTTTCCAAAAGTAGTCATTTGTTTATTAATTAGTGTTACATTTTCATCGCATTTCAATCTTTTTCGTCATCATGGATACGTTAAAAATTCGAGTAATTATGGAATATGAGTACCGTCGTGGCAGCAACGCGGCACAAGCGGCACGCAACATCAACGACGTTTACGGAGCTAACACTACAAACCAACGCACCACCTGTTATTGGTTTGCTCGCTTCCGTTCTGGAAATTTCGACCTGAAAAATGAACCTCGCGGTCGTCCGAAGACTTTGGTCGACAATTACGAATTAAAGGCGATTGTGGAAGCTGATTATACACAATCTACGGCTGAATTAGCAGCAGCTTTCGACGTTAGCGTCAAAACAATATTGGTCCATTTGCGTCAAATTGGCAAGGTAAAAAAGCTTGACAAATGGGTGCCCCACGAACTCAATGATCGCCAGCGCGAAGTACGCGTCGAGACGTGCCTTGCACTGCTCAACAGACACACAAATGAAGGAATTTTGAACCGCATTGTTACCTGCGATGAAAAATGGATTCTGTTTGATAACCGCAAGCGCTCAGCAAGTTGGTTGGATCCTGGTTCAGCACCTAAACAATGCCCTAAACGAAAACTTACCCCTAGAAAAGTGATGGTCACTGTTTGGTGGTCTAGCGCCGGTGTGATTCATCACAGCTTCTTACCAAACGGGGTGAGCATTACTGCAGATGTGTACTGTGAAGAACTGAACACAATGATGGAGAAACTGGCACATCTCCAACCAGCATTGGTCAATCGCTCGTCTCCGCTGCTCCTGCACGACAACGCGCGACCTTATACTGCACAGCAGACGGTCTCCAAGTTGCAAGAACTGGGGTTGGAAGCTCTCCGTCATCCGCCCTACTCACCAGACCTTGCGCCTACAGACTACTACTTTTTCCAGAATTTGGATAACTTCTTGGCGGGAAAAAAATTCAATACCCGAGAGGCAGTACAAAATGCCTTTGAAGAATTTGTTGCCTCCCGACCAGCTGATTTCTTTAAGAAGGGCATCAATAAACTGCCACTGCGTTGGCAAAGATGCATTGATTGCATGGGTGATTACTTCGATTAATACAAATAAAAAATACATGAAAAAAATTCGTTTAAATTTTTTCATACAAAACGGCAATTTCATAGGTAAAGGACCTATTATTATACGGGTCGATTTGAGAAACTCCTCCTTTTTTCGTCGTTAAAAAAGACACGTTCATGAGAGCACATAATATGGTCATTTAATATCTTACCGCCTTACCTCATCTATACCTTCCCCCAGAATCCCCCTCCTTATTTATTTATACCTTTGACCGCTTGGCTATAAATATCAATTGCCGTGCCCCTAGCGTACGGGCTACAAATCGATAAAATAATACCTACAATAAATTACAGCGAAAATAGAACGAAAAGTCATGCATAGAGTATGCATGACTTTTCGTTCTATTTTCGTCTGTCGCAGAAATACGACACGAGCGGTAGGGGCACGGAAATATGTGTCGCATAAGCGGTAAAAAGGTTAATTGATAATCTTGAAAAGAGTTGAGTAATAAGTAGTAAGGCACTTCGTTCCTTTGCTTCATGCATACCTAGCATGCATTACAAACAATGTTGACTGGCAAATCTTTTTACCTCGACGTGAGTGAGGTTTTGGCGTGGAGAGTTCAGATAGACAGATACCTTAATTTATTTCTTTCGTCTCGCAAAATGTAGGAAACTTTTTACAAAAATACGTTCCTACTTTGAGATTGTCAATACGAAGCAACGTAATAACTGCTAAGTTGTTATGTTGCTTCGGTTTAGTTACTTTTGTAGTTATCGAAACTATAGTTAGTGCAATCCACGAAGATGCGCCCCACTCTTCTTCCTAACCGCTTGCAGACCAAGTGTGTACCATTCCGCTAGTGTTTTAGTTTTGTCGATACACACTCAATTGCAGGTAATAACTATAGGTAAGTATACGTAATTAGTGCGTATACTTGTACAATGTTCCATACTTGTACTGTAAGCGATTAGGAAGCAGAGTGGGGCGCGTCTTCGTGGATTACACTAATTATACACGTACGTAAATAACAGCATTAAGGCGGGGTGAAAGCAAGCGCCGTAGGTATTAAATGCTTACCGCAGCCCCCGCAAGGAGTAGCGATACGTAATAAATTACGATGCGCGGGAAACGCGCGCCAAGCGCACCGCTCATGAGTTCATGAACTCGAGTAGGTACTATGTTGCGTCACAGAATAGAGCAATGCAGTAGATAAACTTGAACTGATTAGTATACAAGTTTTTGTGGTTTTATTTTTCTAGTAAGTATTTTTTAAAGTTTTAGACAGATTAGGTAGGTATGCATTGTAAACTTGAACAGTTAAAATAAATAAAAATAACTACTTATACATATTTATTTTCGTGAATAAGGTGGATTTAAAATCTGACTGACACGAAGACCTTTACCCGTACGATTCAAAACTACGCGCCGCGCACCATTTTACTTTACGAAGGTGTCGCATGGCGTGGGGAATAGTAGTTTCTGTCATTCCCCACGATACCACACCAGTGGTATCGTTTTCAGTGGTGTCGCTGTCGTGGGGAATGACAGAAACTACTATTCCCCACGCCATGCGACACCACCGACTGTATTGTGCTGTTAGTGATGTCCAGCTACATAACAATGATGTGTTACATAACAATTTAGACCTTATTGACATTCATGTTTTTTTGTTAAATTTAGCTTCCAGACCATTTACCAAGTATCTTGGACCAAAAAAACAAATGGTTTGTAAAATGTCTATAAGGTCGAAATTAGCTTGACACCCTAGAAATGATGTGCATAATAATCTAGACACTTTCTGAGGTGTCAAGCGAATTTAGACCTTATTGACATTCATGTTTTTTTGTTAAATTCAGCTTCCAGATCATTTACCAAGTATCTTGGGCCAAAAAAACAAAGGGTTTGTAAAATATCAATAAGGTCGAAATTAGCTTGACACCCTAAAAATGATGTGCATAATAATCTAGACACTTTCTGAGGTGTCAAGCGAATTTAGACCTTATTGACATTCATGTTTTTTTTGTTAAATTCAGCTTCCAGATCATTTACCGAGTATTCTGGACCAAAAAAACAAAGGGTTTGTAAAATGTCAATAAGGTCGAAATTAGCTTGAGACCTTTATCGTTTTCAGCGAACTTAAATACCACGAAATGACCGTTCATTCCCCACGACACCACTGGTGGTGTCGTCGGGAATGACAGAAACTAGTATTCCCCACGACACCAATGACTGCATTGTGAGTGATGTCCAGCTAATTTTTAAACGTAACAATGATGTGTTATTTTTAAACGACTTCAAAAACGGAGGAGAATATCAATTCAGTTGTATTTTTTTTTTTTTTTATGTTTGTTACTGCAGTACTCCGTCATTTAGAAGCCGATTTGGAAAGTTCTTTTTTTATTTTATTCGTTATGTCAACACAAAAAAAAAAAACGGAGGGGCATAACTTCTTACGCTCTAGTTTTTTTTTTCTTGAGAGGATGTGATTACGGTCAAAATGAAAATCCAAGATGGCGGCTGCAAAAATTTTCGAATTTTTCGACATGGGCGTCAATTTCGTGATATTTGAGGTCGCTGAAAACGATAATGGGGTCAAAATGAAAATCCAAGATGGCGGCTGCGAAAATTTTCTAATTTTTCGTCATGGGTGTCATTTTCGTGATATTTGAGGTCGCTGAAAACGATAGTGGGGTCAAAATGAAAACTCAAGATGGCGGCTGCGAAAATTTTTAAATTTTTCAACATGGGTGTCATTTTCGTGATATTTGAGGTCGCTGAAAACGATAGTGGGGCCAATATGAAAATCCAAGATGGCGGCTGCGAAAATTTCCTAATTTTCGGTCATGGGTATCATTTTCGTGATATTTGAGGTCGCTGAAAACGATAGTGGGGTCAAAATGAGAATCCAAGATGGCGGCTGCGAAAATTTCCTAATTTTTCGTCATGGGTGTCATTTTCGTGATATTTTAGGTCACTGAAAGCGATAGTGGGGTCAAAATGAAAATCCAAGATGGCGGCTGCGAAAATTTCGTAATTTTTCGTCATGGGTGTCATTTTCGTGATATTTGAGGTCGCTGAAAACGATAGTGGGGTCAAAATGAAAATCCAAGATGGCGGCTGCGAAAATTGTCAAATTTTTCGACATGGGTGTCATTTTCGTGATATTTGAGGTCGCTGCAAACGATAGTGGGGTCAAAATGAATGACTATCGTTTTCAGCGATCTAAAATATCACGAAAATGACACCCATGATGAAAAGTTAGGAAATTTTCGTAGCCGCTATCTTGGATTTTCATTTTGACCCCGCTATCGTTTTCAGCGACCTGAAATATCACGAAAATGACACCCATGACGAACAGTTAGGGAATTTTCGCAGCCGCCATCTTGGATTTTCATTTTGACCCCACTATCGTTTTCAGCGACCTAAAATATCACGAAAATGACACCCATGACGAAAAATTAGGAAATTTTCGCAGCCGCCATCTTGGATTTTCATTTTGACCCCACAATCGTTTTCTGCGACCTAAAATATCACGAAAATGACACCCATGACGAAAAATTTGGAAATTTTCACAGCCGCCATCTTGGATTTTCATTTTGACCCCGCTATCGTTTTCAGCGACCTAAAATATCACGAAAATGACACCCATGACGAAAAATTAGGAAATTTTCGCAGCCGCCATCTTGGATTTTCATTTTGACCCCACTATCGGTTTCAGCGACCTCAAATATCACGAAAATGACACCTGTGTCGAAAAATTTGATAATTTTCGCAGCCGCCATCTTGGATTTTCATTTTGACCCCACTATCGTTTTCAGCGACCTAAAATATCACGAAAATGACACCCATGACGAAAAATTAGGATATTCGCAGCCGCCATCTTGGATTGTCATTTTGACCTCACTATCGTTTTCAGCGACCTAAAATATCACGAAAATGACATCCATGACCGAAAATTAGGAAATTTTCGCAGCCGCCATCTTGGATTTTCAGTTTGACCCCACTATCGTTTTCAGCGACCTAAAATATCACAAAAATGACACTCATGACGAAAAATTAGGAAATTTTCGCAGCCGCCATCTTGGATTTTCATTTTGACCCCACTATCGGTTTCAGCGACCTCAAATATCACGAAAATGACACCTGTGTCGAAAAATTTGATAATTTTCGCAGCCGCCATCGTGGATTTTCATTTTGACCCCACTATCGTTTTCAGGGACCTTAAATATCACGAAAATGACACCCATGACGAAAAATTTGGAAATTTTCACAGCCGCCATCTTGGATTTTCATTTTGACCCCGCTATCGTTTTCAGCGACCTAAAATATCACGAAAATGACACCCATGACGAAAAATTAGGAAATTTTCGCAGCCGCCATCTTGGATTTTCATTTTGACCCCACTATCGGTTTCAGCGACCTCAAATATCACGAAAATGACACCTGTGTCGAAAAATTTGATAATTTTCGCAGCCGCCATCTTGGATTTTCATTTTGACCCCACTATCGTTTTCAGCGACCTAAAATAACACGAAAATGACACCCATGACGAAAAGTTAGGAAATTTTCGCAGCCGCCATCTTGGATTTTCATTTTGACCCCGCTATCGTTTTCAGCGACCTTAAATATCACGAAAATGACACCCATGACGAAAAATTTGGAAATTTTCACAGCCGCCATCTTGGATTTTCATTTTGACCCTGCTATCGTTTTCAGCGACCTAAAATATCACGAAAATGACACCCATGACGAAAAATTAGGAAATTTTCGCAGCCGCCATCTTGGATTTTCATTTTGACCCCACTATCGGTTTCAGCGACCTCAAATATCACGAAAATGACACCTGTGTCGAAAAATTTGATAATTTTCGCAGCCGCCATCTTGGATTTTCATTTTGACCCCACTATCGTTTTCAGCGACCTAAAATAACACGAAAATGACACCCATGACGAAAAGTTAGGAAATTTTCGCAGCCGCCATCTTGGATTTTCATTTTGACCCCACTATCGGTTTCAGCGACCTCAAATATCACGAAAATGACACCCATGTCGAAAAATTTGAAAATTTTCGCAGCCGCCATCTTGGATTTTCATTTTGACCCCACTATCGTTTTCAGCGACCTAAAATATCACGAAAATGACACCCATGACGAAAAATTAGGAAATTTTCGCAGCCGCCATCTTGGATTTTCATTTTGACCCCACTATCGTTTTCAGCGACCTAAAATATCACGAAAACGACACCCATGACGAAAAATTAGGAAATTTTCGCAGCCGCCATCTTGGATTTTCAGTTTGACCCCACTATCGTTTTCAGCGACCTAAAATATCACGAAAATGACACCCATGACGAAAAGTTAGGAAATTTTCGCAGCCGCCATCTTGGATTTTCATTTTGACCCCACTATCGTTTTCAGCGACCTCAAATATCACGAATATGACACCCATGTCGAAAAATTTTAAAATTTTCGCAGCCGCCATCTTGGATTTTCATTTTGACCCCACTATCGTTTTCATCGACCTAAAATATCACGAAAATAACACCCATGACGAAAAATTTGGAAATTTTCGCAGCCGCCATCTTGGATTTTCATTTTGACCCCACTATCGTTTTCAGCGACCTAAAATATCACGAAAACGACACCCATGACGAAAAATTGGAAATTTTTGCAACCGCCATCTTGGATTTTCATTTTGACCTTGAAATACAAAAAAAAATAAGAAGATACCTAATTAGAAAAAAAACTTAATTTTAAAAAAAAATCTTATTTATGTAGGTATACAGAAAAATACATTTGAGGGCCTACTTATTTTCTGAACATCCCTGCCCAACCCTTTGAAAGAATTCAGGCGAGATGTTATGAAGAAATCTCAATTCCTATCCGATATTCATTATAAAACCACCCGTACTAACTTTATTCTGTGGCACCTACCTATTTGAGATTTGAAAATAGTGAACCAAAAATTTGCGCGTCAGGCGGCTTTATAAGCTCCAGTGTAGGGTTCAAATTCAACTGTTTTACACACTTGATGCGATTGGTAAACATAGGCCGTGATAAAAATAAATACCAATAAAGCTTTTGCGCGCGTGACGTCTTTATTTACATAGGCATAGCGTTCAAATTCAACTGTTTTCAACACATGTTAATTTGTGCCGGTCGCAGCCGGTGACAGAAGTTAGCGGGGGTGGCGGGTTCGAAAAATTGGCACACGTCCGACCTCCATCACGTTCCGCTCGGGACTAAACGACACGGAGCGAGCGCAAAACACTTGACATTGGAATTAGTGATATAAATATTTTGATATTTCAAATTATGATAGCCGTTATAAATTACATTTTTTACGACCTTTATTATGGCATAAGTTTTATTGTTCAAAGCCTAATATAAATCAAATGAAATAAGATATAGATCATAATTTAGACTTGTCTTTGCGATTTAATTGGATGCAGTAAAGTGCAAGTAATCGTGTATCGGACGGCCGAAATTTGTAGATGGAAGTCTGAACTAAGTAATATATTTTTTTCAAAATTTAAATCCGTGTTATCTACGAATAAAACACTAAACAAAACGACGTTTTTACGGCTCTCACCGCCTTAATTAACTCAAAACAAAAATAAATAATGATATAAGTAATGCTAGGAACATTACAGTAGTTATGCAAATAGGTAGTATTCATTTTACCATTCAATTCAAATGTTGTGTTGTAATGCACATTGCGGCGATGCAATTGTTCAATGAAGTTTACCAATAAACGCATTTAGAATGGAAATGTTTGGCTTCATTAGCATTCAATAACCAGACAGACGAATATTTTGTGTTAAACGGCTTCGTTTGCGTATAAACTTCAACCTGGGTTTCATCCGCGACATTACCTGCGTTGAAAATCCCATAGAGCGTTTTTATTTAGGCACTAACTGACCCGACAGACGTTGTCTTGTCCAATAATTCATACAAAATTCCCATAGAAAATTCACTTTAATTTTTCCAACATTTTCCAATTTACCCGCAACTTTTCTTTTCTTATAAACCTTCCTCGGACTTCAGAGAATATTTGAAAAAAAAAAAAAATTGCCGAATTGGTCCAGCCGTTCTTGAGTTTTGTGCTTAGCAACACATTTAGCCATTCATTTTTATTTATATAGATAGTTTCACTTAGGTGTCGATGCTAAACATGGGCCTTGACCAAAACCCAACAGACAAAACTTCAAACATGTCAGCGTAGCATGGAAAGGAGTCTATCTGCCTAGCCTTTTCCCAACTATGTTGGGGTCGGCTTCCAGTCTAACAGGATGCAGCTGAATACCAGTATTTTACATGGAGCTACTGCCTATCTGACCTCCACAACCCAGTTACTGGGTAGTACGATACCCCTTGGTAAGACTGGTTGTCAGACTTTCGGGCTTCTGACGACCCGTAACGACTGTCAAAGATCCACGAATAACAGTCGGGACCAACGGCTTAACGTGCTTTCCGACGCACGGAGGAATCTCGCTATGTAAAGATGGTCACCCATCCACTGACCAACCCCGGCAAGCGTAGCTTAACCTGACGGTTCGACCCGTGCGGCTGTTATTACTTAGCCACGAGCTCCTCACGAGCATGGAAAGGAGTATGATGCGGAAAAGAAAGATATAAAGAACCAATCACTGTGTAATCAGGAAGGCAACAAAATCACAAAATGTAGTACTAAATCTGAGAATATTAAAACAGAGATGGGCCGGCCGCCGCTGGGGTCGCGGGTTGTTTGAAGAAGATACCGCGGCCCTGGCATAGGCAACTGAAGGAACACGGGTGGGTTTAAGGCTGCCTGTCCACCGGAGCGGAGTGAGGCTGCGGAGCGGAGAAACGGAGAAATATTAACCAATAGAATCTTAAGTCCGCTCCACTCCGCCGTCCGCTCGCGCTCCTATTGGTTAATATTTCTCCGTTTCTCCGCTCCGTAGCCTCGCTCCGCTCCGGTGGACAGGCAGCCTTAGTCAGTAAAAGTCTGACACGCCCTTCCGCTCCACCCAGAGCGGGAGAAGTTATTTGATGATTTCCCACCCTCAAAAAAAAAAAAAAAGAAATGGGCCGGCCACGCTGTCAGGGTAGAAGAGAAATAGAACAAAAAAGTGACCCTATTGGTACCCTAGGGAGGGGAAGAGAAAGGCCTTGAAAATATGGCAGGGTGACTTGGTGAGGACGGTTGGGAAGACATTGCAAGACAGACAAGGAACAGGAAGAATTGGAAGGAAACTTTTGCCAAAGGGCACACAGAAGAAATGCTATAAATATAATAGAAAGCTAGAAAAAAGGCTATAAATATAATAGAAGGCTACAAATAAGATTTTCAGACAAGTAAATAAATAATAAAAAAAATAGGTTTTGCTTAGTGTTAGTGAAAATGCACACTTGTCTATTGCGAGATGAGATATCTTTGTGCAGTGACTGGAGAAGGAAAACCTAAGTCGTTTAGAGTCACAAGGATATCATTAATTTAATTATTGCTGCCAAGAATAGGAAACTAACATTGATCTTTGGCTTCACATTAATTATAATGTAATCTAACTGATATTATATGTGAATTATTATTCTTTAATTACTGTGTCATAGGTGTCAAGGATATACCGAAGTACTTTGCTCAAGATTTTTGCTTTCTATAACTAATGTATGTATTTGCTCAACAACTTAGGTACCTCTTCTGTAGCCCATTTCTTCTTTGTGAAGTTTGTCGTACATGCCCGGGTAGTCCTTCATAACGTCACGTTTCTCGTCTTCACTGTCTGCAGCATCCTCAGACATCCACAGGTCAAAGTTAATCTGTGAGTTTAAAAAAAAAAGCATTTTTAACAATTATTTTGTCTATGGTGCTGAAACTTTAATGAATCGTCTTCAATTTGCCTAGCCTTTTCCCAACTATATTGGGGTCGGCACCCAATCTAACCGGATGTAGCTGAATACCAGTATTTTACACTAGCTGTTGCCCGCGGCTTCGCCTGCGTGGATGTCGGAAATTGTCTCACGGGAACGTACTACTGGAATAAAAAGTATTATCCTATGTGCTAAGGTGCTAATCAGGTCAATGGTCTATCTCTATCTCTTTCATCCAAATTCGTTCAGCCGTTAAGGCGTGATAAGGTAACAGGCCGAGTTACTTTCGCATTTATAAATTAGTTTCTGCCCGCGACTTTCTCCGCGTGAAATTTCTTGTTCTCTAGACCCACCCCGTCGCAATCGCAACGCATTGCCTGCCCGCGCTATTGCTTCGTTTTCGCTTAGCGTACTTTCTGATTTTTTTCTTTTTGTTCGGCACCTAAGAGTCTTAGAGTGATGTTAAATATGCGTACCTATAGGCTTTCTTTAGGCCCCATTCACATAGGAAGCGCGGGCGCGGTGGCGGGCGCGGTCGCGAAATATCAAACATATGGCGTAATGTCCAAGTGTTCACAACTTCACATACGAAACGCACGTAGCGGGCAAGCTAAGCTAAGCTAAAGTCACCGCGCCCGCACCCGCCGCCGCGCCCGCGCTTCCTATGTGAATGGGGCCTTAGACTTGCATCAAATGCAAAAAGATTTTTTTTAAGTCCAACTGGTAGCTCCAGAGATTAGCGCGTTCAAACAAACAAAAAAAAAAGTGTGTGTGTCAGCTCCGACGCACGACAGGAGTTTTCTTACCCCTACCCTCCCCTCCCACTCCCCCTTACCACAACTTCCCCTCGCCCCTCCCCCCCACCTCTCTCCGTCACCCCCTTCCCCTCTCGACCCTCCCTCTCACCACCCTAACCGCATCACTGTTTCGCTAACCTCCACCAACCCCATCTCGCACCCACTTCACCGCGTCCCCATCCTCTCCCTCTCCCCTTCACCTCACCAACACCTCCCCTCTCCCCTCACTCCCTCCACTCCCTCACCAACCCCTCCCCTCACCCTCTCACCACAGGTGGTGGCTGCCTAGCTAGCCGAGCTGGGTGAGCGGCGATCACGCCACTTTTTTCTAATACTTACATTTTTAAAGTCGTGATATCTTTCGAATGGAATGTCCGAATTGAATAATTCAAAAAGTTATATAAAGGTATTGAAGCAGTCTTGAATGTGAAGTATTTTATTTTGATATATATTAATTATATTACTCCTGTAATACCAAAAGGGACAAATAAAGAGCCTTTTCTAGTGCCGGCATTACAATTATTTTTTAAAAATAAAAGTACACTTATTGTGACATAACTATAATAGCTAGACATATGCTGTCGCGGCACTTTTTGTAGATAATGATGTGTTCTGCAAAGTCGTAGTACATTATTTTGTTCTATCATCAATAGTTTTCGCAGCGCACGCGATGTAAGGAATTTTTAGGTAAATTTTTTACATCGGGTTACATTATTGGAGTTTTAGTAAGGATCCCTAATTTTTTTGAAAATATAATATAGCCTATGTCACTCGGGGATAGTGTAGCTTCCCAACGGTGAAAGAATTTTTTGAATCGGGCCAGTAGTTTCGGAGCCTATTCAATACAAACAAACAAACAAATCTTTCCTCTTTATAATATTAGTATAGATATAGATGGAGCAACTGCCTATCTGACCTCCACAACCCAGTAACTGAGTAACACGATACCCCTTGTTAAAACTGGTTGTCAGACTTTCGGGCTTCTGACGACCCGTAACGACTGTCAAAGATCCACGAATGACAGCCGGGACCAACTGCTTAACGTGCTTTCCGAGGCACGGAGGTGTCTCAGTAAGTAAATATCCTTGGACCAACCTCGGCAAGCCGGCTGTTATTACTTAGCCACGAGCTTTAATGAATTATAGAAAAATATAATATTTAATAAGTATAAGTAAGTACTTACTATATAAAATTGTCTTATAGTATGACATGTAATTATAATTAATGATAATAAAGATGTTTTAGATGTGATGTGATGTTATGTTATATGCTGTTTTGTAAACTGAACTTGTAGACGGCTGTCCCCGATAATGATCAAACTAAGAATGCATTATATTAACTGGAAACAATGGAATCACAATAAATTAAACACTATTTAATTATCCATTGTTATATTATGGAGCTCTAAGTTAAAGTTAAAAAAAAAGAAAGAATTTACTGACTATAATTTCATAATTTGGATATAATTACATTTTGGTTGAAGTTTTTTTGAAGGAAATGACATTCACAGGTCAAGTCTGGTTTTTAATAGTATTTGCTAGCTTTTGCCCACGGCTCCGCCCGCGTGGATGTCGGGAAATTATCCCGTAACTGTACATTTTTCCGGAATAAAAAATAGCCTACCTCTCTGTGCCAAATTTCATCCAGATCTGTTCAGCCGTTCTGGCGTGATTGAGTAACAAACATCCATCCACCCATCCAAACTTTCGCATTTATAATAGTATATAATATAATTATAAGTAAGATACCTAATAAGATTCTTACATACTTTAGCATACTTAATATTATTTTATGATAATTTAAAGCTTGTTACATACAGCACTAATCTTTCATTCATATAAGTTAAATATTGTGTGAATCATAAAAGATGATCTTATTAGTTTTGTAATTATTTCCACCTGTTAGTCTCGGCTGTCATTAGTGGATTTTTGACATTGTTGTTACAGGTCGTCAGAATCCCGAAAGTCTGACAACCAGTCTTACCAAAGAGTATATTGTATTACCCAGTTACTGGTTTGTGTAGGTCAGATAGGCAGTCGCATTCAAGTAAAATACCTACTGGCATTCAGCTGCATCTGGTTAGAATGGACCCCAACATAGTCGGGGTCCAGTCTAACCATAGAGATATGGTTCTGGCTCAAATCATAGAGATAATGTGCTGTAATCCACCACGCGGGCCCAGTGCGGGTTGGTAGATGTCACATGTCTTCGAATTTTTGGTTCTAGGGCATGTTGGTTTCTTCACAATGTTTTCCTTCACATTTACACAAAGTAAAGCGCCTAGCTGGGTTCGAACCCACAACCTACAACTCGTAAATCGGGGCCACTACTACTGGGGCACCACTGCTCTCACTGTTTACTTTAACTGTTCAGAAAAAAAAGTTGTTTGAAAGCATTATCTTACTTTGAGCCATGCAGGTTTTTGTGGCTGAGCAGTCAGCCGGGGCCACCAAGCAGGCTTCTCCTTCTGCAGGATAAGTTCCACTCTGTTTTCAAACACACGGACTGTGGTAATATGATCATTTTCAGCCTGAAATTAAAATCATCAGGAGATGTAGCTTGAACAGCCTCTTATTTATTTTTCAAATAAAGTTCTAGCAATAATTTGATCTACAAATGGGGTAAATTTTATAACATTGTCTTTTAAGTTTTAGAAATACTAACTCATTAAAAATCTACAAACTATGCTTAGTCTTGGATAAATTCAAAGCTTTGGTAGTCAGAATGATAGTGTGGTCTTCAAATATTATAATTTACAAGTTTTTAAGATGAACAGGGCCTTAAAATAAAACTGTTGCTACAGCTTAGAGTATTTATACAAATAGTTCTATATCATTACTTTTCAGAACATAAAATTTATGAAAATACAAGTTTTTGCCCATGGCTTCTCCCGCTTGGATGTCGGAAATTATCCCACAGGAACATACTACTGGGATAAAATGCATCCTATATCTTAATCCAGGTCATGTTCTACCTATGTACTAAATTTCATCCAAATCCGATCAGCCATTTTAGCGTAAAAGCGTAACAAATAACCAACTTACTTTTGCATTTATAAATTATATGCTGATCCAAGACGAGCCAATTCATGCAAGCATAGCATGTTTCGCCTAAATATAACATTACAAGTTTTGTTTACATAGTACAGTCTAAAATACCTCGAAACTAAGTTGTAAATTGTTTTTCCAGAACAATGATTTGTGCTAACATTCAATCAAATATCTAGTTTTCTAATAGATAAATTATTTGAAATCACGTAGTAACAACAGGCTTAAACGTCAGGAATACACCGTATCTTTTTTGATAAAAGGGATTAAATCCGGCGTTTTATTAGTATTTGATAAAAATAATCACTATATCTGTATCTGTGTACTTACCGTTTTTACAGGAGAAAATAAATCCAAATTAAATTCATAAAGACTCTCGCCACGGGCGCCAACGCCTTGTGCCGAGAATTTCAAGTTATTCTCGAGAACTTTCACATCAGGTTTAACAACATTTTTCAACTCTATCTTCAATGATATTATACTCTCAGTTTGTGCCCAGTAAACGAACGGGCTTGGGATGATCATTATTGTCTTTCACACAAATTCACTGCACAACGATGTAAATACTCTAGCAACAATTCCAACAAAACAAACTAAAATTGTACTGAAGCTGGAATTGTTATTTTCCAATAATTTCGGAAAAGTGGAATATTTTCGACCTGTCAATCTATCAGCCAGTCAGCCACAGTATCTCTCTAAACCACAGATAACTATATATAAGTCAGCTCTAAACTCTCTATATATATAATAGTAGTCTATGCTCTCTATACTTACTTTACTCTTTGCACAGTATCAGCCGACCCGACCAAAAAAAAAATAATAAACCCGACCGGCTAAGGGTGTTGTCAGCCTAAGCTAAGATTGATTGATTTCATTTTCTGGTAGTTTTTTTTTTATATAAAAACGACGAAGTTATCCGCGAACACCTTAGAGCATTTAATACTCTAAGGCGAACACACATAAAAAAATATACGGTAATAGTAATACGGTCGAATTGAGAAACGTTCTTTTTTTGAAGTCGGTTAAAAACAGAACACGCCGCAATCAAACCGCTTGTGTGATGCGGTTGCTGTTCTGTTCTGTTCACAGTGTTCACACAAACATTTCAAGCTCAATAGGATTGAACATTGATGTATAACATAGGAATATATGGTTCGTGCTCCTCGACGTGGACCGCACATAATAGGTTAAACGCACACAATTGACCTTAGTCACAATCGAACTGGCGTTTGTGTAGCACATGTGTAGTAGCACGTTAAGTAAAATTACCATAATCGTCTAAATAAGCAGCAACAATGCCTTCCTGCGCTTTCAAAATGTGCACAAATAGTTCAAGAACCAAAAACTAGTTCCACGGGATTACTTTCACTCGTAAATACAGCCAAAAATGTTAATTTGTTGAAAATTATAATAATATTTAATGTTTGCTTCGCCATGTTTGTGAGAGCGAGATAGATGCAAATTGCAAAGTCATTCATGATCGTAAACATTCGGCCAACATTCGGCGGCTAGCGCGATTTCGGTTGCACGACAACGCAGGTTCCTATCTCTGTCCTTGTCTATGTCAGCGCAAGTGGCGTATTAGTACCGTCAGCAAAAGAATGTCATATTGTCTCGAATTTAATTGAATAATATTTAATTTGATTTTTACCTACCTACTTAGAGGTAATTGCTCTTTGTTTACCTTTGTAACGTCAACATACTTTGTAAGATGTTCCTGATATATTTTCATTTCTAAATTTATCCATACCACCCTCTGACCGTGTTCTTGTGCAATTTTATCAGTTACTGGCTATGTTAAGAAATAAATAATGCGTAAATTTTTATTATACTTCGGGTCTGAACCGAAGACGATTACAAATTTACTTTTACATGATAAGGTGCTGTCTTTGCCACGTGCAAGTAAATTTGTAATCGTCTTCGGTTGAGACCCTCGCATAATTGAAATCAAACTTCACTAGGGAAGTTCGTTTGATTCTTAATTATTAGGGTTCCTCAAGATGAAGTATGGAGACATAAATGGCTCCTCCAAGTTGTCAGAAAACGCGAAATTCAATTATGTAAATATATATGTTTTATTGGCGCGTATCATACTTTGATCAAGATACAACAACCTGACACGGACCTGCAAATTACAAAAACCCAAAAAAAAAATGAATTTCGCGGGCTACACAGCCCAATCACCTTAATTTCAAAATATTTGAATTCTACCATTATTTCAATTAACTACCATCGACTAAAATTAATGAATGGTACGTCTCTAATTGGGCGACTAAGCTTTTTCATTCTGTGAATTTCTGTCTGTGTCTGTACTCTGTCTGAGTGTCTGTCAAAAAGCCGTTTGCTGCTGTTGATGGGTGTCGAGTTTCTATAAATTTCTCATTTTAATCGTCTTTCTTTGTGATTCAATATATTCCCCATTAACTAAAAATGGTTTAATTATTACCTCGCGCTATAAATTACGTACAGTGGTTGTTCTCTGACTCTGGTAGAAGTTGTAAACAAATCCAAAATGTCCGTTCCTAGCTCTGGATTAAGCAAATTGAAGAAGAAACACATTCGTGTAAAACATCAAAAAGTGAAACTGTTTCGTGCAAATGAACCATTACTATCTGTGTTTATGTGGGGTGTGAATCACACGGTAATTACTTCGTATTTTAAGCACTAATTGCCGTAGTATGGCGGGTGTTTAAACCTATTTGAAAACGTTAACGACGAGCGAAGCATTATTATTATGTCATTTCCCACACAACTGGTTTGTTGTGGTCTTACAATGTTTACATTTTGATTATTTACCTTATTAAAAAAACTTTATTAAAACACTCAAATCCTATTGTAAATTCTGGCACTTTGTCAATACATTATGTTTTTATAGATCTCCTTGCCATTGAATATAAATAGCCTAATAATCTTTATTGCGTTGGACACATGTCCAATAAGTATAATCATGTTGGTCACATCAACATTAATTTGCTTATAGTATTGTGTTGATAGTTAAACAGTATTTTTCGTTTTCAGATAAATGAGCTAAGTCATGTCACAATACCAGTCATGCTTCTCCCGGATGACTTCAGAGCTTATTCCAAGCTCAAAGTTGACAACCATTTATTTAACAAGTAAGAATTTTCTGAAACTTTCTCTAAGGGCGGGAATACACATGCCTGCAGCTTGTACAAAACTATGCAAGTAGCTGTCATGCCATTGTGACATTCACCAATCATTAATTGTTATGGCACACAGCATGCAAGCTACTTGCATACTTTTGTGCAAGTTACAGGCATGTGTATTCTAGTCTTAGGACTAGAATACACATGCCTGTAACTTGTTTTAATTGGAAACTAGGCTCTGACAGAAATATCCATCTTGTAGTTAAGTATTTAAGAGCAGAATTAAGACTATTAGGGCCTATTTCACGAGGTCCGAATAGTCACTACTTACCAAATAAATTAAAAAATGGAACAGAATTTGTATGAAATTATCTGCCAAGTAAGTTAATAGGAACTTAATCATAGGTGAAACAGGACCTTAATGTTAAAAGTTAAATTAAATAAAAGTTAATTGTGTCTTACAAGATAATGATGATATGTGCAGTAATATTAATAATACATTCAGAAACCTTGTACCCTATGATTAGATGATCTTCAGTTGTTATCTCTGTGACAAAGCTAAAAGTATTTCCTGTAACAATAGTTTATCACAAAAGAAGTCAGGGTTCAAATCTAACCTGCAATAACAAAATCCTTTTGTTACATTATACCAGATATTGTGTTCAAAATTTAAATTCTTTTAAAAACAGAATTGAGAGAATTCACAATTTGTACTGTGAACAAAGACACTCAAGGACAAATAATTTTCATACTAGTTATTGAAATGTTGTAGCATGTATTTTACAATGTATTGCAACATAATTTTCCTTCGAGGAAATAAGTTTCTAGTGCAACATTAGTCATTTGTGCTGAAAATTGAGGATAATATTTGCAAACTAGAAAAAAAAATAGTAATAGAAAAATAGTGATGAGTTTAGTTAAACTGATTTAAATACTGTAAAAGTTTTACAATTTAAAAATAATCAATTAATCCTTGTCTGTAACTATGTTAAAGATAAAAAATTGAGAGTGAAAAGACCCTCTATCCTTCTATACAAACTCAGCTATCTCTCTGTGAACCTCATCACAGTTAATTAGTTATAAAAAAATACAAACTAACAAAAAGTCTGCTACAGGCTGATTTTACCTGTTCACCATATATAGATAGTGCAATCCACGAAGACGCGCCCCACTACTCCTCCTAACCGTATAAAGTATGTGTGCAAGGGGTAGGGGGAGTAGTGGGGCGCGTCTTCGTGGATTGCACTATCTATAACTATATAAATAAGTATATTTATTTATGTATATTTCAGTATATTTGTTCTATTGTAACTCTATTGTAGTGCATTTTGCTGACTTTTTATTGATTGAGACTAGCTTTTGACCGCGGCTTCGCCCGCGTGGATGTCGGAAAATATCCTACAGGAACATACTACCGGGAAATCCTTTCTTATTCCTTGTCTAAATTATAAAGGGAACCTCTGTGCAAAATTGTAGCTTTCTAGGTTCAAGGGTGTGGGCTGGGTGTTGATGAGTCAGTCAATCAGTCAGGAGTTCTCTTTTTATTTATATAGCTAAATAAGTCAACTGTAATGTTACCTTTTATAAATAAAAAATAAAGAATTGCATTTGTGGATTCAATGCTAGAGTACAATATGTTCTAATATTGTTAAGACTTAAATTTCCCATTCTTTGAGTATCCACATGGTAAAATAGTAGCATTTAACCCCTCAAGTATCGAATGCACCCCATGTGTGCATAAGAAAAACCCTTTTTTTGTTTGGTACATAAGCTTATATCACATGTATATAAATGTAAAAAAACATCATCCGATGGAAAACCAATCAAATCATTATTTGTGAACTTATGGAGTTCGCAGCTAACCTCCCCTCCCCCACCGCGTGTCAAATGCACCCCAAGTGTGCAAAAGGACAAAACTTTACATAATAGGTATATAAGCTTAGATCACGTATATATAAACGTAAAAAAACATCATCCGATGGAAAACATATCATTATCAGTAGTTGTGAATCGATGGGGTTCGCAACTAACCCCCAACCCTCCCCACTCGCTGGGGTTTTGGGTCTAAAATCAGCCAAACTCAGACACTTGAGGGGTTAACAGCACTATCTTTCATTAGATATCATTAGATTTTTCAGCTCTGTGGGCATTTTTTGGGTTACTTCATTGCCCAGCAAGCTTTATTTATAGTGAGTAAAGATCTAAGATTGAATTCTATAGAAAATAAAGACACAGATGCAGATATTAACAAAATAATGTGACTCAGAACTTACAATCAGTATTGCTTTGATAAGGAATTTGTTACTGTCTTGTTATTAAATTCAATATCGGGTTAGACATGTCTTTATTATTTCCCATAAGACACTATATGAGAAATATTTAACTATCTTAAAAAACATAAGGAATTGATTTAACATACAGTTTTGGCAAAAAAATTACAACATACAAAATATTCTAAAAGTGTAGGGTAATCGCTAATAATTTAACACGGCTAAAATGTAAACATACACGGAACGCGCAACTGGATGTGGTATGCAATGTACTAAAGTGCGCTCATTTTATTAAACATGAACTTATTTTAGTTGTTTCTTAAACATTGACATGGATTTCAATCAATATCAATATATAAGGATAAAAATAATAATTGTAACTGCTAAGAACATAGTTGGGGTATCTAGTTTCCTTATATTCTAATCATAGAATACTTAACCAGAAATATATTACTGTATTGGAAAACCCCAAGGCATCAGTTCCACAGCCGAGGAGGATGTGACTAGCTATTAAAGATTTTCAAGACAAGTACAAAAAATTGTTCGTCCCATGTAAGTAAAAGAGATATATATATTAAGAGGATACATCGAAGCGTACAAAAAATTGTTCGTCCCGTGTAAGTAAAAGAGATACATATATTAAGAGGATACATGGAAGCGGGGTTTAGCTCGGTGTGTAAGCCGACGTTCGCGATTTTTGTTCGCTCACTGCATTTTCAACGCTCTGCTTAGCGCCGGGAGTTGAAATCCAACAGTGTGTTTTTCGTCGCGCTGAGATGCACTCTGTTTTTGTTAGGTTGTATTTTCGAAGCTCGGCTCAACAGTTCAATACCGAGAGTTGAAAATCCAGTGCGCGATAAAATCCCGCCGCGATTTTTTTACGTCCGTGCGAACGTCGGATAAGTGAAATGTCGTTATAGCTGTCTAGTTTGGCGCGCGAGATAGAAGACTCATGTGTACCTGAACTAAACGCGCTTCGTTTAAATGTATGACAAAAATCAATTTTTAGCTTAGTAAATTCTTAATATATTTAAATACCTTCGATTTAAAGCAAATTTTACTGCACAATAAGGAACTGTTTACGTATAATCGTATAAAACAGAAAATAGACGGTGCTACTTTGGATTTTTTTTCTATCGAAAAAAATTCAAGTACGCGCCACAAAATATGAGACTTGACCGCGCCTCCCGTGTCGTTCCGCCGCCCCGATGACGCCCGGTCTCTTCCCGCGCTCAGACCTCTACCGCTAAAGAGACTTAGTCGCTAAGTCAAACAACGTGGTGTGTCAAGTCTCATCTTTAGTGGCGCGTATTTGTAATCATGTTTCGGTTTTAGTACTTAGAGCAGTAGACAATATAGTAAAATAACAAATAATATGGAAAATTTAACCATAAATACATTTGGTTTCATAGGAATTATAAAAACACAAAATATATCGATGTATCCCCTTAAGGCGAGTAGTGCCGCCAACTAGCGCCACCATTCAGAAAAAGATCATAAGTCTGGAGTATGGAACATTTTGAAATTTCCTATACTCACATTTTAAGTCAGATGAGGTAGAATTTTTTGACCTCACCTGACCTACCGTAGAGGGAATAAAAGCGAAATGACTCACACCTCTCGACGTAGAGAAAATCGATGTAAAGCTATTATTTATTCTGTGGTAAAGGGAACATCACACTAATATTATAAAGGCGAATGTTTGTATGTTTGTTACTTCTTCACGCTCAAACGGCTGGACCGGTTTGGATGGAATTTGGTATATAGATAGCTTATATCCTGAATTAATTTTTTATCCTGGTCTACGCGAGTGAAGCCGCGAGGCGCAGCTAGTTATGTATAACTCCTACTAATATTATAAACGCGAAAGAGTTTGTGAGTATGGATGGATGGATGTTTGTTACTCTTTCACGCAAAAACTACTGAACGGATTTTGATGAAATTTGGCACACAGATAGTTTATAACCTGGATTAACACATAAGATACTTTTTATCCCGATATTCCTACGGGTTCGATACTTACGCGGGTGAAACCGCGGGGCGCTGCTAGTTGTACATAAATAGCAGCCTACGCTATACAGACACTAATCTGTAGACTATTAAGATCTATTAAACCATTCTATAATCTCGTTGCTAATAAACGACTGTGGCGTCAATACTAATAAAATTGATAGAGCTAAATGATTCGCTTGAGGGTATATTATATAGCTTTACACCGTTTATTGTGGTATATTTAAATTAAATACATAAGGCAATTTACTTTGTGTAAAATGATACTATTTTAAGGCAGTAATTCCTCCTAGATTAGACAAAAATGTAATCAATCTACTGATTACAAATATGTATTTGTTTTAGCTATCTTCTCTCTGAAATTACTTTTCCATTTCTTATTATCGTAATGGATTTATGGTAATTCAATGATGAGGCAAAAATACAGGTGTTTTTATTAAACTGGTTGCGCCATTTATGAAAGGTAATAATTTAAATCTTTTTATACAATATTAACGATTAATCCATTGTTTCAGAGAAAACATGCCATCTCACTTCAAGGTCAAGGAGTACTGCCCTCTTGTGTTCAGGAATCTACGAGAGAGGTTCGGAATCGACGATATTGACTACAAGGAATCACTCACAAGGTACAACCCTAACTGTAAACGCCAACCATAGCCAATACCAAAGACAAACTCGACTGGCACGAGTGATACGCTAACGATAATTTATTTCTTTATTGATTATGTATTTATTTATGTTTATTTTTATCCCCATATTGTATTATCTGGCATCCTCGATCCCACATCCCATCCTGTGGTCCCTAGGTTTAGAAAGCCAGATAACTACCTGTGCTCGAGAGCTCAGAAGAGGCCTTGCAGCATGCTGCGGCGCTCGGCGACGGCGCCCACCGGTGTAGCCAACCTGAAAAACGAAACACATCAAGAGAGCATATTCCACGATGCAAGCGAGTTCGTCAAACGAGGGCTGACGATAAAACGCCTGAGGTCAGCGGAGTTTTACTAAGCAGCTGTACGATTTTTTTCAGTTTTTTTTTTTCTTTAATAACAGTATGTAGTGTGCCTTTCGAACTGACACGGCGAGCATAAGCATTCACGTTCACTGGCTGTTATGTGAAGTCATTTCCCTTGTCTAACCGCTTGAAAGAGACCTCATGAGAGACGGTTTCAAAAGTTTGGATATGAAATTGTTTTTTTTGGATTTTGGTTTTTGTATGCCTACTGTCCTTTTGTCCATTCCAGTTTAGGTTAAATGGGTGTCAAGAGTGCCTAGATCCTTTGATTGACCATGACCTCCATTTACGATCCTTAACCTCCGCAATTGTCCCGTATTATATCTCCGTTACTTAATATATCGTATATATTTTTTCTTTAACATTAACACTACATGTGCACATTAATGCTGTAAACACATTCATGTGCACTTTCACCGGTTGGTAAGTATTATGTTAATATGCGCATCTCTTTCGCACGTAACACGAAATGGAAATTAATTAGAAAGACGTCACAGGAATTAATTTGTATTATGTTGGACAAAATAATGAAAGGATATTCAAGGACCTAGGTAATCACTTTGACATTAAGGGGGAAAGCGCTAAGGTTGCGTAGCCCCTTAAGTAATATTATCGCGTCGCAACACCGCTACGCGACACGTCGCGACGCGATATCGCCTCTGTCTGTAAGAGCCTTTATTCTGAGACCTGTAATTTTCTTTGAGTGTCCTTAATTTCTTTTTTGTAAGACGACGTTCGCACGGACGTAAAAAAATCGCGGCGGGATTTTATCGCGCACTGGATTTTCAACTCTCGGTGTTGAGCCGAGCTTCGAGAATCCAACCTAACAAAAACAGAGTGCATCCCAGCGTGACGAGAAACACACTGTTGGATTTTCAACTCCCGGCGCTAAGCAGAGCGTTGAAAATGCAGTGCGCGAAAGAAAATCGCCGCGATTTTTTTACGCCAGTCCGTACGTCGGCTTAGGGTGTGTGCAAATAACGTCACAAACTCACTCACCAGTCACAAATCACTGTTGATTGTAATTACATACACTTTGACTTCATAACCCATAACCATATACTTTGTAAAGTAATTTAGTTTCATCATGTCTTGTGAAGGTACATACGTACTTATACTATCACTTATAAAACAAAGTCCCACGCCGCGTCTGTCGGTCTGTCTGTCCGTTTGTTCGCGATGATCTCAAAAATTGCAGAACGGATTTTCATGCGGTTTTCATTTATCAACAGAGTGATTCCTGATTCCTATCGGCGTATAATTCGTTACGGTTGTGTGTTGGTTGAAATATGACGATGATTGTTAACGATGTCGGAAAAAATCAAGCCGCCTGGGAGCTTTTATCGTAAACGCTGCCTAATTTGTTTGAGATAAAACAAAACAATGTATCGTGGCATTGTTTCTCTTAAAGAGGTCTACAAAAAAGTCCACGATGACTTATGTCTATCTTTTAAGGATAGCTTAGTGTAACCATTCTCACTTCTAAAAAAAATATGACATAATAATGTGGTACTTATTTGCAAAAGCTATTTAGACGGATACAGTATTAATTATTATCAAATTAAATACGTTAGTTACCTTAAAAAAATAATAAGTCTGGAGACATGGAACATTTTGAAATTTCCTATGCTCACATTCAAAGTCTTAGCAGTTAGGCTGCCTGTCCACCGGAGCGGAGTGAGGCTGCGGAGCGGAGAAACGGAGAAATATTAACCAATAGAATCTTATTAAGTCCGCTCCACTCCGCCGTCCGCTCGCGCTCCTATTGGTTAATATTTCTCCGTTTCTCCGCTCCGTAGCCTCGCTCCGCTCCGGTGGACAGGCAGCCTTAACGCCTGTTTTTGGCTTTAACTGCTAAGGCTTCGAACCTAGGTGTTGATTTTTTTGGTACAAAAAATTCTGCGTCATCTGACTAAAAAAAAAGCATAGGAAGTTTCAAAATGTTTCATATCTCGAGACTTATTATTTTTTTCTCAATGGGGGCACTACTCGCCTTAAGCAGTTCATACACATTATGATAGCACCTTTACACCAAACAATTTAAATGAATATCTTTGGAGTTACCGTAAATTAAAAACTACGCGCGAGAAAACATATTCAAGCGGTCTCGCATCAACGCGAACGTGACGACGAGACTCGCTTGATGCAACCACCCCCGCCCGTAAATATTTTGGTTTATATATCTAATTCATAGTCGACGCAACAAGATGATGCAAAAAATGTAGGCATATAATGCTCTACTACCCGTGCGAAGCCGGGGCTGGTCGCTAGTACTAAGATATGATCAGGTTCTGCACACGTGAAATGATCTTAATTGATAATGAGGGATCAATTATAAATACTATAGTTTCATAACAAAAAGTTACCTCATCAATTTTGTAGATTTTAAGAAAATATACTTGGAAAATGTGCAATCAAAATTTGAGCGTTTCATATGCCCCTGCGCTAGAAGATTAGTGTGGCGGGAGCATGATATGTATAAGAAAGAAGGAGATATGGCTTAATAGTTAAAAATGTATCGAAACCCGATACCTCCACTTTGTCCCCACCACTGGCCACAACTACACATGCAGTTCAGTAAAAGCAATAGATACGAAGACGCGCACACACTCGCAATTCTTAATCAGAACGTAAGTACTACACAATCAAAACAAACCTTATCCATTAAGGCTTGTACGCCGTAAAAAGCGCGGTCACTGTCGGACTGCATAGAAAAGAAAAAGAAGCGCGATGACACAACGCTTGCAAAATATGAAGTAATTATCGATTTACAAAAAATCTATTGATTGGACTAAAAAAGTAATGACTTGAAATCATTCCTTATTGTTTTGTAGAGAACTGTATAAATTTATGAACATTTTTTATGAAAATTGTAGGAGTAATATGGTAAAAACTAGAAAAAATAGACAGAAATAGACCTGATTTAGATTATTTTCCCTTAGTTCTACAAACTAAAATAGATTTTAGGACAAATGAAATCACTTATGTGTTGTAGATTGCTGTGTATTTTTTCCTATCAAAAAGATGCTATAGTAGTTTTTCCGTATTTTAGGAAGGAGGAGCCTTAAGCACAGCGTGCATTTACCATGTCCCCTTTCAACCTACTCACACAAACACATGGGTCCCTATCGCTGTGCTGTGCAAAAGCAATTTTATAGAGATTGACTAAATCGGAAAGTTGTTTTTTATATTTCTATGTGCGGGAGCGAGAAATGTACAGCTTCAAATAAAATCAGCTTGCACAAACGTGATGAACGACGATATTTAAACATGATAAAGCAAAAATATTTTTAGTTCCTTGAAGTCAGTATTTTAAAGTATTTTTTTTTAAATCATGTTTAGTTATCCATACCCGGTCGGTGAAGTTTGTTTTAACTAATATATATTTTCTATGATTGGGTATAATTATTCCAAAATTACTAACTACTTAGATTTCGATGTGGTTTTGAAGAGATCACAAGAACGCTAAGTATCCTTTGTTCTTTAATTTCAATTAATGGCAAGGTCAAGGCAATGCCGCCTATGTCGCTATAGCCATACCTACGACATTCATTAAGTCCTGTGTTGTCAACTCGTGAAATTAAAAATTTATCTTTTCAATATTAGTTTTATCTTGTATCTTTTTTATATTCTGAGAATAGCTTGGATTTTATTTTATCGATAGTGTCATAATAAGAACGTATGACTCACCTGAGGGGCTTGTGGCTAAGTAATAACAGCCGCACGTGTCGATCGATGAGGTTAAGCTAAGCTTGCCGCGGTTGGTACGTGTATGGGTGACAATCTTTACATACCAAGACCTCCTTGCCTCGGAAAGCACGCCGTTGGTCCCGGCTGTCATTCGTCGATCGTTGACAGTCGTTACGTCGCAGAAGCCCGAAAGTCTGACAACCAGTCTTACCAAAGGGGATACCCCTCTCGCTGAAGAAATACCATATTGCGCTCACCAATCCATTTCCCTTTAGTGATAATAGAAGATATTATACTTTGTCACTGACACTGCACACTATTTGTTGTGTGTGTGTGTGTGTTTTGTAAAAGAATCTGTTGAGACAAGAATATAAATGGATATACCTGTTCAAGTGGAGGAGCTCGTGGCTAAGTAATAACAGCCGCACGGGTCGATCCATCAGGTTAAGCTACGCTTGCCGGTGTTGGTGGATGGGTGTCCATCTTTACATACCGAGACGCCTCCGTGCCTCGGAAAGCATGTTGGTCCCGGCTGTCATTCGTGGATTTTTGTCAGTTGTTACGGGTCGTCAGAAGCCCGAAAGTCTGACAACCAGTCTTACCAAGGGGTATCGTATTACCCAGTGACTGGGTTGTGGAGGTCAGATAGGAGGTCGCTCTGTGTAAAATACTGGTATTCAGCCGCATTCGATTAGAATGGAAGCCGACCCCAACATAGTTGGGTCAAGGCTAGATATATGGTGATTATGTACAGTAACAGCCAGAAGTCGCCTAGCAATCTCACAAAACCATGGCATAGCAATATTAGTTCACTTATGACCTTCTTCGACGCCGCAGCCCGTATAGGTATAAGCGCCGCAGCCCGTATAGCGCAGGCGATAATGGTCATTGCGGTGTAAGTGGACTTCTGGCCGTTGCTGTACCTGACATAAAGGAAAAACTTGGAACCACTGTACAAACGCAGCCGGCGATTTTGTATACTAGCTATTTTTTTTTGGGTACAATAGACCCTTTTTAGTGTATTATTGAAAACAACAAAGTGCGCAAAATAATAGACGACGAAAAAAAAAATTTACAGTACTAGTACCATTGACCTTGAAACCCTGACGGCTTTCATTGTCTAATATACGAGACATTCACCGCCTCATCCAACCCAAATGATTCACCAAAAATAGAGGGGATATGGCGCTCGGCGGCCGGTACCGCGGCACCGCTCGCTTCGCTCGCTCGCCGTCGCGCGTTAAGAGCCTATACTACCTCAAATGGCTTAGCATGATCCTCCGTTACGTCGAAAATACAGCAGCTTTAATTTTGAATTAAATATATGGTAAAGTTGAGGATTAATGTTAGGTACTATGTTAGACGAAAACACGATTCCTTGAAATTTTCTCGATACAAAAAAATCCCAAAGTTACCTCCAAACCGAACAAAAAACCGCTGTTATTAAAAAAATACGTCAAATTGGATCATGAAACTTTGCATACTAACTGAACTAACTATAAAGCAGGTCTTATGTTATATACTTTTTTTAAATTACCATTATTTTCACTGTAAAAAGAAATTACCTAAACTATCAGCGTCTTGACGTTCATTCCCTTCCGCCCGACACCCCCGTTCAGTCTCGCTTCGGCTGTCGTACGCGAGGGCTGTGTCGCTTGCGCTCAGAACACAAATTACACAACAGGACGACGTAAAATTAAAATACATTGAAGTACTTAGGTTTATAGTGTTGGCGCAATGGGAAATAACCGTAATAAAAATAAGAAGCGACGGGGTTGGCGTAAAGAAACAGGCAAACATATGATAAACGTACTGAAGTAAGTAGGGTAGTTGCGCCGGTTGGCGACTTAGTTGAGTTGCTAACTTTAGACAAATCAAAATATACGCCATTTACACGTAAAATAGTTGGCATGTGAAGATTTGTGTTTGTCCACGATTTAGGATAAATCCAGGTGGGGATAACTTTTATAAAAAATAAAAAGTTACCTAAATAGGTTTGTTTTTGTTTTGACACAATATACAAGAAATAGGTAGGTATCTATGTAGTAGGTAATTGCTTTTTTTTATAATGTTGCCTCACTCCAGGACTTCTCCTGAATATCGGAGACGGTGCCAACATCCATGGTATATACCTACAAGTGCAGGGACAATTACATGTCACCGGTAGGCAAAAATGTATTTTCGGAGTATGGTCTGGATGCGACAAAGACATCAAAGTTGAAATTATAGAGAGAGATGACCAATATTGGGAAGAAATCGAACCAAAATTAGAACATTTTTACATTACATGCATGTTGCCTGAGCTATGCGATCCCAGACATGTTCGAAATATGCCAATTAGAGATTTAAGCGAATTAAAATAATTGTTGTATAATTTTGACGATCTTTAATTACTTTCAAAATACTTATGGTATATACCTACCATACCTATCTACCTACCCTACCCACCTACCTACCTACCTACCTACCTACTTGCCTGCCTACATTCCTATCCTACCTACCTACCTACCTACCTATCCTACCTACCTACCTACCTACATACTTACCTACCTACCTACCAATCCTACCTACCTACCTACATACTTACCTACATCCCTATCCTACCATTCCTACCTATACCTATGCATCTTATATTTATACAAACCTTATGCGTACCTACAGAACCCTCAACGCAATGGTGACTCGCACTTGACAAGTTTTTTGTAGCAGTGGAATTTAGTGTGCGTCTATCTGACAGGCCCCAACGAGATTCATCAACGGGTGATAGCTTTTCATAAAGACATTATTTTGTACCTAAAGAAAATAAATAAGATATATTTTGTACCTCGACAGTTTTTGATTAAATGACGTTTTTATGAAGTGTCTTGCTAGCGGGCCCTTTATGGTTATTTTTATTGTTATTATTCTTTCAGATCGCACAATAGTGTTAGGAGCTTGATACTATTATGTACCTTACAAATCCAAAATCTCGACTTTCTGTGAGCTACACTTCAGAAGATATTCGTTATTTAAACAAGCGTCCAGCCAGCGGGCCCCTTTTTTAAATACTACTATTTTATATCATACAATAGTGTTAGGAGCTTGATACTATTATGTACCTTACAAATCCAAAATTTTGACTTTCTGTGAGCTATACTTCAGAAGATATTCGTTATTTAAACAAGCGTCCAGCCAGCGGGCCCCTTTTTAAATACTACTATTTTATATCATACAATAGTGTTAGGAGCTTGATACTATTATGTACCTTACAAATCCAAAATTTCGACTTTCTGTGAGCTATACTTCAGAAGATATTCGTTATTTAAACAAGCGTCCAGCCAGCGGGCCCCTTTTTTAAATACAACTATTTTATATCATACAATAGTGTTAGGAGCTTGATACTATTATGTACCTTACAAATCCAAAATTTCAACTTTCTCGAGCTATACTTCAGAGGATATTCGTTAATTAAACGATCGTCTAGCTAGCAAACCCCTTTTCAAACATTATACCTACGTTCATAATCCAATAGGGCTATAACACCAAAACTGGGATTAAGAAAAAGAGTAAGAGAGTTAAGTACGACGCTAATGATGACGATGTAAATTAAAAGAGAAAATGTAATAGTAATTATAATCTTTAATCTGTTTAAATTGTTAGGAACAAAAGATGTCTAAACATGTCGACAGTAATTTTAAATAATTTTAAAATTTCAGACAACGCGTAACAAATGTCAATTTAGAACTTAGAAATTTAAACAACATCAAAAACCTTATACAACATCCCTATACTATTAAACGAGTAATATTTGTACTCACGTTCACGAAAACGGCTCTAACTATTTCGATGAAACTTGCAATATAGGGGTTTACAGGTGCAAAAAATTGATCTAACTAGGTCTCATACTTGTCAAAAAAAAAAAAAAATTCGTTTTCTGTAACATAATAATGACTGACGAGCTAAAGCAAATAAAAAATCAGAATTAATTAACGAATATCTTCTAAAGTATAGCTCGCAGAAAGTCGAAATTTTGGATTTGTAAGGTACAGTCAACGGCCAGAAGTCCACTTACACCGCAATGACCATTATCGCCTGCGCTATACGGGCTGCGGCGCTTATACACACATACGCATATTTATCCGTGTGAGCGATGTTAACAGATTAACATGTCGTGTAGCATTGCTACGAGTAGTTATAGATGTGGTCAATGCTAGACAAGGATGACAATATCAGTAACTTGTTTTTCTATCGTCTGATTATTTTTTTCCTAGTAATGCAAAATTTCAACAAGTAAATATAAGGTAACATTAGCTTGATCGGTAACGAGGCTGCTCTCGCTAATGTGATCGGGATAGATGTGAGTTCGAATCCGAGTTGGGTCAGTTTTTTTATGTTTTATATAATTGTTGTTTTAGTAATTTATTTTGGTAAATTACTTTGAACAAATATATGTTACATAGGTAATTTATTATTATAATATGATAATAAATGAAACAAATTTTTATATGGTAACATTGTAATATTTTTTATATAAAAGAAATCCTTTACACTTACTTAGGTTATTATTATAGTATTGAATGTTAAAAAACACATTTTAGGTTACATATAGATATTCTGTGATGTAATTTAAGAGGTTATAGCTTAATTATTCATTTTCTCAATGAAAAGAGGATTGAAACTTAACCTCAATATTACAATAATATAAATACTAATTTGTTAAAGTTACGGCCACTATGACACAAAATTACCCTACCTGTTTAGGATTTCGGTGAATAGGACAATTTTACTGTCTTGCACAAAACTTAACATATTACGCACCGTAGGCAACATTATATCATTCAACACTTCCACATAGTTGACACTGTTGGCTCGCATCGATATAAAACTTAATTCACCGGGCCCATGAGCACTTATCCACCCCCACATATTCACACTGCTTCTGCCTGACTCCGTATTTGGTCTGACATTGCCTTCAGACCAACGCGTGTTATTTTACGCCACAAATGCAGCCTTCCTTTTTGGCACGATTTAAAAGATTTTTCGTCGGTGAATATTGTCGTCTCCCAAAGTCCAAATATTCCCGGGCAAAACTTAACCTCTCCTCTTTATGCCGTTGCATTAAAAACGGTTTCTTAGCGTTGGCGTTCGATGATGAAGACCTTCGGCATGGAGTATGCGGCGAACGGTGCGTACTGATGTGCCGAACTCATCGGCAAAACGCCTTGTTGGGATGAAACCATTCGTCTCATATTCAGCTACCATATAACGTCGCTGAGGCTGGCTAATAAGAGGTGGTCTTCCGCTTCTCTCACGACTCTTCAGGCTACCGTCTTCCTCAAATCTCTTCACCCACTAACAGTCTCTCCCTAAAAAAAAAACTATATTACACACTTGCAACAAGCGTAATAATAGTAATCACATAAAATTAAAAAAATAAACTTACGCATAAGCCGGTTCCATTCGATATTTGAGATATATTAAGGCCATTCGAATATAGGCCCACAAGATTTGCCTTGGCTTCAATACTAATGTTAGCCTGCATACTGAATTCAGAAGAATACAAAAATAGCAACAGCAAGATAACACAAACGCTCGTAATAACGCTCACCAACCAACAACAGCTAATAGTGGAATAATTTATGTGAACTAGTAAAGTAGTTAAAATATGAAGGTAGATTTACAAAGTGAAATTATCACTTTGTTTCAAATCTACCCTCATATTTTAATAACGACGCTAAGATTGAAAATAATTGTAAAATGAAAGAATCTTCGTATAGTTGTGGAATATTTAACATATTTGTTAGCAACTCGGCATTCTTATTTCACATGTAATACTTAAAAAATATTTTTCATGTTTGATGTGAGACTCGAACCCGAACGTTCGCCATGCGAGGCACAGTGCTAACCACTTTGGCCACCGTAACGCTTACGAAACTAATTGAAATTTGTAATCACAATCATAAGCGAGCAACAAGTTGCCAATGTGTAGTGTTGTCAAACGTTCTTAAAGAAGAAGGTCATAAGTAAACTAATATTGCTATGCCACGGTTTTGTGAGATTGCTAGTCGACTTCTGGCTGTTACTGTACATAATAGTATCAAGCTCCTATTACTATTGTATGATGAAAAATAGTTGTATTTAAAAAGGGGCCCGCTGGCTGGACGCTTGTTTAAATAACGAATATCTTCTGAAGTGTAGCTCACAGAAAGTCGAGATTTTGGATTTGTAAGGTACATAATAGTATCAAGCTCCTAACACTATTGTATGTTATAAAATAGTAGTATTTAAAAAAGGGGCCCGCTGGCTGGACGCTTGTTTAAATAACGAATATCTTCTGAAGTGTAGCTCACAGAAAGTCGAGATTTTGGATTTGTAAGGTACATAATAGTATCAAGCTCCTAACACTATTGTGCGATCTGAAAGTATAATAACAATAAAAATAACCATAAAGGGCCCGCTAGCAAGACACTTCATAAAAACGTCATTTAATCAAAAACTGTCAAGGTACAAAATATATCTTATTTATTTTCTTTAGGTACAAAATAATGTCTTTATGACAAGCTATCACCTGTTGATGAATCTCGTTGGGGCCTGTCAGATAGACGCACACTGGAATTTATGAATCGATTTGCAAAATATGTAACATATACGTAGGTATGTATATGTAGGTACTTGCATAGACCTACTACCTACATAAATACACGGCGCAAACTATAAAACGTAAACTTACTACTAAACCAATGGGCGGAACCTTCAGCGCTAAGCTAGCTCGCTCTTGACTAGTATTTTGTAGCAGTAGGTAAAATACTGCACACGGCTACACATCAAGCTATAACTTTCCAGTATAAGCTGATCTCACATTGTATAGGCTTTCCGTACCATGAGAGGTCAGCTTATACTGGAAAATATAGCTTGATGAGAAGTTAGTAGGTACTTAGTACATTGAAATTAATTTTGCGATATATAATTTCATGTTCGTACCTATAATGACAAGTTAATATTAAATTATTATTGATAATTTTATTACTTAGTACTCGTCCGATATTAGTGTAGTTTACTCTAACAAAATCGCTTTGACCTTGTGTGTCCGCGTCACCGCGAGTAGTAGTGTGCGAGCGAAATAAAGAGTGAGGTGGCGCGGGGAAGTGGGGGCGAAATTTGAATTTGAGCTGAGGTTGTATAGGCTCTTAAGTGTCGCTGTTCTAACCTAACCTAACCCAAATGATTCACCAGCAATAGAGGTAATGGGCACTATTCTAACCTAACCCAAATGATTCACCAATGTGAAGTTTCGGACGCGCGGGTGTGATAGTACAGTGGAGCCAAAAACTTTCTTATTGTATGATAATAAAAAGTAAGTTTAAAAACTAAAACCCGACTACTGAAAAATCACGCTCTAAAAAGTATGAAATTTCTTGTTTCATACTTTTTAGAGCGTGATTTTTCAGTAGTCGGGTTTTAGTTTTTAAACTTACTTTTTATTTAAATTATTTTGGGGTTTTATTTTCGTGATAAAGTATTTGCAGAGCAACTTTACATTTTTAAAGAAGACTATATGTATTTTGGGTAGGTTTGGACAGAAAATATGTTTGGATCCAATTATCTGAGGCGTGATTTCAGAAATTATTCCCAATTATCGGGTGCCTGCAAGCAAAGCCGCGAGAAATACCTAACAATATATATATTTTTAAAATGTGCTAATCAAGCCGTTTCATTTGATACCCAACACGGCATCATTAAAAAAAATTTTTTTTTAGTTCATGACTTTATTTCCTCTAGATGGCGCCACTTTCAATTTGATGTGACCTTACAAAGCCTATAACCAGCGGACAATCAAGACGCTTCTAACGATACCTCATTTGTCAAATTATGATCAGTAGTTTAGAAGTTATGAGGGAACAGATGAACATACATACATACATACATACATACCGGTCAAAATCATAACCCTCCTTTTTGCTTCGCCGTAGTCGGGTAAAAACTGACTAATGTGGGTATGTAATTAGATTTGTAAGATTATTATAATTTTGCAGAAATCTCTGAGTCATTGATAAAATTGTTCTTTGTTTACCAATGATAAACAGGTGAGAATCGATCCATTTAGGTGTTAAATGGGCAAGGCAACTGTCAAAATGGCGCTGTAGTAGCTAGTTCCCAAAAAACTAATAATACAAGGCGTGAGGTGGTTTTATTTTATTTTTGCAAAAATGACCGTTGTTGTGTTCCCAAATACGAGTACTCCGAAATCCACAATTTCTCGAGAAACCCTGAAATTAGAAGATTGTGGATTAAAGCTATTTGTAAAGATTAAAAAAAAACCGGCCAAGTGCGTATTGGACCACGCACAATAAAGGGTTCCGTAGTTGAAAAAAAAAATATCCCAAAAACAAACTTAACATTGGATTCCAAAAAAAAAGTTGTAGGTATGTCTTAAAATTACAAATTCACAATTTTCGGACTTTTTCCTTTACTTGTGCTGGGAGACCTTGCTTCTTGCCAAATTTCATTATTCTAGGTCAACGGGAAGTACCCCATAGGTTTTGATTTACTTGCGAAAGTTACGAGTATCAAAATGTGTCGCAAAATGACCGTATTTTTTTATTGCGTTGACTTAGAAGCTTGATTTTTTTAGCACTATATGGGACCATAGACTTACTTATTTAATATTAATTTCAACTTGATATCTACACGCGTCCTTGAGAAAAAGGGTCTTGACAGACTGACAGACTTGAACATTTTTTTTATGTGATAGAATTACAAATTAAAATTTTCGAACTTTTTCCTTTATTTGTGTTGTACGACCTTGCTTCTTGCCAAATTTCATGATTCTAGAACAACGGGAAGTACCCTATAGGTTTTGATTTACTTGCGAGTATCAAATTATGTCGCTTATACGGCCGTATGTTTTTATTGCATTGACTTAGAAGCTTGAGTTTTTTAGACTTCAAGATACCACAGACTTACGTATTTGATATTAATTTCAACTTGATACCTCTACGCGTTCCTGAGAAAAAGGGTCTTGACAGACTGACAGACAGATACAGACGGACAAACAAGTGATCCTATAAGGGTTCCGTTTTTCCTTTTGAGGTACGGAACCCTAAAAAATGAAGCAGAGTTGTTACGAACACGTTTAATTTTATTAATTTTGAAGAAAATGATAAGGAGGAAATATTTAAGGTTTTAAATTCCGACACTGATGCTATTTCCACTTAAACGAATATTGACTTTGTGTCTGTGTAAATTAAGTTGATTTCAAAATAACTATGGTCGGACTTTTAATTCGCTGCAGTAAAATGGCACTTCTATTGTCATTTCGCTATCAAATGGGATAATTTTTTAACGAAATGACAGTTAAGAAGTGTCATTTTACTGCAACTAATTAAAAGTCCGCGCATAGTCTATTGAAAAAGTCGTAAAATGTTTGAAGTTGTTGCGCAAACTGAACTATAAGTGTGAGTATTAAAAAAGCTGTTTTTCCAAAACCACATATAGTCCAGTAAAAATAGATCGATTTGTATGGAGTAGATTGCAATAAATGCTCTTTGGGTGATAATTCAGAATTAAATATATAAATAGCTGAAATACATAAATTGACAGTAATCCCCGATTTTTTTTTTATATATATTGAGTTATTAGCAATTATAGCAATAACATTAAATTTAAGTGGGAACAAAAAATGGACCACTGGTGATTTTGTACATGACTGCTCCTTTTCAAAAGTTTTAATTATGGAAATAATTATCCCCGGTCAAAATCAACATATTAAGTACCATATTGACTATTTTATATAAAATAAATGATAACTTCAAAACAGTACTTACCTAGAGAGTGAAATTTTGTCAAAGTATTTAAATAGTTACTACAAATAACTAGGTAAATTATCACCAAGGTGACTATTATACTTTTTTTTTCGTGAAGTTAAATGTGTATTTAACCCTTGTACATTAAAGACACCCAGGATATTTTTATGAATCTTACTACCAACAATTTTTGTCTACTCAAATTGAAAGAAATCCCCTGAATATCTCTAAAGCATTTCTAATAATTAAAGGAAAATCAAACACTCGCGAGAGGGTGAGCGCGGGCGGCGCGCGGCGGGCGGGTGGCGGCGGCGGCGTCGCGATGCATCAAGCGGCCGCGTCTATTACATAAATTTTATTTTGGATTCGTGTAATTAGACCACATGAGTAAACAAAGATGTGGTGTTTTAAAATGAAATAGTACGCACGGCTACAGATCAAGCTATACATTTCCAGTATATGCTGATCTCGCATTGTATAGGATTTCCTAACAATGAGTGGTCAGTGTAAACTGGAAATGTATAGCTTGATGTGTAGCCGCGTGTACCTACTTCTAGGCAAAATATTAATATCAGCAAAATTAAAAAAAATATTTTGGAACAATAACACAAGAAGTACCTAGGTACACAAGTAAAACGATGACAGCTGCAAAAGTATAAACTGTAGCGCAGCTAACAACGTCCTTCTCAGATACAGAATGGAACAAATGTTCCATGCAAAAAGAGACTAATAGGTAATTTTAGTACTTTAAATAGTTTAAAAAAAAGGGCGATTTGTACCAATAGTCGTCGGGTTTGTACTATTACTCGTCAAAAGGACCCAGTCGTGTTCAATTTTTTGTGTTAATGTGAACTCTCAGACCTTGAACATACTGTACGTGTTTGTTAAGAGTCTAAGAAACAAAAGGTAGGTAGAAGACTGAATGCTAAGATTTAAAGGTTGTACCAGAGCAGGAGGTAATAAAAACAGCAAGGTTAATTAAATTGTAACATATTTTTGCTTAAAAATTTTAAGAGACGTCTGGCAAAAAAATATGTGCGATCAGAATAACAGAATCAGTTTTTATCCGGAATTAAGTCTGTGCTTTTGACTCGATGGTTGAGCCGATCAGACGTCAACGTCAACTCCATGCCCAAAAGCTCTAGGCGGTCGGTAACTAGTACAGATGCTCCTCGGAAAGTAGGAGATAACTGAAACTGACTCCTTTTGGCAGTGAAAAGAGACGCCTTTGTTTTCAGAGCATTGAATTTGACCAGATTGCCATCTCCGGCATTGTGGAACTACAGTGGGGTATGTTAGAGGCCGCATCAAGGCGTGAATTTTCGGTAAAGATAAAGGCTAATAAGTTTGCACTTTCTTGCGCGGGATGAGCCAGCGTTCCATCAGACTTAAGCATAAGAGGCAGCAAATGGCAGAAATTTGTCTAGACCGATTTAGACAGTGATCAGAACTCCTTGCTACCAGAAAGGATGCCAACTTGGCCTCAATTCGTCCAACATGGTCAAAACGCGCCTTCCGTAACACCCGTTCGCAATACTTGGCGGGAGAATTTAACGCTCTTTTAAAATTGCGCGAGCACGTTGACAGTCGCACTTGTCATTACGGGCCGAAGCCCAGGCCTGGTATGCCTGCAGTTTTACCAGCACCTGAGCAATTGTTGAAGGTTAAGTTCATTAATTGAATGAGAAAATTTTACAGTTTGTAGTAACGTGACCTGCTGTTATAATATAATAATATTTTACCTGGTCACCGTAAAAACGTGTTAAGAATTCACTTGCTTCCTTGCCAGACGCTTCTGTTTTTGCCAAAGCTTTTGCGACAGTCTGTGTGCCTTCCGGGTTGCCCTCCGACATAGGTAACGATTTTATTTGCTATATTTCGGTTTTGCCGAAGATATACGCTGGAACAATGTGGCTCAACGCATGACATGTTCTTAATAATTTTCTCTTTGGAATCAACTGGCTTCTTTCCAGAATCAACAAGATTAGGGCATGTAAAGGACCCGCCGGATCCAGTGGGCCAGTTTGGCCCAGTGGTGCTAATCATTCTAACAACTTGCACACCCTTTATTACCCATAAATTTATCTTAGGAAGCAAATTCATTATGACTTAAACTAAACCGTAAATGTATTAAGTAGTTTACTACTGCAAAATATAATTTTCTAAAAATTTAATTAATGTTGTGTGTACAAAAGCGTTAACAACTATGTTGCGGTCACAATAATAGTTATTATTCGCATTTTGTGGCATAAAACACTAAAATACCTAGAATTTGGCGGGTTTAGAGGCAACTATTAAATGACGAGATCTGGGTCAAGTAGGAATTTTTAGGTACCAATAGATGTCACGTTCGAAAAAAAATACTTTTGTGATTAAAGTGTTCCAAATTTCAGGTTACTCCTATCGTTAGCAAATTAACTTAACTAATTCATCAAATAATCAGACTTAACGTAGACCCAACTGAAGTTTCACAAATCGAAAAACAAAACTACGTGCCGACTTCACATTTAGCAGCTGAACTTGCAAAAAAATTAAATTTTTGTCGGACACACTTTTCAAGTAAAATATTTCAGACGTTGCAATATGTTACCAAGAATAGGTTGCCATAAAATCGGCAAGTTTAATGTTTAGTCAATGAGGTATTATAATACTAGAGGCGCAGCGTCCTACAAAATAATTCAGAAAAACGTACCGACTTACCGACTTGTACGAGTTTAAACACGTAGCTTTGAAACGGATACATAAATATGTCAATCTGTCAAAATAATCTATGTTTGTCTCACTTCTTCTACCGTCAAACTAATTACGTTGAAATGAGACAAGACATTGTTACCCGAAAAATGGCCAGAGTTGCCAACGATCAACATCATTTCCCAAGAATTTAATGAAGGTTTTCATTGAATCAATTATAATGAAAGATTGTAATATGGAATATTTCCATGTGCTTCTGATCTTTAGGTACCCTGGAAAACAAATAAGAGATCACTCTGTCTAGTACTGCACCTATTGACGCGTTTATGATGAATGTACATACGTTGCGATGAAAATTAAATAACGTAAATTACTATAGTTTATCTGTTTCGATCCATTTTAATAGTAATAAAAACCGGCCAAGCGCGTGTGGGCCACGCAAAATGAAGGTCTCCGTAATTGAAAAGAATGTATCCAAAACAAACTTAACATTTGTAGCTGAAAAACAAGAAATCTCAAAAAAAAAAATGTTTATGCGATAAAATGACAAAATAACGGTTTTCAGACTTTTTCCTTTACTTGTGCTGTAAGACCTTGCTTCTTGCCAAATTTCATGATTCTAGGTCAGCGGTAAGTACCATAGGTTTTGATTTACTTGCGAGTATCAAAATATGTTGCATAAATGGCCGTATTTTTTTACGGTGTAGACTTAGAAGCTTGATTTTTTTAGAGCTCCAAAGGATCATAGACGACTTACGTATTTGATATTCATTTTAACTTGATACCTCCACGCGTTCCTGATAAAAAAGGTCTTGACAGACAGTCAGACAGACAGACGGACAACGAAGTGATACTATAAGGGTTCCGTTTTTCCTTTTGAGGTACGGAACCCTAAAAAAGTACGTCATTTAAAAGAAATTACGACGACTGTTCTGGGTTCCACTACTGAGTTAGATAAGTTTGTCAATCTTAAAAATTCTGAAAGGTATCTTGGATTTATAAACTTACTTGTATTTGATCGTAGTTTAAAAATTCGATTTAATAATCGATTACTAATCACAGTAATCACATCACACTAATATTATAAAGGCGAAAGTTTGTAAGTGCGTGTGTTTGTTTGTTTGTTTGTATGTTTGTTACTTCTTCACGCTCAAACGGCTGGACCGATTTGGGATTTTGGTAAGTAGATAGCTTATACCCCAGATTAACATATAGGTTACTTTTATCCCGGTCTACGCGGGTGAAACCGCAGGGCGCAGCTAGTTTACTTTAATTGAAAATGAACCGGTTTATTTTCGCACAGCACACCACTATATAACACAATGTGATCATAAACAATCTATTATTTTTCATTTAAAAATATAAACTCATAGTCATTAGTCATTACATATAAGATTATTTATTGCTAATAAAATTAATTTTGGTGGACGATGTAGTGATATATTATTATTAGGTTAAAACCTTTGACATACTTACACGTGACATGTGTTACTTTTGTATTCAGTGACTGTTTGGGTACTTTTCCATTCAGTGAGTGTTTGGGTACTGTACAGTATGTTTAATCCAAACAGACTACAATAATAATTTAGACTTACAGGAACATACATTCGTCATTCACTAAACTCCCAAAAGTCCACAACATCAGAACACTGATGGCAAAAACAATGTTTGATAAATTTTTGGATAATCTGAACAAAATTCAGCAAAGTTATTTGTGAAATGTATTACCACTTGCCTTAGTAATCTTTTCAGACCGTGACATACAAATTTTAATCGCACATTTCACTATTTTAATATTTTTATCGCTAAGCAATTGCTCACTTGACGTCAAGCCAGGCCTCTTGCACTGGTACATTCCACTCGAGATAAGTACCTGCAACTTTGGGTTTCAAGTCAGTCAAGGTGTATTACGCGCTCAGCTGCGAGACACGTACGGCCGCCCATGAAAAAATTAAATCTTAGATTTTAAATTTAAGTATACTATTCACATTATCACTATACTACATATAAATTAGTGATATAGTTACTTTTTGAATGACGAAAATCCATTACGAAATGTCGAGTCTTGTTGCTACCTTTTTTTTACCTACCTACCTACTTACTATAGTTGCCGACATTTAACTTGACCTCTCGGCGGAGTAGTGGGGGTTTGTATGCGCGTCGTATTGTTTCAGGAGTAAGGTCTAAAATCGCTTAAAGTAATTAAAGATTAACTTAGGATTAACAACCAATTGTAACTACCCGCGATCGTACGATCGCACAAACTTAGCCACTGGTGCGTTGAGGCATCTTTAGTTGTTTTATGACCATGTTCAGGCGACTAAAGTGGCCCAAATGTCACTTTCAATTTTAAGACGTGTTTGTACCTTGTTTACTTTAGAACACTTCTAAATATTATACGAGATGATGGTGTATTAAAAATAATTGATGATTGTTTGATTGATTAATAAAAAATAACGTTTGAAAATTATAAGACATTACATTAAAGTGAAACAACTCTAGATAGACTACTCATAAATACAATAAAAGTATAAAAAGGTACCTACCATATACCCCACCACCACCACCACCATACCTTAAGGTATGTATGGTATGGTATGGTGGTATGGTACCATATTTTATTTTTCTTTGCGGACAGCCCTAGTACTCAGCTAAGCGGCGTAGGTATGTTACGGACGAGTAACGACACAAAGTAATAACAACTCTCAAGCGCGGCGATTAAGAGCAATTTAGCTTGCGCATGGAGGGGAAAAGATTTTGTAGGCTATTATAAAAGCGGCTTTCTTCAAGATCAAAGGAGTGCAACTTCTGTACGTTAGTACTATTATTTATTCTGTGGTCAAGCTGACAACTGAACTCGGATATGCCTGTGGACATATACGATGTAGTAACGCTTCGGCGCCGTACACTACTGATCTAGTACTATTAACATCATTGTGTTTAGTAGAAAAAGATATTGATGTTTTTAGATAATTAGACGACTACTGGGTCACTGTCGACTTCACCCGCGTTTACCTTACATGATTCGAACCAGAAGGCGGTAGTTGATAGAAAAAATGCGCTTATCCTGATGTAAAGCGCATTTATTATATCCCATAGGTATAACTGTGTACTGAGTTTATTAAAATCCTAACAATAGAATAATTTCAGATTTTTCTCTTTGCTGACGTAACAACAACAACGTCAGTTTCGTGTAGTCGGACAATCCTGGCGTTTCGTTCCGGTACAGTTTCGTGCAATTGTCGCGCGAGTGGGTAGATTGCAGAGTAGGCATGGTATTATACCTTTCGCATTTTTGATTTGTATACTACTGTTTTCGGCAATTTGTATGTAAAATCATTGGCACATTATCCGAGAAATGAAATAAATTGTCTTTCCGAAGCTCACTAAAACATAGAGTTTTAAAACCTTTACTGCCAACGGTGACAGAATCACCATCTAAGGACTTTCCGCATATTACGCAAGACATAATAAATAAGTACCAAAATCCGGGCGCATCGTAAACAATCTCATTGCGTAATGAGAAGAAAATTTTCAGTAATTATTTGAGCAGTTAAACAATAGCTCCATCTTTTTCACATCCGATAACTTCGTCCCTCTCGCACACCGACGCGGCGGATGCAAGGCGCTCGGTCAAGGTTGGCATTTTATATTGTGTAGGTAATTTAGGTTTTATGCATTTTGCGAAGAATCCTTATCACTTAATCAGGGGATTATGACACTTACATATGAAGAATGAAAATGTTAATGCACAGCCTAAAAAATATTTCAAGTGTCTTTTATGTACAATATACAAAACATGATAAAACACTTTTTAACTATGTTCCTAGGAAGTCACCAAGGTGAAAACTGAACATAGGTTCGAGGCTAACGTTTGGAATGTATAAACAGAAAAATCCCCGAAAGTGCGATTTTTTAAGTCTCATTTATCACACCATGAAAGAAAAAATCTCGTAATGTTAAGAATTTTGTACCCAAACCGAGGGATTACTTATGTACGATAATTTTAGGCTGGCTGTAGACGATAATCTTACTTTTCACCTAAAGTGTGTTTTTTGTTTAACGTTAAACAGTAAAAACACAACTTTAGGTATTTCTGAGGTTCCTCGGACCATATGAGCACAAAATTGCCACGAATGCATACGTAAATAACTATACTATTATTTCAAAACCAATTTACTAAAGTGTCTTTAATGCAATCTCAAACACTATTTTTACTGGACTAATATTTTTTTTACATATTTGGAAACTAAATCGTGAACGCAGTATAGTCATTGTTAATTTGTTAGTGAAGCTGTTTTGCCCAGGCATTCAGTTTTAATGCTCCTCTTTATCAAGTTTGAAACCCAACAACAGCAACGAGTTGCCGGAGTTAGGCAATTTTGTTTTAAAACCAACATTGATCTTCAAACTTTGCCAATTTTGAAGATACCATCTGGCTTTTTCCCAGACATCCTGAAAATTACGACATATCCGGGAAACCCGGTAAACAGCAAAACATACTTTTTTTTTTGAAGTAAAATAAAACTGTACTTCGTTTGTTTGTCGCCAGTAACTTGTCCTTCGAAAATAAAAGCGTTAGGAATACATTAAAATAATGATACAGTACGAGTGAGTGAGTACTGTGTTTTGTTCAGCTTTCGTTTTAATGGGAAATTATTTCCATATCTGCAGAAGTTTACCTACATACAACACGAAATATATTAACCAACATAACTTCAGCTAACATGGTAACATGACATTAGCAGCATTTTAGACTAGCGTGCCAAATAAAAAATATTTAATCCACTTAAAAAATTAGCTTTGAATTCCACCAAGTTACCATATCGTAAAAAAACTCAAATACCACAAAAAAATTGTACAAGAATATCGAACCGCCATTCTAGGTGATAAGTTGATAACAGCCAGAATATTATGTTCTTTATCAAACCTTTCTCCTAAACGGGAAGGACTACTATCAATTTCCTTTAATTGTCAAACAAATTTTTGTAAAGAGTTAGGCCCTTTATAATAATTTGTTAATATATTGATGAAAATAAGATTCAAAATCATTTCAGCTTATGATAACCCTTTGCCATTCCACGCCGTGCCGCTTGGTGAGCCTTAAAAGTAGTCATTTGAGTACCCACTCGTAAATACACCCGTATTTACGAGTGGGTACTCAAATGACTACTTTTTTAAACAAAAGTACGTTTATTAAATAAAATACTTTGCATTCTTAAAATGTTTTTTCCACGAATTGTTGATAGATGTGCATGATACGATTCTGAACTATAAACATAATTTTAGATAGGTACATTTTATCAATAAATGTACCGAAGTTAAAATTTTCCTTACATTTATTTAATAAACGTACTTTTGTTTTAAAAAGTAGTCATTTGAGTAACCACTCGTAAATACACCCTTAATGCGCTGCCTCGACCAAATCTTAGCGATAGTGACTTATTCAGAGGCTATTAACTCAAATAAGAAAGAGAAAAGAAAAAAAAAAAATAAACAAGAAGAGAGAAAAGAGAGATAAAGAGAGAGAGAGAGAGAGATTAAGAGTAATAAACTACACCTTTTAGCGGGTAGCTCCACAAGACAAACTTGAGCAGACCAAGCCGAATTGATGTCTCTGTTAATAGAATGACCTCGTGTATTGTTGTAGCGACCATAATACAGACATAAATATAAATTCTTCAATTATATAATTATAGGTATTCATATCACTATCAATCATGATATAACACTGGCCCATATTCTAGATCAATACTCAGTCATGAATTTGTTTTAAAAATAGTTTACATCTCATGCTTTAGTCTAGTTTATTTCATTGAAAGAGATGCTTGACTGGGTATTGTTCTAGGTTCCGGAATTTTTAAGGCAACATATTGAATTTGTATGGTGTACAGTTAGCCGCAAAAAGATGTGTACATCGACTAGAATTCATTTCATTGTTTTAATTTAATTAAATCATTTGTGTCGTCATATTGGATCTATGTATTATAGTCGTAAGATCCGAGTATAGAACGACCTTCACCGAGCTGGTTAATGGATGAAAAGTATTTTATATCAAATTTAATATGTTAAAAAATATATCGCGAGTGGGTTGGCTGAAAAATTTCAGTCCAGGAAATGATTAATTAAATAATTTTTTTTTGAAACTGCGCTGTTTCGGTTAATAGACAAATTCCATACCAATCGAAAATATGAAGTCTTTATAATATGCAAACGTTAGGTTGGCAAGTTTTATTTATTAACCAGACCGGTGCAAATTACTAGTATTAACTTACCTGGTTATACCTGCCTACCCAATCGTTGTGCGGGAAAAAAAATAGCCAACTTAACGTTTGCATATTCTATAGACTTAATACTTGTATTAAATTTGATTTAAAATACTTTTCATTCATTAACCAGCTCGGTGTAGGTCGTTCTATACTGGGATCCTCTACTATTAGGACTTTAGCATACGCGGGGTAACGGGGGTCATATTAGTTATAGTAAGCTTATCGGAAAAGTGGGTCAGGTAAACTGAGGTATTTGGAAAGCTATTGATGTTGAAAAAGTAAGTTGAACAAAAATGGATATTTGTCGACAGATCTCAGCCGATCCCAGACGACTCCTCTGGCAAGTCTGGGGCGAAGTTCTACCAGAGTTACGACCGCCTGTTCATCCTCAAGACCCTGACCTCCGAGGAGGTTGAGAGGATGCACTCGTTCCTTAAGCAATACCATCCCGTGAGTATTACAAGTTTTTAGGCTGCTGAAAATGTGTTTTGCTTATTTGAGTCATATTGTTTGTGTCTTGTCTGGCGGGTACACGGCTACATATCAAGCTATACATTTCCAGTATAAGTTGATCTCGCATTGTATAGGATTTCCTTACAATGAGAGATCAGTTTATACTGGAAAGTTTAGCTTGATATTTAGCCGTGTGTACATGACTGGATTTTGCGCAGTTGATGGAAATGTAGGCGTACTATACTCTTTCCAACCACTTTGACAGAAGCACGCCTATGAAGTTCCTTATTTATTAACAGGCAACCAATGCAACCATATATAGACGAATAAATTAAATACTTCATAGAGGAAGTTCCTTACAGGCAACCTCAGACGAAAAAATGCAATAAGTACTTCATGGAAGCTATGAAGTTCCTTATTTGTTGACAGGCAACCATACTCGAAAAAATGCAATACGTCAAGGACGCTCGCTATGAAGTTACTTATTTATTGACAGGCAACCATAGACCAAAAAATGCAATACTTCATGGACGCTAAAGTAAAATAAATGGTTGGAAAGATTGTAAACATCTTAATTTAACCGTGAATTTAAGTATGTGGGCTACCTGCCACGTTAGCGGTAGGCAGTGTACCAGGTATGACTTGCGGTTTAGTAATCGTCTGCGCTTTATTATACATTTCTATGATAATAATATTGTGAACTACTCACTACGTCTGGTCGATGTCAGCATGCAGTGCTTCATTAGGGTCAGACTCAACAAATGGAAAATTCCCAGCGGATGCTAGAGCAATTTTTAAATTTCACTAAATAAGTAATTGTATCAATATTATTCGGCGAAGACATCAAGTGTTGATGACTGATGCGCTTGATGATCGATTGATGTATGCGTCGAATTTTTGTGGAAACTGACTCTTAGGTACCTACTGCGGCAGTATAATGAGCTGGGGGCCAAGTCTACTGATTCAAAAACGTTGCAATGGTTTCGCCATGTCAGTTTTTGACAGATTTTGTGTGGCAAATATGTCACCAACTGGACGGACGAGTCAACTGCTCGCCATAATGTAATGTGTGTAGTATTGTTCTGCTAATGTGTGCAAAACCACACTCATATAAACGCAGCCTTATGCATTATGTCATTCATTATGCCGATTATTCATGCATTTCAGTCGTAAAAGTCACCTGACAAATAAAGTGCTTGAGTCATTTTAGTAGCAAACAATGATCCAACGGAATACGTGCGGTTTTCACGTAGGTAGTTTTAAACCCATATATATTTATATTTGCAAGAATTAAGGTAGTAGTTTTTGTAGTCTTACCTTAACCTTTTTTTTTGCTTGCTGAAAAAAGTAAGCAAAATATGTGGAACTATTTTATATGTAAGACCTACCTATGTATGTACCATATTTTATGCAAATAAAGATATTCTATTCTATTCTAAAATTTTGCAACTTCAGGTGTCGCAAAATGCGATATTTGGGCTTATAAAGGATGACGTCAAGAGGAGAGTCAGTATCGTCCGATGTGCTTATCTTATCACCAATCCGTATCCTGAACGTGGTAATTATTAGGGAAACCCTTCCATACTCTACATGGTGTACCAACCAGAAAGGTGTGGTCAAATTTAAGGGTGTGGTACAGACCATCAAACTGAACAACTTTCTCCATCGCACCAACATCGTAATCGCGAAAAAGTAAATAATCAACCGTCCCATACTTTTGAATCGAGTAGGTATAAAGTTTTGTACGGGACAGTTGATAATTTTTTCGCATTTATGATGTTGGTCCCATGGAGAAACTTGTTCAGTTTGGTAGTCTGTACCGCACCCCTTCCTGGTACACCCTCTATAGGTAGGATGGGGCACATATTTAGCAGTAATGCTTATCATCAAGCAACGCACAAATTCCCAAATGCGGCAAGCCATCTTCTGACTCGAATTTTATCGTTAAATAAAAGATATAGCAACATCCTACAACATCATTGACAAGTTATCAATCTGCATGTAAACAAATGATAGTCGTCCCCTATCTAATCGTAGAAAGTATACCTACTTATAAAATGTTACTTCCGATATGATATGTGAAAGATAGCGTCATTGTCACTTGTGTGAGTAATTTAGAACAATTTTGTGTAATTTAATGTTTATTGTAAATGTAAGGCAGGTTATCTTAAGACAGGTTGGTTTAGTTTTAGAAGAATATGGGCCGTTTTTATTTGCAGTTTGCTGCTATGGATGAAAATTGTTTGCGAATTATTATAATGGCGAGTCAACAACTGACAACTTATTCTTAGTTATACGGATGGTTCAATCAACATTGAAGTGTGGTGTTAGGCATTGTAAATAGCCCTCAATTCTCGTAGGTTTCGTAAAGGCTCTCCTAATGGACTTTGACACGTTCTCGCTGAAGAAATACCATATTGCGCTCACCAATCCATTTCCCTTTAGTGATGATAGAAGATCAGTACTACTACTACACACACACACTACTACTACTACACACTACTACACACACTACTACACACTACTACACTACTGATACTACTACTACTCTACTGTGATACTTTGTCACTGACACTGCACACTATTTGTTGTGTGTCTGTGTTTTGTAAAAGAATCTGTTGAGACAAGAATATAAATGGATATACCTGTGCAAATGGAGGAGCTCGTGGCTAAGTAATAACAGCCGCACGGGTCGATCCATCAGGTTAAGCTACGCTTGCCGGGGTTGGTGGATGGGTGTCCATCTTTACATACCGAGACGCCTCCGTGCCTCGGAAAGCATCTTGGTCCCGGCTGTCATTCGTGGATTTTTGTCAGTTGTTACAGGTCGTCAGAAGCCCGAAAGTCTGACAACCAGTCTTACCAAGGGGTATCGTATTACCCAGTTACTGGGTTGTGGAGGTCAGATAGGCAGTCGCTCTATGTAAAATACTGGTATTCAGCTGCATCCGGTTAGACTGGAACCCGATTGGGAAAAGGCCAGGCAGATTGATATAAATAAAATTCAGCATTTAACTCTATAAAACTGTATTATTTCAAATAAGTACATAAAAGTGAAGTAAAAAAAACACAACCATCTTGGCTCATCTTCGTTCTGCCAAAAAAAAAAACAAATTCTGAATCTCCAACTATTCCAAATTCAAATTCATAACGCATCCCACTCGCTACCGTTCGGATACATAATAATAAAAAAACAAAGCTTCCTACTCATTTCCTACATAAGTACCTGTATCATTAATAGATCCAACATATACTTATCAATATATTTACACGGAGCAGGCAAGGATTTTAAAGACTAATTTATTATTTCCACACACATACACTAAACAACAGTTGTATTATTTCCAGTACATAGTGGAGCGCCATGGTAAGACCCTACTGCCTCAGTACCTGGGCATGTACCGGCTGACGGTGGACGGCATCGAGCACTACCTCGTCGCAACAAGGAACGTGTTCTCCAATCACCTCAACATACACAGGTATTGATGAAAAACATGTTTTATTTCAGCTTATAAAAACCCTCGTTTTAGTCAGGAGATAGAGGTTAAAATAAAACTATTTATATAAAAAGACCTATGGTCGGTCCAGCCCAGAATAGTATTGCCCTAAAAATCAATGTCCCAATGTTTTTTAGAGCCCATGATTCCATTACCCCATTCAACTTTGTTGAATAAATAGTGACTTTTAAAACTCGCTCTCTCTTTTTCTAGGAAATACGACTTAAAAGGATCGACAGTAGACCGCGAGGCGTCAGAGAAGGAGCTAGAGAAAGACCTGCCCACACTCAAAGACAACGACTTCATCAAACAAGGAGTACGCATTGACATCGGTGATGCTGCCAAAGAGAAGTTGTTGGAGACCCTTACTGCTGATGTTGAGGTAATTCATGCACATCATCCCACGACTTCTTCTGCGATCCGGGATGAAAAGTAGCCTATGTCCTTCTCCACGTCCCAGGTTACCTATCTGTCGAATTTCAACCAAATCCGTTCAGCCGTTTTAGCGTGAAAGCGTAACAAACTAACTCACTTTCATAATTTTAGTTAAGATTAGGATTTTTTCAGCTAAAGGATGTCCATTGCTGGTCATGGCCCTTCCCCAAAATACCTACGTGTACTACATTCATCTATTTTGTTTTTTTAATTATTGTCGTCGCACAATTACAAACAAATCGTAACCATATTGCCATGCCGTAGAACTTGATTTAATTCGTTTGCGTCGACATGATTACAAAAAGTTGTTAGTTAAAAAATAAAACGGATTTTATTTTATTTTGTTGAATATTTTGTGTGCTTTTTGTGTTTATGTGTAGCATAATCAGCCTATAATGTTCTCACTGCTGGGACAAAGGCCTCCTTTCTTCGTCATCTACCACGCGGGCTCAGTGCGGGTTGGTAGATGTCACATGTCTACGAATTTTTGGTTGTAGGACATGCCGGTTTCCTCACGATGTTTTCTTTCACCGTTTTGAAAAATATATGTATTCAGCACTTTTTACAGGCGTACATAAACGTGCCAAAACAGCAAAGTATCCGAGCCTGCTACTTTAAAACTAGCGCTCCAATAAAGAGCGTCTCGTAGTTTTAATAGCCAATAACATTTTAATCAAGTAATTAGTACAATCAGAAGGCCATAAGGTGGGACAGTAATAGTTTGGTATTATTTTAATTAATAAAACATGTGAGTGGACACGCTAGGAAGACATAATAGTGACCTTATTGGTGATGCTCTTCAGAAAGGTTAGGTGCGTAGTACTCGCAACCGGCGTGCGTGTATAACAGATGTATGAACGTAGACGAAGCAAAAGGAGTATGTAAGGATTGTAGCAGGTGGCGTTCTGTAGTTTCTGCCTACCCCCATGGGAAGAAGGCGTGAGTTTATGTATGTGTGTAAAAAAATATGTTAATTTCCAGTTTCTAACAAAACTCCACCTGATGGACTACTCCCTGCTACTGGGTATGCACGAGTGCGGGCGCGGCGAGGCGGAGGCCGAGGCGGCGAGACAACGAGACGCTGAGAACGACAGCGACAACGGAGACACCGATACCGACAGCGATACCGATAACAGGCATCATGGCGACCGGTAACACTATTTTATTAATAACGACAATAAAGATCACTGTGATTTTGACAGATTTGTCAATGGTAGAAACCAATAGCAACCTTATTGCGTCGACAATAAAGATCACTGTGATTTTGACAGATTTGTCAATGGTAGAAACCAAAAGCAACCTTATTACGTCGACAATAAAGATCACTGTGATTTTGACAGATTTGTCAATGGTAGAAACCAAAAGCAACCTTATTACGTCGACAATAAAGATCACTGTGATTTTGACAGATCTGTCAATGGTAGAAACCAAAAGCAACCTTATTACGTCGACAATAAAGGTCACTGTGATTTTGACAGATTTGTTAATAGTAGAAAGAAACCAAAAACAACCTTATTGCGTCGACAATAAAGATCACTGTGATTTTGACAGATTTGTCAATGGTAGAAACCAAAAGCAACCTTATTGCGTCGACAATAAAGATCACTGTGATTTTGACAGATTTGTCAATGGTAGAAACCAAAAGCAACCTTATTACGTCGACAATAAAGGTCACTGTGATTTTGACAGATTTGTCAATAGTAGAAACCAAAAGCAACCTTATTGTGTCGATAATAAAGATCACTGTGATTTTGACAGATTTGACAATGGTAGAAACCAAGAGCAACCTTATTGCGTCGACAATAAAGATCACTGTGATTTTGACAGATTTGTCAATGGTAGAAACCAAAAGCAACCTTATTGCGTCGACAATAAAGATCACTGTGATTTTGACAGATTTGTCAATGGTAGAAACCAAAAGCAACCTTATTGCGTCGACAATAAAGATCACTGTGATTTTGACAAATTTGTCAATGGTAGAAACCAAAAGCAACCTTATTGCGTCGACAGTAAAGATCACTGTGATTTTGACAGATTTGTCAATGGTAGAAACCAAAAGCAACCTTATTGCGTCGACAATAAAGATCACTGTGATTTTGACAGATTTGTCAATGGTAGAAACCAAAAGCAACCTTATTACGTCGACAATAAAGGTCACTGTGATTTTGACAGATTTGTCAATAGTAGAAACCAAAAGCAACCTTATTGTGTCGATAATAAAGATCACTGTGATTTTGACAGATTTGTCAATGGTAGAAACCAAGAGCAACCTTATTGCGTCGACAATAAAGATCACTGTGATTTTGACAGATTTGTCAATGGTAGAAACCAAAAGCAACCTTATTGCGTCGACAATAAAGATCACTGTGATTTTGACAGATTTGTCAATGGTAGAAACCAAAAGCAACCTTATTGCGTCGACAATAAAGATCACTGTGATTTTGACAAATTTGTCAATAGTTGAAACCAAAATCAACCTTATTGCGTCGACAGTAAAGATCACTGTGATTTTGACAGATTTGACAATGGTAGAAACCAAAAGCAACCTTATTGCCTCGACAATAAAGATCACTGTGATTTTGACAGATTTGTCAATGGTAGAAACCAAAAGCAACCTTATTGCGTCGACAATAAAGATCACTGTGATTTTGACAAATTTGTCAATAGTTGAAACCAAAAGCAACCTTATTGCGTCGACAATAAAGATCACTGTGATTTTGACAGATTTGACAATGGTAGAAACCAAAAGCAACCTTATTGCGTCGACAATAAAGATCACTGTGATTTTGACAGATTTGTCAATGGTAGAAACCAAAAGCAACCTTATTGCGTCGACAATAAAGATCACTCTGATTTTGACAAATTTGTCAATAGTTGAAACCAAAAGCAACCTTATTGCGTCGACAATAAAGATCACTGTGATTTTGACAGATTTGACAATGGTAGAAACCAAAAGCAACCTTATTGCGTCGACAATAAAGATCACTGTGATTTTGACAGATTTGTCAATGGTAGAAACCAAAAGCAACCTTATTGCGTCGACAATAAAGATCACTGTGATTTTGAAAAATTTGTCAATAGTTGAAACCAAAAGCAACCTTATTGCGTCGACAATAAAGATCACTGTGATTTTGACAGATTTGACAATGGTAGAAACCAAAAGCAACCTTATTGCGTCGACAATAAAGATCACTGTGATTTTGAGAATGATGCAAAATCAGAAGTAAAATAACTGAACGGTCTCATCTGTAGTACAAAACATAGAAGCAATTGTCTCTGGGAGGGGTTACTCTGTGGCGCGACGTTCGTGCTAATTCGGAAACACGAAGATTACCGAAACGCATACCTACTATTCTTTGGAAAACTGTATGTAGATGTCCAGCACAAGGTTGCGGTACAGTGGGTGACGTTGCAGCATCGTAGGTTCAGTATTGCGCGGCATGCTGGGGGCTGATTTTCCTCTAGTGAATCCAAGGCATTATTATTATTTTCCCAGCTTGTAATATTGGTAATGATTTCTCCACAGATGGGGCTACAACACTCCGCCGGACAGTCCGCGTGGCTTTGCTCGCCAGTCGTCGCTGCGGTACGAGGGCATCATTCCCGAGCTCGACATATATGCCATACCCAGCCAAGAGAGTAAGTCGAAATTATTAATTAAGTAGCTGCATAAGTCTTGATTCCGTGGCAATATCGGGATAAAAAGTATCCTAACCCAGGTATGGCCTACCCATGTGCCTTTTCATACAAATCCTTCAGACGTTTTAACAAACAATCAAACTTCTCTTCGCCCATAAAAAGTAGCCTATGTCCTTCCCCAGGGTTCAAAGTATCCCCATACCAAACTTCATCGAAATCGGTTCAGACGTTTAACCGTGAAACGTCTGAACCGATTTCGATGAAGTTTCGTATGGGGATATTTTGAACCCAGGGGAAGGACATAGGCTACTTTTTAAGCCTAACAAACAATTAAGTTTTTTTATTAACAGAGTACAGGTCTCCCAAAGTGATAATGCGCATAGAAATCTTCGTCACTGTTCGGCAACGGTCGTATTCCCCGAGCGTCGGAAGACGATATTTGTATATAAAGTGGTTAAGTGCATTTTCTTCATGCATAATTTAGTAGAATTATGTGTTTTGTGCTAAAAGAGATAAATATTGATTTATCAGTAACGAAATTTGATTCGATAATTCCATGTAAGTAAATAGCGAGGAAAACCACACGATTGCGAATAATATGCTACAATCTTTGTTGGATTGATTAACTTCGGAAATTTTATAGTACTATTCAAGTGTCTTACTGAAGCTGGTGTATTTTTATTTATTTGTTGTATTATTGCATTATGTACTAATATACTTTATAATATTATTTATTCGTATATTCATTTGTTTATTTATGCATGTGTATCTTTCTTTTAAATTTATATAAGCCTAAATCTGGTTTTTAAAATGTTTTTTCTGGTACCTAATATGTATTTAACGTAGGTAGTTTTAATATTTTAATATTAAATTTTAAAAAACTTGAAAATATTAGTATATTTACCTATTTTACCAAATAAACTATTTAAATTTGAATAAGATAATTAAAGTTGAAATTAAATTCACCTTTGAAAACAAAACCAAGAAAGGTGTGTAATAGCAGCTCTATATAATTCCACACAGAGAGAACACGTGCAGTCACCACCAATATATAAAATCAAAATCAAAATCAAAAGTCCTTTATTCAAATTAGGCTGAGAATCAGCACTTTTTGAACGTCGAAGTTACAGTAAGACAGTCCCCACAAAACGCCCGCCCTTCACCACTTCCTAGTGCTTTAGCTGGGAAGAAGAAGTAGCGGAACAAACTCCCCAGCAGCACAGCTGTCTGTTCAGTTAGAAGAACTAGATTCTATACAATAGTACCTATGCAAAATAATTTACGCAACACAATACATTAAATTATATTTTTGTCAAATAAAATAAACAATTTTAGTACTTAACTCATGTAACCTGTCATTATGTGAGCTGATCCTGGAGAAAGAACATAACATAAACATTGTCTTGAGTTAATCACAGCGACCAACTATTCTTATTGTTTAAGTAATCGTTGATAGAATAGTATGCCTTTGAACAAAGATTGGATTTAACTTTAATTTTAAACGCATTAAAAGGCAAATCTAGCAAAAAAGAAGGTAGCTTGTTATAAAAAGTTATACCAAGACCAACAAATGAGTTATGAACCTTATGAAGCCGATGAAATGGAGCACGTAATTTGTCCTTATTTCTGGTGTTAATATTGTGAATATCACTGTTTTTACTGTACAAATGTATATTTTGCCTAATGTATAAGATATTGGCGAAGATGAACTGTGATGCCACCGTGAGAATACCAATATCCTTAAAAAATTCTCTCAGAGAAACTCTAGCACCTAGCTGGTAAATTGCTCGAACAGCTCGTTTTTGAAGAACAAAAATAAAGACGACTGACGGACCTTTGACTGACAGGCAACTGCCGCCGACCGCCCGAATTGTTTTCGATTGTGTACACATGATATTGACTCCTATTTCTTTCGAACAAGGTGCAAAATGCAAGTGCATTGTTTAGGGCTCTTACGATTCAATGATTCGGGTGTTTCCGGGAATACGACAATTAGCGAAGATCTGCATGCGCATTATTAATTTGGGAATACTGTAATGTCAAAATAACGGCTTTTTACTAAAGGCATAAGAAAGTATATACGGTAGTTATAAATGTCAGTTCACCGGCAAGACCACGAGAATAACTCGTATTATCATGAAAAGATTAGTCATTGCAGCAAATCAGGTTGTTGTTTGGTTGACTAACTAAGGATTCAGGAACTGGCGAACACATGTTTCCACTGCTGGGACACAGGCCTACTCTCTACGAGAGGGAATGGCCCGTATTCCACCACGCGGGCCCAATGCGTGGTAGATATCACATGTCTTCGGCTTTTTGGTTCTAGAACATGCCGGTTTCCTCACGATGTATTCCTTCAATGTTTTGAGAAAAAGTAATAAAATAATTTACGCAAGTAAAGTGCCTGCTTGGGTTCCAACCTACGACCTCGACTCGTAAGTCGCAGACATTACCACTACACAGTACACTTACATTAGCAGACATAGTAAATAATATAGTTATACAGAGATAAATAATGTATTTATCTAGCGATAAATTTCCATTTTAGGTGCCCCCAAAAAAGAGATTTACTTCGTTGCGCTGATTGATGTACTGACGCATTACGGAGTCAAGAAACAGGTAAAATAATGTTCATTATATTAATAACTTTTTTTTATTCAGAGTTTTGGATCCCGGATCAGTTAATACTGAGCCTTTCATAATGCTATAGACGGGGCTCGGAAACCGGTTAATTTTCCAAACCGGTTTTGGTCATTGATCCCTAACTAGAAACTATTGCGGTTAATGGGTGAAACCATTTTTTACAAACTCCGATTCTGTTGAGCGAAATTAACCGGTTAATTTTAGTTTCGACGTTATAAGAGAGTTCTACCTACTACACCATCTCATCATCATCTATCTTTGTTAGTGTATAAGATTACGAATAATAACAAAGCTCTTGCTCTACGCCAGCGAATACGTAACTACGCACTCATACGCACATTGTATTCGACCGCGTTGCTGACTGAGTCGTTTCGTTATGCGTGCAACAAAACAATTGCACTTTCATTAAATGTGTTGTTTTATGAGGTGTATATTGTGAAAACACAAACAAGTAAGCGCGTGAGAATGTGACAAACAGTGGCGATGGCAATGCGTCTGAGTAAAAACCGGTTTATTCAGGTCTTAGTATCGGTTAGCGCGATTTTTTAAATTCTATTCTCTGTATTAACCGGTAACACGAACAATATTAACCGGTATTTCAAAACCGGTTCCAAGCCCTGCTATAGACACCGTTATTATACGGGGCTATGTTTGAACGAATATTTAGTGTCGTATTTCAAACCATCTACAACTAAATTACCAATTTCAGGCGGCAAAAGCAGCGAAGACAGTGAAATACGGCAGCAACGTCGACGGCATATCGACCTGCGACCCCGAACAGTACGGGAAAAGGTTCATAGAGTTCGTAGCTAAGGCCATCGAGGGCAACTAGGCGGGCCCAGCGCACACCGGTGCTTCTTTTAGTACTTATTGCACGTCACGGATTGGTAAGCAAATGGAGGGCTAACGGCAATCAAATAAGGGGCACGTCACATGCTCTGGCTGTCGCACACGGAAACAATTCAACAACTTTACTCGTAAGGGCGAGGAAACACATGCCTTTAACTTGCACAAAAGTATGCAAGTAGCTTGCATGCCGTGTGCTATAACAGCTTCTGATTGGTGAATGTCACAATGGCATGCCAGCTACTTGCATAGTTTGGTAGAAGCTGCAGGCATGTGTATTCCCGCCCTAAGGAAAACAATGAAGTTGGTGTTGATTCGTTACGATGGGCGGCGATCATATCTGTGTTAGGAAAAACATTGAATCGCTTAGAGGAGGTAATATGTCATACAGATGTTTCGATTAGATTCACTGAATGACTTTATAGTGAAGTTACAAACGGTGCGTTGGTGTTATTGTAAATCCCACTAAAAAATTTTTCAGTAAATTAACAATACCTCTGTTACAATTCAATTACTAATAAAAAGACACGCAGTTTTCGCCCGCACATTAGCACTCCATTTGTTTACTACTCTGTGTTTATACTACTTATATAAATGGCGCTACGGTATCTTGAGGTATTGAAAAAATTGCCTAACGTTCAAATTATAATTCATTTTCAAGATTGTCCGATTTTAGTACTTTTTTCTACGGTTGATATCATGGTCCCGTACTTTAAAAATATAGGGCTGAGACCGCACGAGTATTTCCACACCCCAAAACAAAGGATGCCGTATTTTGAAAGTCTTAAGATCCAATGTTGTGTCGTCCGACGCTCCAGTGACGAAACTGAGTAAAAGTTGCATAAAAATAAGTAAAAAAGTTACTCAAGAATCTGTAGCGCCATTAAACGAATATTTTGGACTGAACAGATACAATTTTTTCTAGTTTCTCTTTCGTAGTTTTTTGATCAGTATGGATACAACGTTACTTCATAACGAAATAAAGGTAATAATGTATGAACGATTTCAATAAGCTCAGGTACGATCGCGGACATTTGCGGTGAACTTTTGAACCTTAGTACCATAGTAATAAGGTCGAAAAGTGGTTCACCGCAAATGTCCGCGACGGTACGCACGGGCGATATTTTTCGCGCACTCTGTTTTCAACTATCTGCTCTTGATGCACTTGGATTCTCAAAGCTCGGTTTATTACAGAGAGTTGAATATCCAGTACGCGAAAAAAAAAAACGTCGCTTAATTAAATCGGCCGTGCGAACCTGAGGGCATAGACAAAGTAACATTCGATTAGCGATGACGCTAGTAGAAAAGCCAAAAAAGCCGAAAAAATGTATGGGGTTGACATAAGCTATCGAAATGTCACGTGATCATGTCAATGTCACTTTGAAAGCTGTAGCGATTGTAGAAATAGAATCGCTCTGAAGCGAATGCCATTTGTCTATGGCCCTCTGGGCTAAGTTTCGAATGTTTTCGCTACATTCATCGTTTAGTGCCCGCTAGCTCATTTATTAGACCTAATTAAGTTCGCTCATGATCCTTTGTTGTTAAATAATTGGAGTTTACAGGGTGACGTAGATTATAAAAGGGCTGGTAGTTTATTTAGACGCGTTTTCAGTTAACGACAGTTAAAAATAATTACTCAAATTACCCGGCTAATGTCTGTGTTAGCTATAAAGGTGAAATCATACATTTGTATGTATCAGCATTTTTTCAGTATCTATCCCTTTCCGTCACCACAGATTAATACAGATGGGATACTCCGCAGTTAACGCAGTAACGCAGTTCCGGTGCGTCCTGCCCGTTATGACATACGGTGCTGAAACGTGGACACTTACAGTCGGGCTGGTCCACAAATTCAAGGTCGCTCAGCGCGCTATGGAGCGGGCTATGCTCGGAGTTTCTTTGAAGGATAAAATCAGGAATGAAGTTATCCGGAAAAGAACCGGAGTAACCGACATAGCTAGCAGAATAAGCAAACTGAAGTGGCAGTGGGCTGGCCATGTTTGTCGAAGGACCGATGGCCGGTGGAGCAGACGAGTACTGGAGTGGAGACCGCGTATCGGTAAGCGTAGTGTGGGACGCCACCCAGCGAGATGGACCGACGACCTGAAGAAAGTGGCTGGGACAGACTGGATGCGGAAGGCGGAGGACAGAGTGTTGTGGCGCAGACTGGGAGAGGCCTATGTCCAGCAGTGGACTGCGATAGGCTGAGTTGATTGATTGATTGATTGACTCCGCAGTGAAGCTACAAGTACGCGGCGGGCCCCTTCCACGGGGCCGATTCAGTAGGTCAGAAAGTATAAGAGTTACGCGATAGAAAGAGAGGCAACCTGTAGGTTAATATAATTGTAGGTAGTAAGCATTGTGCGACCTGAATTGCACTTTATTGTGTCGTAGCAAGAGTCGCTTTTTATTTAAATGATTTTGCAGCGTCCCATCTGTATTCATCTGTGCCGGCACTTAGAGCCGTCATTGGCTAAAGCTTACAAGTTACAACTAATGTGGGCGAATGGACTTCTCGCTCTAGTGAATAAAATGCTGTTCCGTGCGTTTAAATGTATTTTCACATGACATTAATCGGGTGATTTCGATAAATTATGTGGTCTCTGCTTTTGACGTTTATTATTTCTACGTAGTTACGTACTGAAAGAAGCACCGCTTATATGTTGTTATAAGGGGTGCTACACATTTGTTCGTGTCGGCATGATTCGGCTCAGCCGGGAGGCGATATACAGGGTCAAATTAAATTAGATAGCGAAACTGCAGACTTGATGGGTATTAATATCTAAACATGATAAAATAAAAATTAAAAATATTTGATGCTTTTTTTTTGGCTCAACGACCGCTGGTAGTTTTGTATTACACTGTGGTCGATGACCCTACAAAATAAAACTCATCAAAATAATTTCATTTTTGTTTTATCTTGTTTAGATATATAGGGTTACTGGTAAAACACCAGCAACCTCTTATGGGGTCATTGTACTCATCATTATGAACAACTTTTAATAAGGAACCAAATCTGAAATCGCGAAAAAAAATCAGCTGCTCCCTACATTTTGACGAGTTTGATATAGAGAAATGTACTGAACAGCTGATTTTTTTTTATGAATTCAGGTTTGGTCCCATTGTAAAAGTTGTTCATGATGATGAGTACAATGACCCCTTAAGCGGTTGCTGGTGTTTTATCAATACTTAACCCTGTATTCGATACCCAACACGTCCGTGGACTTTTGCTAGGTAATTTAATTTGACCCTCTATATTCGGTTTTGCCGCCCGATTGTGGCGAAACGTCCACACCCGGACAAGTCTGTAGCACACCTATCTTGTCCAAGACAAGTCCCACGATACAGTAAGTGTAATAACGTCGATTCTTATTGAGAAAATAAATGCAAAAATAAACTAAAATTCATAATGTTAAAAAAATTCGTAGTGAGGAGACATGTAATTGATATTAGCGATTATGTGAAACTATCGGACAGTTTGGCGAGAAGTTTGTCGTTTTTATCAAATTAAATATCGTATTTTATTCGCTTTGCGTGCGAATTAACACGGTTATGCAATAGACACGTTTAAAGGCTGGTTTATGCTATATCGTGGACAGCACGAACTCGAAAAATATGGACGTAGCTCGGTATGCTTCAGTAACTGGGAGTAAATATGACGCATCGATCTTAGTCTCACACGAGGGACACGAGGACACGTGTCGGCGACAGCCGTCGACCTAAAGCGACGCTTGAAATTGTGGCGTATCACGTCCGCCATTTTGTTATGCCGGGGCCACACTATACGTCAAAGTTAATGCCCATAAACGATTTAAACATCGCGGTAATTGTTCCGTTGTTCAACGCGATGAATTGAGTGGCCACACTTGAACGGTCAACGTCAATGCTCATTGAATTCAAACCCCTCGTCAATCGGCAATGTGAATGCCGTTGTCAAATTATCGCCGTATTGGTGGCTACACCTACGGTTATCGCCCTTCAACGCGATAATCAACGGCGATGTCCGTGTAGTGTGGCCCCCCCGGCATTAGTGGACTGAAACGTTCAGGTGTGACAAAATGGCGGACGCGACACGCTACAACTGCAAGCGTCGCTTTAGGTCGGCGGCTGTCGCCGACGCGTGCAGTTGCCTCTGTCGTTGACGCGTGTCGCTCGTGTGTAAGAACACTAAGAAAGAGACTGTCAGACATAGTATGAGTGACAGAGAAGACGCATAACAAAACTCGGTTCGGGCATTCCACGATCTAGCACGATTCAAAGTTCCAGGTCGGTCACTGTCCGAAACAGGGACGGTTACGGGTTGAAAGGGACCCATATTTTTACAATTAATAATGTTCTACACTTTCGTCTTGATGTTTGCAATAATAATAAGCGGACCCTTTTTGACAATATTCACATTTTATTCTTACACTTGAGTCCCTGTTTTGTGCTATTTGAATCTTAATGTACTTATTCCTGAATTCGAGGCTGCCTTGTACATGGTGTACCGGAAAGGTGTGGTAAAATTTAAGGGTTTACAGACCATCAAACCGAACAACTTTCTCCATGAGACCAACATCGTACCTAATCGAGAAAAAAAATTCAGCTATCCCGTACAAAGCTACAAAGCTTCAACTCGACCCAAATGTTGATGTCTGATTTATTTTCTCGATTACGATGTTGGTCCCATGGAGTTCAGTTCAGTTTTATGGTCTGTACCACACCCCTAAGTTTGACCACACCTTTCTGATACACCATGTGGTCAGTTTTAATGTTTTGGTATTAAGACTGTTGTCCTTTGCACACAAGTCACAATAAAATTTATATTGTGATTCTCGTACAACTGCGGACACCAATTTTCAACCTTATTACTAAGGGTATTAGGTTGAAAAGTGGTCATCCGACATTAACCGTGGTAGTACACCTACGTTGAGATAGAAAAAGTCACGAATCTGCAGTGTGACCTTCGTGATTTGAAATACAAAGCGTTTCAAGGCAGCCTCGAATTCAGTAATAAAGTTACTGCGTACTGTCCCCCAATACCCGAAGAAATATCCATTTAAAATAAACTGTAGTTCAATATGAATCGCTCATTTCTTTTCGTTTAAATCTCGCACGAAATTCATTATTCTGAGCGATTTGAAAATTGAACTTTTAAGTGCGTACACGTTGGTAAACACGCGAACAAAAATTCGCATCATCCATACAAATGACATTGTGATTGGTCACCGCCAAGGAGCTTCAATAAATCTGGGAGTGCTTGCCGTGTTTCAAATTGTAAATAGAAATAAACTTTAAACGTTTGATATAAAGTTTCTTTTACATTACCAATGGATAACAAGTGTTCTCCTTTCCAAGACCGACTTTTGGCTGCTTGTAAGCATTCCAGTTGTGCTATACAGGGTCAAATTAAATAAGCCACCGAAACTCCAAAGACCTGATCGATATACATATAAAAACCACAAAATGAAATAAAAAATATTTGATGATTTTTTTATTAGATCAATGACCGCTGGTAGTGTTGTTACTTGAGTATGAGTTGATAAAATCTGTTTTTTCGTGTTGTGATATCGTCTGTGAATTGTACACAAAAAACTGACGTTTAAACTGATATTATAAGTGACTACACTACCGTCGGTTTATGTTCCAAAAAGAAAGAAATCATGAAATTAATTTCTTTTTTGTTTTATCATGTTTAGATATCGATACCAATCATGCCTGCGGAGTTTCGCTCGAGAATTTAATTTGACCGTATATAGTACATACTAATTCCATGGTCACCACAGCTGGTAAGTATACGGAGTTCCTTTGTCACAGAGATATGGAATATTCTGTGAGCCGTGCCCGTGCATTACATTCAAGCCGCTGTTGTGCCGATGTATGAAAATGGACGTGTTTGCCAATGTATATGCATCTAAACTTTGTCCGCCTTATTACAAAACGAGGTTTTTCTTCTGTCATGGTTTAAACCATCGAGCCCGTTTTTGTAATAAGAACCTAGATGTGATACAAAACTGACAACTTAGTCCGGTACTAAATGTGTCGGAATAAAGTTCGAAATTCAAAAAAGGGTCCATGGTTTAAACCTTGCTTTGAAGATGAACCTTGTTTTGTAATAAGACGGTGTGTGTGTAGTTACTGCGTTTTGACTACAAACTGCATGCAGTTGAGATGTCGGCATTCAGCCAATCCGAATGCAATTTGCAGTGGCAATGCAGTGCGACATTACACATTCTCTTAAAATAAAACCTCAATGCACGTTCGCAATAATTTTCATAACTCGTTATTAGCTTTTTATAATGTTCCGCTAATGCGTAGTTTAGTATTGAAAAAATATAATGAATAAATAAAAATGTTAAAATATCATTGGATTAGGATGTTGACGTGTTACGGTTGGCCAATTTAAATTTATCAGTGAAATTACATGTATACTATTATAATTGGTCGTTGTATTATACAGGGTGACTGGTAATTAGTGACCGATACCTAAACACATGATTGTGCTCATGTTAACAAACAACTTTTACTATGGGACCAAACCTGAAATCGCGAAAAAAAAATCAGCTTCCCCATACATTCATGTTCGCATAATTCGTCAAAATGTAGGGAGCAGCTGATTTTTTTTTCGCGATTTCAGATTTGGTCCCATAGTAAAAGTTGTTTGTTATCATGAGTACAATCATGTGTTTAGGTATCGGTCACTAATTACCAGTCACCCTATATATCTTATTGTAATGCCTTCGATATATTGTATATTGTTTGAAGTACATACATGTTTTGTTCATAATAATGAGAGGTAAGAATATTCCCCTGGGGAGTGTGGATCAACTCAAAGAACTAACTTATGAAATTGTCAATAAACGATTTTAAATAGTAGTGAATCTAGACGTGAAAATTGTTGTTTAGTAAAAATAGATTTGTATCGATCTATACTTTGAGGAATTCATGAGGTCTATTGTTGATTGAAAATATTAAAATGTGTATTGAAACTCTCAGGATTATCCCAAATATCTCGTAGTCTAAAGTACTCAATAATCCTCATAACGTACGAAACCCAGGGAAGACTGTTATCAGTGTATTCGTAATCGGTATTGTACTCGTTAACTACCATTTAACTATGTATTTGTGTATTACAAGGACAGTTGAGTCCAAAATTGTATAAAAGAAACGGCCATTGTTAAGAGTCGGTATTTCACCCATTACATAATGTCGTTTTTTGCCAATATACCCATCCCTAGTTCGCTTAGTTTCTGTAGAGTAGTGTTTTTAATAGTACGATGTAAGATTTTGTTATTTATTATTCTATATTTCGAATAAGACTTGGATTGTTATGAAGTCTTTGTGATTTATTCTGTGAAAATTCATGTGCCGTTTACGGTGTAATAATAATATTGGTAAATTTTATACTTTTTAGGCGGCGATTCTTTTGCGTCATCTAGTAGCTAGCGTGCTCAAACACGCCATATCGAATGTTTAGCTGACCTCAGAATAATTATATCTCCCTTCATGTAATTCTTTTTAACTTTTGACTGTTTATCGGGGAAATATTACAAGATTTATTCATGAAAATCAGTATTCAGGGCTCCATTCGGTACGCCTTCGATTTGAAATAATTTGTCAGACGATAGTTTTTTTTTTGTGATAGATATTGTTTACTTTTAGATATTAATTTTATATTAGATTTCGAGTTGTCCACTTGTTCATGTTTCTAAATTAAAAACGAAGTGAGGTACTATTTTGTTACGGGGTGGTCAACTTTAGTAGTGATTAGAAATCCTTTGTTGCCCTCTAAGTGAAGAGGTTTTTTTTTAATTTTATCCTGAACCCTTGTCTACATATTCCTGAACAATGTGTTAGTCATGAAATGATTCAAATTATGTCATATGTGTTGCCATTGTTTAGGTCGGTAATTGTATTTTAATTTGTAGTTATGTTATTTTGAATAGGTTTTATCTTGTTATCGGTGACGGTTGAAGCCACGAGCCCGCAGTGTACGGCATATATTTATTAAACGATAGCTTCGCTACATACAAACATATTCGGCATGTAAGCAACACGGTTGAAATGTTAATTCTCTAGTCTACTACTCTTGTAAAGACAAAAAACTGTATATGAAAATTAAAACTTAATTTTTTAAATATTCGGTTTATAAAGATTCTGCATTATACAAGTTTTTTCTTTATGCCTTTACTTCGAAACCCTAAAATTATTTTAGCATAGACAGTGGCTGAATGTTTATGATTGAAATCTAATACATCAGTAAAGCTACGGTTTCCTAGAAGAGCGATCCCGCACTTAACGGCCGCAGTGACGGCTGGCATGAAAATGATGGCAGTTGCAAAGATTGAAATCGTTAGATTAGCCCTACCGCATCTCTCATTTCTGTTTCGGTTTGACACGTCTTGACACACAATGACGCAGATGTGTGAGCTCACTCTTCTTACTTTGCATTTTTTTGCGTGACTAAGTACGATGAGGGCAAATCTAGCGATTTAAACTTTGGGGGGCGGGGTTTGAAAATGACAGATTTTAATTGGCCGCTTTCTTAGGACACCGTAGCTTAAGTTTGGGACACCCGACACCTGCATAGTCAGCAACTTACAGACCGTTCAGTTATTTTACCTCTGACAGCAGCAGCAACACAATAGCACCTTTATTGCAACGAAAATAAAGATCACTGTGATTTTGACAGAGTCGTCAGTGGTAGCAACCCAAAAGCAACCATAAGGGTGCATATTTATATATTACTATTTAAAACAAAAGTATGTTTTAATTAAAAAATGCGTTAAGTATATTCTTACAATGTTTTTCCTACGAATTGTAGGTAGATGTGCATGGTACGATTCTGAACTATAAGTATAATTTTAGATAAGTCCAGTCTCTCAATAAATGAACTAAAGTAAAATTTTTCACTTCGGTTCATTTATTGAGAATCCGGAAATATTTACTGTAAAGAAATATTTGTAGTTCAGAATCGTACCTTGCACTTGTACCTAAAATTCTTAGTAAAAATATTTAAAAAAATATAACGCATTTTATTTAATAAACATACTCTATTTTTAAAAAGTAATTATTTGACTACCCACTCGTAAATGCACCCTTAACGCATCGACAATCCTGGTCCATGAAATGGAAGCATCTACCTTTACCTTATCCCTGAAGCACGGGCTAATTCTACATATTAAATTATGTAATGCTGTAGGTATTCGTATTCTGCCCAGCCTAACCTAGAGCCAGAGGACTCAAACTAGCTGGCCGTCTCAATAGTCCAAAGTACGTAGTATTATATTAGCTGTGTCCAAAGTAATGGTTCATGCTAAGTTGGCGATTTCTCGGCTAGACTAAAACATTCATTCATGGTCATAGGAATGGGCCAGAGCCATCTTGCGGTGGGTGCCATGTGCTGGAAGGCAGGCGTCTTCCCAGAGGACCTTGGAAAAGCTGGCGTGAGGATTAAGGGTCAGTACAGACCAAGCGAAAAAATCCTCGCCGAATTTACTGGCTCCATTGAAAATAGGACCGTATTACCATAGCCTAAAGTATAAAATCGTACGAATATCGACACATCGTCGATATTCTACTTACCTACCTACTTATTGGATCAATCTCCAGCGTTTGATGCAGAGTATAGTAATAAATAGGTTTGATGGTAGGTACTAAGCATAGTTACTACACCATAAAGTAATAAGTATCTAATGATAAGTCAGTCAACTTCTAACCGAACTAACCTCTAAATTGGCACGACCACACGCTAATGGTAAAATTGTGGTGTCTTCCCAAAGAGTATACTAATAAATAGGGGGTGTCTTCCACACAAAAGCTAGAAATGAAGAGATGAAATTACTGTTGACATAATTTTTCCCAATTATATTTCATGTTTTGTTCAAGTCAAACATTGTTTGAGAAAGCTCATGGCTCCACCTGCAAACTTGAATCAAGAGTTAGAAAAAGAAGCGCCTTCACGTCCCTCCAGCCATCCAACGTTGTGCCAGATCCTTCGTCAGACAAAAGGTCTTGTGATTACAGTAACATGTGTAGTAATTATCGCCATTATAGCCTTTGCCCTGCTTATATATCTTCGAATTCCAGTAAATACCTTGCATGTTAGCCCTAGAGTTGCCAACGGGTTTGAGCAACCTGAACAATGAGTTATGGAACTTTTCCATAGTCATACTGCTAGCTACAGTAAGTTAAGGACTACCACATTTTTATATTGTTCAGTTTATTGTTGTATAGAAGAAGAAAAGTACATTTTGTAAGCACAACTCAATTAGTCTTTTGCTAACTTACTGGTTATTATAAAGTACAAACCTACACTACAAAAGCACTGCAAAATGCCTAGTCCGCCACTATAAATCAAATCATGATGTCATTTTTATAGTGTACCTACTTAAAGAGTATTCTATCTATCTTACATGGGTGAGTGTGATGTGATGACATGGATATGATCACAGGATATGACATAAGCTTTTACGTGTTTCGGCCCGGCAGGCCTCCAATACAGAAAGAAAACACTACTAAAATTTTAGGATAATTTTATTAATAAAAGCTCCCAGATCACGGCGTATTGTACAAACAACTAGTCCATCCTCGTCTTGACATGCTTCTCGGTGATCTTATCTTTCTCGATGATGTACACAACGGCGCCCCAACCGGAGATTGCGTCACGGTCTGCGGCGTTAACTAGCGCCTGAGAAAAAGAAACATTGTAGTTCAGGGGAAAAAGATAGTCATTGGGGGCAAGGATCTTGAACTGTTTGAGGTCTTGGAGTGACTCGTGTGCTGTAGGTTAGTTTTATGTTAATTGGTGGTTAGTGAGTGGTAGTTCTGTATCACTGTACAATATTTTTTTAACAATACATATTAAAAAAAATACTTCAGTTTAAAAAAACATGTTTCTTGTATGTTTTTTAACTTTTTTATTATTTGTTGTTACAGCTGCAATAGAAATACACAATCTGTGAAAATTTCAACTGTCTACCTATTTTGGTTCAAGAGATACAGCCCTCTGACAGACAGACGGACACTGTGGATTAGTAATAGGGTTCCATTTGAACCCTATAAAAGGCTACAATTTCTTATGTTGTGTGTAATTACAGATAATTACAGTAGTACCCAACTAATATGGCTTATCGATGTACCTGCGCAGAAAATGTATTTTCGAAGCGCGGGAAATGCTATTGACCAATCGGCACGCTCCACGCTTTTTCCTGTACCGCTATTGGTCGGCAGCTGCCGCCATGTTAGCGCGCGCTGCGTGGCATGTTAGTCAGCCGCCATACATGCGAGTGAGAAGGAACTAACAGCTGCAGTGTATTATGAACCTTATAGTAGTGATCTAAGGTTGATTGTAAGTTTCAAGCATTCTTTCGTTAATCTTCGGGGCCATACAGGAAGTATGGCCCCGAAGATTAACGAAAGAATGTTTCTGTGCGAACGAAAATTCACGACGCGCCTTATCCTTTGGGTACCACTGTACACTGGTGCACCCTCATCAGCCTATAGCAGTCCACTATTGGACATTGGCCTGTCCAATCGCACGCCATACAACTCTTCTCAACAACTATCACTGGTACCTATACCCTTCAAATCAGAGCATAGCAAATGCTGCTTAGCTACAGATATGGCGTAATTGGTTGGAATGACCACCATAGAAACGGGTTTTGTCGACGAAAGAATAGACAAAATGACACATCGCCATGTTCGGATTTTAGAAATATTTCTACGGTCTATCATTTTGCCTATTCTTCCGTCTTTATAGCCCATTTCTGTGGTGGTCATGCTATGCGTGCTGGAATGGGCTCTTTCACAAAGGGCTCAACTACTATAGATTCTTTAAAATAGAAGTCAACTTAAAAAAAAAACAAATGACAGTCAATATGTCAAATTAAAATCTTACCTGTGAGATGGTTTCAAAGAGCTCATCAGGTGACAGGTTGGGTTCCCACAGAGCTTCACACATACCATACAGCTGCTCTGAACAGGTTCCTGACACCACAAAGTCTTCAGGCTCATTGGGGCAGCCAATCTGTTGGAGGTAACATGAATAAATGAGCAAGCAATTGTTAAGGTTGGCAATAATAGAGGATAGAAAGGAGGACCACAGCATTGTTTTGTTGTTGATGGAAATTAAAATTGGTATAACTAATGACAGTTTATAATAGTTTTTTATCACCAAACATGGCATGCATAGCGACACAGGGAGAGTGTTACAGTGCTCAACCGGTAATGATGCAATTCGTAAGATTACATTCACCGGGACCATTTGCCTGTAATGTAACAGTGGTGAGTGGGAACACCCGTGAATCCCGTGATACAATTTATAACATGAATGTAAATCTTATACAATATTGGATTGTTACATTACAGGTGAATGCTCGTCAGTTCGTCACACACACGACACATCACACGTCGTCGTCGTCGTCGTGTCGTCGTTACAATGATGCAGTATTTTAAGGCGGTGAGAGCCGTAAAAACGTCGTTTTGTTTAGTGTTTTATTCGTAGATAACACGTATTTAAATTTTGAAAAAAATATATTACTTAGTTCAGACTTCGATCTAGAAATTTCGGCCGTCCGATACACGATTACTTGCACTTTACTGCATCCAATTAAATCGCAAAGACAAGTCTAAATTATGATCTATATCTTATTTCATTTGATTTATATTAGGCTTTGAACAATAAAACTTATGCCATAATAAAGGTCGTAAAAAATGTAATTTATAACGGCTATCATAATTTGAAATATCAAAATATTTATATCACTAATTCCAATGTCAAGTGTTTTCAGCTTCGCAAACGCTCGCCCTGAGCCGTTTAGTCCCGAGCGGAACGTGACGGAGGTCGGACGTGTGCCAATTTTTCGAACCCGCCACCCCCGCTAACTTCTGTCACCGGCTGCGACCGGCACAAATTAGCATGTGTTGAAAACAGTTGAATTTGAACGCTATGCCTATGTAAATAAAGACGTCACGCGCGCAAAAGCTTTATTGGTATTTATTTTTATCACGGCCTATGTTTACCAATCGCATCAAGTGTGTAAAACAGTTGAATTTGAACCCTACACTGGAGCTTATAAAGCCGCCTGACGCGCAAATTTTTGGTTCACTATTTTCAAATCTCAAATAGGTAGGTGCCACAGAATAAAGTTAGTACGGGTGGTTTTATAATGAATATCGGATAGGAAATGAGATTTCTTCATAACATCACGCCTGAATTCTTTCAAAGGGTTGGGCAGGGATGTTCAGAAAATAAGTAGGCCCTCAAATGTATTTTTCTGTATACCTACATAAATAAGATTTTTTTTTTAAATTAAGTTTTTTTTCTAATTAGGTATCTTCTTATTTTTTTTGTATTTCAAGGTCAAAATGAAAATCCAAGATGGCGGCTGCAAAAATTTCCAATTTTTCGTCATGGGTGTCGTTTTCGTGATATTTTAGGTCGCTGAAAATGATAGTGGGGTCAAAATGAAAATCCAAGATGGCGGCTGCGAAAATTTCCTAATTTTTCGTCATGGGTGTCATTTTCGTGATATTTTAGGTCGCTGAAAACGATAGTGGGGTCAAAATGAAAATCCAAGATGGCGGCTGCGAAAATTTCCTAATTTTTCGTCATGGGTGTCATTTTCGTGATATTTTAGGTCGCTGAAAACGATAGTGGGGTCAAAATGAAAATCCAAGATGGCGGCTGCGAAAATTTCCAAATTTTTCGACATGGGTGTCATTTTCGTGATATTTGAGGTCGCTGAAACCGATAGTGGGGTCAAAATGAAAATCCAAGATGGCGGCTGCGAAAATTTCCTAATTTTTCGTCATGGGTGTCATTTTCGTGATATTTTAGGTCGCTGAAAACGATAGTGGGGTCAAAATGAAAATCCAAGATGGCGGCTGCGAAAATTTCCTAATTTTTCGTCATGGGTGTCATTTTCGTGATATTTTAGGTCGCTGAAAATGATAGTGGGGTCAAAATGAAAATCCAAGATGGCGGCTGCGAAAATTTCCAAATTTTTTGACATGGGTGTCATTTTCGTGATATTTGAGGTCGCTGAAACCGATAGTGGGGTCAAAATGAAAATCCAAGATGGCGGCTGCGAAAATTTCCAAATTTTTCGTCATGGGTGTCATTTTCGTGATATTTTAGGTCGCTAAAAACGATAGTGGGGTCAAAATGAAAATCCAAGATAGCGGCTGCAAAAATTTCCTAATTTTTCGTCATGGGTGTCGTTTTCGTGATATTTTAGGTCGCTGAAAACGATAGTGGGGTCAAAATGAAAATCCAAGATGGCGGCTGCGAAAATTTCCTAATTTTTCGTCATGGGTGTCATTTTCGTGATATTTTAGGTCGCTGAAAACGATAGTGGGGTCAAAATGAAAATCCAAGATGGCGGCTGCGAAAATTTCCTAATTTTTCGTCATGGGTGTCGTTTTCGTGATATTTAAGGTCGCTGAAAACGATAGTGGGGTCAAAATGAAAATCCAAGATGGCGGCTGCGAAAATTTCCTAATTTTTCGTCATGGGTGTCGTTTCCATGGTTTTAGAGGGTGCTGAAAACGATAGTGGGTTCAAAATGAAAATCCAAGATGGCGGCTGCGAAAATTTCCTAATTTTTCGTCTGGGTGTCATTTTCGTGATATTTGAGGTCGCTGAAAACGATAGTGGGGTCAAAATGAAAATCCAAGATGGCGGCTGCGAAAATTTTCAAATTTTTTGACATGGGTGTCATTTTCGTGATATTTAAGGTCGCTGCAAACGATAATGGGGTCAAAATGAATGACTATCGTTTTCAGCGACCTAAAATATCACGAAAATGACACCCATGACGAAAAGTTAGGAAATTTTCATAGCCGCCATCTTGGATTTTCTTTTTGACCCCACTATCGTTTTCAGCGACCTAAAATAACACGAAAATGACACCCATGACGAAAAATTTGGAAATTTTCGTAGCCGCTATCTTGGATTTTCATTTTGACCCCACAATCGTTTTCTGCGACCTAAAATATCACGAAAATGACACCTATGACGAAAAGTTAGGGAATTTTCGCAGCCGCCATCTTGGATTTTCATTTTGACCCCACTATCGTTTTCAGCGACCTAAAATATCACGAAAATGACACCCATGACGAAAAATTAGGAAATTTTCGCAGCCGCCATCTTGGATTTTCCTTTTTACCCGACTATCGTTTTCAGCGACCTAAAATATCACGAAAATGACACCCATGACGAAAAGTTAGGGAATTTTCGCAGCCGCCATCTTGGATTTTCATTTTGACCCCACTATCGTTTTCAGCGACCTAAAATATCACGAAAATGACACCCATGACGAAAAATTTGGAAATTTGCGTAGCTGCCATCTTGGATTTTCATTTTGACCCCACTATCGTTTTCAGCGACCCCAAATATCACGAAAATGACACCCATGACGAAAAGTTAGGAAATTTTCGCAGCCGCCATCTTGGATTTTCATTTTGACCCCACTATCGTTTTCAGCGACCTAAAATAACATGAAAATGACACCCATGACGAAAAATTAGGAAATTTTCGCAGCCGCCATCTTGGATTTTCATTTTGACCCCACTATCGTTTTCAGCGACCTAAAATGTCACGAAAATGACACCCATGACGAAAAATTAGGAAATTTTCGCAGCCGCCATCTTGGATTTTCATTTTGACCCCACTATCGTTTTCAGCGACCTAAAATATCACGAAAATGACACCCATGACGAAAAATTAGGAAATTTTCGCAGCCGCCATCTTGGATTTTCATTTTGACCCCACTATCGTTTTCAGCGACCTAAAATATCACGAAAATGACACCCATGACGAACAGTTAGGGAATTTTCGCAGCCGCCATCTTGGATCTGTCTAAAATGTCTAAAATGTGTCTAAAATGTCTAAAATCTGTCTAAAATGTCTAATCTGTCTACAACTTTCAAAAATACTTACTAGAAAAATAAAACAAAATAAACTTGTATACTAATCAGTTCAAGTTTATCTACTGCATTGCTCTATTCTGTGACGCAACATAGTACCTACTCGAGTTCATGAACTCATGAGCGGTGCGCTTGGCGCGCGTTTCCCGCGCATCGTAATTTATTACGTATCGCTACTCCTTGCGGGGGCTGCGGTAAGCATTTAATACCTACGGCGCTTGCTTTCACCCCGCCTTAACGTAATGCTCAAAATCGAACCTTGGATTGTTGTAAATTACATGCAAATGCTCCAGTTAGGGAGCGCCTTAACCCCTCAAGTGTCGAATGCACCCCATGTGTGCATAAGAAAAACCCTTTTTTTGTTAGGTATATAAGCATATATCACATACATATAAACGTAACAAAACATCTTCCGATGAAAAACCAATCATCATCATTAGTTGTGAACCTATGGAGTTCGCAGCTAACCCCCCCCCCCCCCCCCCCGCGTGTCAAATGCACCGCAAGTGTGCAAAAGGACAAAACTTTACATAATAGGTATATAAGCTTAGATCACATATATATAAACGTAAAAAAACATCATCCTATGGAAAACATATCATCATCAGTAATTGTGAACCTCTGGGGTTCGCAACTAACCCCCAACCCTCCCCCCACGCTGGGGTTTTGGGTCTAAAATTAGCCAAACTCAGACACTTGAGAGGTTGTGTAGCCCGCGAAATTCTTTTTTTTTGGGTTTTTTGCAATTTGCAGTGTCAGATTGTATCTTGATGAAAATATGGTACGCGGCAATAAAACATATGTCTTTACATAATTTTAACCATAAAAATCATCAATACATCTCTCTAAAGTTAGATTTCGTGCAGATTCGTCAAACAAACGAAATCTAAAGAATCTGCACGAAATTTAACTTAAAGAGATGTATTGATGATTTGTATGGTTAAAATTATATAAATACATATGTTTTATTGCCGCGTATCATGCTTTGATCAAGATACAACCTGAACCGGACCTGCGAATTGCAAAAAACCCAAAAAAAAAAAATGAATTTCGCAGGCTACCACTGCGCATCATCCTTAAAGTGAAGTAAATTGTTAACTTTGTGTAGTGTTTGCGTAAAGGCTGATTTAGACTAAACAAACATGGAATCAGAACAAGAACTAGAGCATTCTTTTGTTGATATTCTTGACATTTTAGTAGGGAGAGACCAACAAAGGAATGTTCTGTCCCTGTTTACACAAAAGAATTTGGTAGAGTGGGGATAGAATGTGCATTCGCTTGTTTGGTCTAAATCAACCTACAACCTAAAATAACAGGCCGTACCTAGACTGGGACCTGTTGTTAAATCTGTCCAAGTCTTCTGTTACTTAGAATTTCATACCATGTTACAGAACAATGTGTAAGTTATGAAAATGAATTTAAAGTTAGATGAACTTGATGGTTAGTAAGTGTTTTGGTAACATTCTAATAAAAGTGATTTATAATGAGGATGCTGTATGAAAACTGGAATCATGCGATAAAAAAAAACTGCAATCCATTAATTGAATCAAGTTAATATACACCACATGACTTTGTTCGGATGAGACACTTACCAGATCCATATTGCATACGTAGGGCAGGTTATCATAAGGATCCAGTCCAGCAATGACGGGCTCAATGAAGTAGGGTCCGAAGCGCCTTTCGTACAACAGGTTGGACAGCATTGCTGAGAATGTCTTGGGTCTCATCATTCTGTTCTCTTTCAGCTCATAGAGGTTCATTCTGGAATTACAGAAATAATTTGATATAGTATAGAATTTTTTTGTGGATGAGTATGTGGCTTTGTTGTACAAAATATGAGTATTTTTTGTTTGAAAGTTTTTACCCCACTGCCAAGGAATTAATATCCTCAATTGGACTTTATCAAGTCTAAACAATTGATGAAGTATAGAAATTGATATTTATGACATGATGGACAACGTAATATATACAGGGTGTAAGGGACAGCCCTCCACAAATTAACAGGGTGCATTCAGCTCCTTATTGTGAATCATATTCCACCGGAAATTTTCTCAGGAAAAGTTTCATTTTTTTTAACGTTTTTTTGGCTAATATTCCTTTATTTCAATGTAAAATTACATTCTCTGTTTGCAGCACTCCATTTATGTAAATAAAACAGCTAAAATCCAAAAAACAGCAATGTATGTCGAAATACTCTAACGTACTACGCGCGAAATCAGCTGTTCACTTTCTGCATAGCTTCAGAGTTCATCAAACTCACCGCATACTACTTGCATACAATACAATAGAGACAAGCGAGACGCTCCGATTTACCGAGTCGCAACAGTATTGCCAACTTAATAAACCTCAATTTGTGAACGAAAATGTTAGATCAAACTTGGTTCACATAAGAACTCCTCTAATGTTAAATGCAAATCTTTTAGTGCACTTAATTTCTAAAGGAAAAACGCACATAATGTGCCCTTGAGTATTCGTGGTAGGTACATACCTAATTACTTAATTAATTCTACTTTTCAAGCGATCACTGGATCCAGTTTCCAAGCCACCCAAGGGCCTTTTCATGGCTTTACGGCAGCTACCGACTGGTAGTCGAGTCGCGAATCGAACGTAAGCCCTCTGCAATGGAAGCCCAGTCTTCTATCACGCTGGGCTATCACTACTATTAATTTGCTTAACATAAACTTTGAATTAAATTGACAAATTAATCGTTTCATTTCTCCAAAAAAAATAACAGCTCTAACATTTAGTCAAGCTTAAAAATAGTGGTATTTTTGTACAACATTTTTGCAAGAAACATGCAAAATTTTTTGAGTAGTTGACAACACTGTTTTTGTGTGTGATTTTTCGTGTAGTCATTAGTACAGTTTAGTTGTCCTGCGACTGTGTCCTGCGCAGTATCGCTCGCTGTTGTTCGCGCAGTCGCGTCGTGAAGTTTACGTACTTACCCATTTGTGTTGTTGTCTGTGAGAAATGGCTACACGAGCACTAAGCTCGTGAATATGGCGAAATGATAATGTGCTACGGGGAAATGCCAGGGAAGCGCTCAGAAATTACATCGATAGGTATCCTGACCGTCGGCATCCATCAGACTCCCGGATAATTACCAATGTCTATCAACGAGTGCTAGATAACCAGCCCATAGTTCCCAATCAAGAAGGCGCCGGAAGACCACTTCGCGGTGCAACTGTAGAAAGAGTTTTAGACCTGGTCCGTCAAAATCCACGCCTAGGCACACGCACTGCAGCTCGACTATTGCGCCGGAATCATGGAGCCCGCGTCTCACACTTTTAGACTTCTTTTTGTGGGGCTACGTAAAGGAAAAAGTGTTTGTTAGTGCATGTGCGAGTGAGGAAGAAATGCGAGATTGAATCACAGACACATTCCAGCAGCTGCGCTACAGCTGCAACGAAGATCCCAACTTGCTGACCCGCTTGCACGGGGAGACCCTGCGCCGTGCCAATGTGTGTGAAGGTCTCGGTGGAGGTCATTTCGAGCCGTATCTCATACGACCGGAGCGATTCTAAGGTAGGATTAATTTTTGATACCTATTGAAATAAGACTGATTGATTTACATTATTTTTCTATGTAATAAGCATTGTACTTATGGTAAAAACACATAACGCTCCTTTTTTAACTTGCCGCAGTCGGGTAAAAAAACGAAAACCACTTCAACGTTAGTTGTAGCTATTGTTTGGCACAAAATTAACTCTAGTGCTTATTATTTTGTTATCTTTACTCGCTTTACCAAAGCGGAATTCCCGCTGTGTGAAAGGGCAGCTAATGAGAAGCCTGAATGCATGTTTGCAAGTACTTAGTATTTTTTTATTTTTATTGACTGTTTGTTTCATCTGCTTTATTTTCGTTAAGTTTTAGACTGTTGTTGGTTGAGCGGAAAATACTTTTGTATTAATTTGTTTAAAAATGCCTCGCAGACGATACAACGTTTTACGTAGGCAAGCCAGAAAAGATAAAGGTTTTTGAGGGAATACAGCCATCATCGTAAATACAAAATAAAAACATTATTCCTTATTTCATAAAACCTACTTATTTTATTTTTCATTGAACCCTACACGTACTTGACAAACTGACCAATAAGTAGGTACCATACACCACTTTAAACATCTTTCAGTTATAAAAATAATTAAATGAAGGCTAAATTATTGTCGCTTTTACTGTACCTGCGCGTAAGTATCTACCTACTCAACTAACTTGTGCACTACGCTGTCGCTAGTTTAAGCCAAGTGGCGCGAGAATTGACCCCGTGGCGGGTGGGGCAGCCGAACACTCACTGCGCTACCGTTCGCTACGTGCGTTTTGCCACGGAAGCAATACATTGCGTGCGAGGTAATAAAACAAATCAGGTTTATTGGATTCCCATAACGTTCCTGAAATAATTTCATGTACCGGTCATCTTAGTATGATGTACTGAATTCACCCTATCAATCTGCGGAGGGCTGTCCCTTACACCCTGTATTATAATAGTGAAACCGACAACACAGCACTTTTGATAATTATGTTGAAAATTATATTCACATAAGTTTGTCCAAAAGATGTAAGTAATAGTTTCTTACCTGAATTTTAATCTTTGAAACACGGTCTGTGTATCAGTGGCTAAACCGGGGAGGCCGACATAAAGCGTGGGTCCCATTTGATACACCTTTGGAAAGTTGGTTGACACAGTCTGAGCCTGAATACCGTAACGTTTGTCTGTAGCAATTGCCACGCAGTCCTTGCCCTTCATGGCGACCACCGCGCCTCCATTGTAGGCTAAAATTGACTGAAAACCATTGGGACATTAAAAAGAGGGAAGTGAACACCAACATTATTTTGGATAATTTATCAAATAATACTGTTAAATGTTGTGAATATTGAAGAATAGGTGAATTACTAATGGATATGAAGCTATTAAGACTATCAAATACTTCAAACCAAGTTGTTTTACAACAAAATACAAATTATGCTTTGTAATGTTCGTGACGCTATCATAACCAATATTCATAGGGATTCTCTTATTAAATGCCCTAGAACAGCTATTACGAGTTTAGTTTTGTAAAATATACTTACCATTTTGCTTTATGTATATAAATCTAGTTATTTTCTAGTAAAAACACAGCAATAAACTTTACACGGGAAACCGAAAAAGTGACAATTCATCGGCGACCACAGAGACCATGTCGGCGACAATTTGAATCACAGATTAAAAATTAAAACCAAAAGTTGCCATTGACAATTTTTAAGAAGTATCTGAATTCTTAGATTTTGTCATGGAAGTAGTTTATAATAGTACTTCCATGGATTTTGTCTACGGGTATAATAATTCTGCGTTGCGGTGGCCTGTGGCTCTCGGAGAAAAGGCTGGGCCAGGCTCTAAGGGGTCAAGCCTAGCCTCTCTTCTTTTGCGAGCTTTGGTTTCCTAGGAAAGCGGTTCGGTCATATTTTAACGGCCGCCGCTATGAAATTTCACACCCCGCTGCCCAAAAATTGAAATCGCCAGATTTGCCCTCACCCTAAGTATGGTGCATATACTACACTACACCATACTTAGTCACAAGAAAAAGTGTCCATACTGAGAAGAGTGAGCTCACAATAAGCGTTTCCATGACAATCAAGTGTAGTCACTGCGTCATTGTGTGTCAGAGGCTCAGAAGAATATTATTTTTCTGAGGTCAGAGGTGTCAAAATGATCAGAAATGCTATATCTTTTGACGCGGTTGGGTAACCCTAACGATTTAAATATTTGGCTTGCTCAAACTCAAACTCAAAGCATTTATTTCAAATAAACCAATTACAGGCACTTTTGAATTGTCAATGGGTCGGTCTTGGGTCGGTCAGTCAGAAAAATGAAGCTAGTTGCCCATTCCAAAGCGTAGATCCTGGAGAAGAACGGGCATCATTTTGCCATCATTATGCCATCACTTTGCCATCATTTTGCCTTCATTTTCATAACAGCCAGCCGTCACTGCGGCCGTTAGTGGCGGCCGCTGCTTAGAAACCATAGCTTAAGTAAAGGGCAGGGGGCTTACTATGAGCTCTTATAACAGGGCAGAAGTTGAACGTTTCCAGTGAGAGAGAAAGTCGGAGCTATATACGACCTATATCCCCGTCACTCTCTCTCACTGGAAACGTTCAACTTCTGCCCTGCTATAAGAGCTAGCATAGTAAGCCCCCAGTAGCCATTTGTGCGTTTTAAGCGACATTATAAAAGTAGGTCTCTCTAAATGTCTAAACACACTATGCCGAAGTTACGCGACGGAAGTTCGGCATGATTACGCCTGCAATGCTATTTGAATTACTGACGACACACTATGCCGAAATTACGTTGCGTTCTAGCGTATAGCCGAACTTCGGTCGGGCGTAAGTTCAGCGGCGATTCAGCGGCAACGTATTCTGTAGAGCACACATTATACGCGACCGAAGTTCGGTTCGATTGCCGAAGAAGTTCCGGGGGGGGGGGACGGGGGGGGGGTTAAAGGCACTGACGTTCCGCAACTGAATTTCCGCCGCGTAAGTTCGGCACTTATGGTGTGTCATATCAGCCGAACACGTCGGAACGTAACATCAGCCGCGGAACTTCGGTCGCGTAACTTCGGCATCGAAAGAGATACCATGGCCCTGGCACAGGCAACTGAAGGAACACGGGTGGGTTTTAGTCAGTAAAAGTCTGACACGCCCTCCTGCTCCACCCAGAGCGGGACAAGTGTGTTTAGACACACGGATGTTTGGCCCAGTAGGAACTTTTTCATGTTTAAAAGTAAATTAAACTTCTGAATAATTGGTAACTAACATTTTTATTTGTTTACTCAGTAATACATACTTACCACTTAATTTTTTTTTAAATTTACCAAAAAAAAAACAAAGTTTTCTCAATTTTGTGCTCTGAGCAATGCATCTTTTATTTCTTTAGCATACACATCTAGCCGAGCCGTCATATTAAATCCCCAATGATCTTTTAGTTGACGACAAATATTTAAATCCATTTCGACAATGAGAAGACCGTCTTTGTCTCTTGATAATCCAGGAGTTCTACATCCATTAGGAGCTGTGACGTAGCTCGATCCGTAATAACTTCTAGTTATCTTTTTCTGATTGATTTTAGTTGTGAAATTTTCAGTGCCAACTCTATTGAGGCTACAAGTAAAATAGCTATTAGCAATCGCTGCGTTACGGGCTTCTATGCCCCAAAACGATTCTCCAAATTCAGAAATGGTTGCAGCAGGATTGAAAACGATTTCTGCTCCATTGAGACCAAACATTAACCAGTTTAAAGCATGATGACGACCGTAGCAAATATTAACAGAAATCTTAGCGTATTTAGTTTCAAAAACTGGATGACCAGTATTGCCAGGTAAATAATAAAACGTCTCACTGAAAGTACCAACACTTGGTAGATGGTTTTTGCGGTGTTTTCCCATGAGCTTTCCATTCTCATCTATAACGACTGCAGTATTCCACCATACACCGTCGTCATTTTCCAAAATTGGTGATACAAAAACCATTTCATACTTTTTAGCTAATTTACTCAGAAAGTGGAAGCTTGGGCCGTTCTCTGCTGACTCCGCAAATTGTACCCATTCTTCTTTCTCCCGCGTACACAAGAAAAATGGCATGGACCATGCTTCTTGCAAACAAAGAAGCTGGACCCCTTCCGAAGCTGCAGCATGAATTAACTTTTCCACTTTATCAAAAATAGCATCTCTCTGCTTGTCTATGGGTTCATTAGTCGGCAAAACAACTGAATGTTGAATTAAACCGACCTTGACGATTTTCGGAGGTCTAACCTCTTTTGCAGCATCGAAAGAAAACGCTGCGACTTCAAAATCATGCACTTTACCTGCTGCTAATGTTGAATCTTGAAGTTTTAGCTCACAATGGTCCGCTCTTCCATAATGTATTCGATTGTACTCCTTTATCTGCTCTGAGTTCAAATTATTTTTGATTATTTCGTCCATACTTCGCACTGGTTGGGAGTCCATGTTTGTAGTTAAATGATATAAGTAGCTCTGGTATATAAACGATACGTGTTATGTTACGTAATGTTAAATAAGCGTGGCTAGTGTAGTTATCGATGTTTGACATATCGGCTCGTTATAAATAACACCAATTCGATAGGTATTATTCGAGATTGGTCAACATTTGATTTAAAGATTGGTTACTATCGGTACCTACTTTAGCTGTTGGGTTGAGTTATCAGAATGTTCTGCTTAACCGATGATAAATGACAACAAATCATTCTGTCTGTCATTGTCAACCTCAACAGTCAACACGGTTATTTTTAACCGACGAAAAAAAGGAGCAGGTTCCTCCTTTTTTAATAGGTAAGTAAGTTTTTTAATAGCCACAATTGAATTGTAAGGAAATTAATAATTATGAGCGTTTTGGATGGTATGTCTGTTAGCTCGTAAGACCAATATTGAAATAAATAAATAAATAAAAATAAATAAATAAATAGGCAAGTTTAATAGGTAACTTGGTAAAACGTGAAGATCTTTGAAGTACATTGGTAATATATAAAAATGGTATGCTTTTTCTGTTCGTATTCATTCTAATTACAAAGGGCCCTGCTGGAAAGACAAAACTTTCCTGCTTTTCTCCTGTTCTATCAAAAATTCCTAGAATTTAATACGTGAATCGGAAGGTACATTAGGAGCAGATGCGATCAGTATTATTGTTATGTATTACGAGCGCAGTATAGCCGAGGGCCCCGCTGGATAGATGAGGCGATTTATTGTGATTTCTATCAAAATGATCGAGGTACATTGGATCTTGTTGGATAAATTCATGAGGTACATTGAACAAACGAAGCATTGCTACTAGTTTTATGAGCCCAGCTTGCGGGTCCCAGCTGGATAGAAACACATAATAATGAATTCATAGTATATTACAGTATATTATAATTATGATTAAATAAAATAGAATAGACAGAATATACGCGTTCTTTCAATCTAGGGCGCCTGTGGTTAGGTACTGTACGTATCACACAGTATGGTCGTCTAAGTTGCCATAACCGCAATATTTGATACCTCTAGACTTCGTTCATTTCGAAACCTAAAAGGAAAAGTTTCTTAGACGATACGCATTTTGCAGAAGGTTTTTGGGGTTCCGCACCTCAAAAGGAAAAAAACGGAATACTTATAGGATGACTCGATCGTGTCTTGTGTCGTCTGTCTGTCTGTCCGTCTGTCACAGCCGATTTGCTCCAATTTTCGCTAGGTAAATAATAACAGCCGTGGGTCGGTTGAAGGTTAAGCTGCTCTTGGCGCGGCTGGTTCGTGGATGGGTGGCCATCCGTTACATATCGAGACATCCCCAGCCGTTGGTCCCGGCTGTCATTCGTAGATCTTTGACAGTCGTTACAGGTAATCAGGTGCCAAAAAGTCTGACAACCAGTCTTACATCAGATAGGTGCAGTCGCTTCATGTAAAATACTGGTATTCAGCTGCTCCCGGTTAGACAGGAAACCGACCCCAACAGAGTTGGGAAAATGCAGGCAGATTGATTGGGAATAGATAGGTACGGCAGCGTTAACTACCTATAATTATGGTCTTTGCTACATAGTTAGTAGGTACCTACCTACCTAAATGTTAGCAAATTAATTTTAACTGTAAACAAAATCACATGACTAAAGTTCATGCACTAAAAAATAATAAACAAACAAAAAAATCAATTAACAACAGTTACCAACTAGATATTGTAATATCAGCATATATTTTCACATTCTACTATCATCGCACCACATCCCGGATAGCTCTTCATTTCTCCGGTCACGTAGTCAGCAAGATAACCAAATATTTTTCAGACTCGCTTCTAAACTTATCGCGAAGGGTCGAAGGTCGCCCACAACAGCCGGACCACACAGATAAAACAAACAAACCTACGACCAATGCATCACAAACAACCTCGAAGCTATTTAAACGCCGGCGCAGGTTGAACAGCGCAGTCGTTGACGGGTTATCCAAGGGAGCGGACATATACCAGACACATTAATATTGCAAAAATGGAGAACGAAACTCTGAGCTTAGAAGCCATCATCAATAACAACCTCAGTGGTCGTGATCTTGACGAGTTCAACAGAATCTACTATGGAAGAATCGATAACCACGAAGTTAAGCTGAAGGATTCGTCGATCGCAGCAGCAAAAGAAGCAGACTTCGAAATCGCTGCCTACGCATTCCCCGCCAAGAAAGAACAGACCAGACCTCCCAGGATTGTGAAGGTGGGTTTGATCCAGAATACCATCGGCGCCCCCACCGACCGCCCAATCAACGAGCAGAAGAAAGCCATCTTCGAGAAAGTTAAGAAGATCATCGATGTCGCCGGACAAGAAGGAGTCAACATTATCTGCTTCCAAGAGCTTTGGAACATGCCTTTTGCGTTCTGCACGAGGGAGAAGCAGCCATGGTGCGAGTTTGCTGAGTCAGCTGAAGACGGCCCTACCACGAGATTCCTGAGTGAGCTAGCTGCCAAATACGCAATGGTATTCGTGTCCTCTATTCTCGAAAGAGACGAGAACCACTCCGACATTCTGTGGAACACTGCAGTGATCATCAGCGACACCGGCAGCGTCATCGGTAAACACCGCAAGAATCACATTCCGAGGGTTGGAGACTTCAACGAGTCCAACTACTACATGGAAGGGAACACTGGCCACCCTGTCTTCGCGACCAGGTACGGCAAGATCGCGGTGAACATTTGCTTCGGGCGTCATCACGTACTGAATTGGATGATGTTCGGGCAGAACGGAGCGGAGATTGTGTTCAACCCATCATGTACTATTGCTGCTGAAGCTGGCAGTGAGTACATGTGGAACATCGAGGCCAGAAACGCTGCAATCACCAACTGTTACTACACAGCGGCTATCAACAGAGTTGGGTATGAGGAGTTCCCTAATGAGTTCACATCGGCTGATGGGAAACCTGCCCACAAGGACATAGGTCTCTTCTACGGTTCAAGTTATTTCACCGCTCCTGATGGCGTCAGGTGCCCAGGCCTATCGCGCACGAGGGATGGTTTGCTGATCAGTGTGATGGATCTGAACAAGAACAGACAGATTAAGGACAGGCGCTGTTACTACATGACGCAGCGGTTGGATATGTATGTCAACAGCCTCAGCAAAGTACTCGAATTAGATTATAAGCCACAAGTCGTTCATGAAAATGAGAAGTGAAAATGTAGTAGGAGCTTTGAAAACCGGCGATAATATCTTGTATGGAAATAATGCCGATATAAATGCACTACCTAACTAATCTCATGTATTGAATGTCAACGTAACAGCCTTGATTCCAATATTTTTATTAATAAAATATTTACAAACATTGCTCGTTGTTTTTTCTACATAATTTAATCAATTTATAACTTAAGTACCTACCTAGTTACCTACCTACTGTGATTATATTTAGAAGCAAACATGAAACTGAAAAAAGTAAACATGTTTATCTTTTTAAATACTTAGATATTATTGCATTAACGTTGACCTGTGAATTTTCGACTTAATGCTATTCATGTCTGTAATTAGGTAAGTATATAGTGAGCTTTAGGTACAATGATGTATGTAATTGTATATGTTTGTTTAACTAAGGGCCTGTTTCACAACCTACGATTAAGTTCCTAATAACTTACTTGGTAAATAATTTCATACAAATTCTGTTCCATTTTTGAATTTATTCGGTGAGTAATGGCTATTCGGACATTGTTTTGTTTAGTAGAGTTTTCCGGAGGCACCCAAAAAATTCTTCTGTTGCAGGGTACAATACTGGTCCCAATCCATTTATTTTATGTTCAATGAGTCCATATCCAGACAGAGGTCCTAGCTGTAGTTATCTAGGACCTCTGTCTGTCGGTCTGTTACTTACCTTTTGACGCCTAAACTACTGAATCAATCGTCATGTTTGACAAATAGGCAGCCTGGAGAAGGGTTTATGCTACTTTTTATCCTGGATAATAATATTTGTATTAAACAATAATAATGAAATACAAAATACACGCAGATGGAGTCGCGGGCAACAACTAAAAACAGTAATATAGTACTTAATAGTAGTATACAGGGTGTAAGGGACAGCCCTCCGCAAACTGATAGGGTGAATTCAGTACATCATACTAAGATGACCGGTACATGAAATTATTTCAGGAACGTTATGGGAATCCAATAAACCTGATTTGTTTTATTACCTCACACGCAATGTATCGCTACCGTGGCAAAACGCACGTAGCGAACGGCAGCGCAGCACCTACCCGCCACGGGGTCAATCAATTCTCGCGCCGCGAGAGTAAGCGTAGTGGCGGATCGCAAGTTAGTTGAGTAGGTAGGTACTTACGCGCAGGTAGAGTAAAGGCGACAATAATTTAGGCTCCATTTAATTATTTTTATAACTGAAAGTTGTTTGAATGTTTTAAGTGGTGTATGGCACCTACTTATTGTCAAGTACGGGTAGGGTTCAATGAAAAATAAGGTTTTATGAAATAAGGAATAATAATTTACGATAATGGCTGTATTCCCTCAAAAACCTTTATCTGCACTAGCTCCAAGGAAACGCGAACGAACGCCATTTTCATTCTCCTTTTTTCATCAATTGAATGATGTTATAAACCATTTTTCTGGCTTGCATAAGTAAAACGTTGTATCGTCCACGAGCCATTTTTAAACAAATTAATACCAAAGTAATTTCTGTACTTAACGCAAATAACAAATAGATGAAACTAACAGTCAATAAAAATAAAAAATACTACTGGCAAACATGCATTCAGGCACCTCATTGGCCGCCCTTTTACAACGAGTAAAGATAACAAAATAATAAACAATACAGTTAATTTTGTACCAAACAATAGCTAAAACTAATGTCGAAGTGTATTTCCCTTTTTTACCCGACTGCGGCAAGTTAAAAAAGGAGGGTTATGTGTACAACGTACCTCCAATTATTATTACATAGAAAATTAATAGAAATCAATCAGTCAATAGGTATCAATCAGGTTGTAATTGATAGTGCGTCGTGCACAAAAATTAATCCTACCTTAGAATCACCTGTGACCTCCACCGAGACGTTCACAGTTTCACACACGACGAGACGTGCACGGCACAGGGTCTAATCGAGCAGGATACCTATCAATGTAATTTCTGAACGCTTCACTAGCATTTCCCTGAGCTTCCCCGTAGCACATTATCATTTCGCCATACTCACGAGCACTAAATGTAGCCATTTCTCACAGACAACAACACAACAACAAATAAATCCAAATGGGTAAGTACGTAAACTTCACAATGCGACTGCAACAGCGAGCGATACTGCCAGATAGTGTCGCAGGACACTACGCGCGTGCGACACAGTCGCAGGACAACTAAATTGTACTAATGACTACACGAAAAATCCCACACAAAAACAGTGTTGTCAACTACTCGAAAAATTTTGCATGAAATTTCTTGCAAAAATGTTTGTACAAAAATACCACTATTTTAAGCTCGACTAAATAAATGTTAGCTGTTTTTTTTTTGGAGAAATGAAACGATTAATTTGTCAATTTAATTCAAAGTTTATGCTAAGCAGATTCATAGTAGTGATAGAAGACTGGGCTTCCATTACAGAGGGCTTACGTTCGATTCCCGACTGGACTACCAGTCGGTAGCTATCGTAAAGCCATGAAAAGCCCCTTGGGTGGCTTGTAAACTGGATCCAGTGATCGCTTGAAAAGTAGAATTCATTAAGTAATTAGGTATGTACCTACCACGAATACTCAAGGGCACATTAAGTGCGTCTTTCCTTTAGAATTTAAGTGCACGAAAAGATTTGCATTTAAAATTAGAGAAGTTCTTATGTGAACCAAGTTAGTTCTAACATTTTGGTTCACAAATAGAGGTTTGATAAGTTGGCAATACTGTTGCGACTCGGTAAATCGGAGCGTCTTGCGCGTCTGTGTTGTTGTATTGTATCAATTGTATGCAAGTAGTATGCGGTGAGTTTGATGAACTCTGAAGCTAGGCAGAAAGTGAACAGCTGATTTCGCGCGTAGTTCGTTAAAGTATTTCGACATCCATTGCTGTTTTTTGGATTTTAGCTGTTTTATTTACATAAATGGAGTGCTGCAAATAGAGAATGTAATTTTGGATTGAAATAAAGGAATATTAGCCGAAAAAACTTTAAAAAAAATGAAACTTTTCCTGAGAAAATTTCCGGTGGAATATGATTCACAATAAGGAGCTGAAGGCACCCTGTTAATTTGTGGAGGGCTGTCCCTTACACCCTATTATTAATAGTAATAGTAATACTTACCTACATAATTAAGTACCGTAACCAATCCCACACACAGAGGTGATTAGAAATTGTCGTTAAACTCTTTATCATAGTTTTCTTTTGTTGTCTCCCGATAAAGCATAATTGCTTCAATAGGGATGCTGTTGATGAGAGTGATGAGTTATACAACGTGTAACGTTAAATGCGCAAAACCTCTTAAGGGGTCATTGTACTCATCATTATGAACAACTTTTACTATGGGACCAAACCTGAAATCGCGAAAAAAAAATCAGCTGTGCAGTACATTTATGTTCGCTTATTTCGTCAAAATGTACTGGGCCTCAAGTCTGCTATTACAATAGTGTCAGAATGGTCTATCATTGATTTCATAATTGTTGATTTTGACAAGTTTGGTAATCTACTAATATAATGGCGTCATTATGACTTTCCAATGGTCAACCACTGACACTCCATTGTATGAAATTATGAATTTAGCAGATTACGAAATTTTAGCAAAATGACAATGCAGTGACAATGGGATCGTGTTGGAATGTAAAAAATAGCAGACTTGGGGCTCTGAACAGCTGATTTTTTTTCGCGAATTCATGTTTGGTCCCATAGTAAAAGATTGTTCATAATGATGAGTACAATGACCTCATAAGAGGTTTTGCGCATGTAACGTTACACGTTGTATCCACTAGTTACCTACTATTATTATTTGAGATAATCATAATAGGTTATTGTTTATTTCATGCCTTTTATTATTATGAATCAATTATTCTAACATTATTTACACAGAGCTGCTCATCTGCTAATTTATTCAAAATCAATAAAAAAAGTGTACCTTACGATGACAATCTTGATGTTTGCTTGTCGTACCTACACATTGAGGAACGGTCCAAGGTGAAGCTATAGAAGGAAATATGTGTTATTGAAAATCCATGGAAGAATTCACAGAAATAATATAAAGGATAATAGGATAGACATAAATAAAGATACGTGGAGGAGTCTTTAACTCCAATACTCCAACCATACTTGAAATGACAATGTGCGTGAAGACAACCATGACAACACTTTACGTGTTAGCTGTAAACAAAAACACCAGACATAATGGTTATACAACGTGTAATGCTAAATGCGCAAAACCTCTTAAGGGGTCATTGTACTCATCATTATGAACAACTTTTACTATGGGACCAAACCTGAAATCGCGAAAAAAAAATCAGCTGTTCAGTACATTTTGACGAATTATGCGAACATAAATGTACTGAACAGCTGATTTTTTTTTCGCGATTTCAGGTTTGGTCCCATAGTAAAAGTTGTTCATAATGATGAGTACAATGACCCCTTAAGAGGTTTTGCGCATTTAGCATTACACGTTGTATAGGTAATAAAAAACCACATTTATTTTTATTTAGATCTGCGCAGTTAATATACATTTAACAACCGGTATGATTGATGAATTTTAATGTGTATGTAGTTATCTGGTCTGATCGGTAGGTACGGTCAGCAACATAAGTCGACGACACGGTTGGCGCAGTGGTTGAGCGATTGACTGCTGCGCAACATGTCGCGAGTTCGATTCCCGTACGGAACAAATATTTGTACGACTTAAGGCGAAAGCGCCAGGGTAGCCCGCGAAATTCAAAATTTCTTACGTTTTTTGCAATTTGTAGGTCAGTGTGTGCTTGTATGTTGATTAAAATATGATTCGCGGGCGTAGCTAATATGGCTTTACAGAATTATAATCATTACAATCAGCAATACAACTCCATAAGTTAGCATTTACCTCAAACCTCATGATTTCATGAAATCGCTAGATTTGAGATAAATGCTAACGTATGGAGTTGTATTGCTGATTCTAATGATTATAATTCTGTAAAGCCATATTAGCTACGGCCGCGAATCATATTTTATTCAACATACAAGCACACACTGACCTACAAATTGCAAAAAACGTAAGAAATTTTGAATTTCGCGGGCTACCTTGGCGCATCAACCTTAAGAGTATTTTTTCCGAGTCTGAGTGTTTTTCTATCTATAATATGTATGTAATGTATTGTATAAAAAAAAATGTAGGTACATAAGTAGTATAACAGCCATCTCGTTACCATAACACAAGCATTAGGTTGCTTAGCTTGGGACTAGATGGCGTTATGTGAAATGTCCAAGGATATTTATTTATTTATTTATTAACACTGCTACTTTTACACATCATGTCAATTAATAGTATTTTTTCCTAAAATACCTAAGAGATAGTAGATCTTTAAATTTTACTTCTGCTCCGATTTTAATTAAATATCTTGAATAATGCTTGCTTAATAATTACCTAAGACTTAAAAAACTGAATTCTTAATCGACTTTTGTTGCTGACTGTACCTACCGGTGTGTTTATTAGTAGTCTAGAAAGGTTCTCGAGTTCTCGTTATGTGGGACGCGTGCCTAGTTTGTTAGGCGTTAGACGAAGGACGACTTAGGGCACTGGCGCTTAGGTATATTACTTAATCAAATAGATAACTGAATAGTTTTTGAGGATACGGGTATTCATTCCACGAATCTGATGATTCACCCGGGTTCCGTACCCGAAGGGTGCCATACGGAACCCTGGGGGCCTACTCCCTAAGTCCGTCCGTCTTTCCATCCGTCCGTCTGACATTACGATCCATCAAAACAAGTGTAAAAGTTAAATTTTTCGGATGGGCAAAAACACATCGGGAGTAGGGACATCTGGCAAATCATGACAACATGATTCATACTTTGTTCGGGCCCCGAACCAATCATCCATCCGTAAGTGATACGGAGTAAGAAACGGCCGTAAGGAAGGCCGAAACTACGGGCATCGTGCTTAGGGAGTAGGCACCCTGTTACGGAAGACTCCGCTGTCCGTCCGTCCGCGTCCGTCTGTCTTTCAGCGGGCTGTATTTCATGAACCGTAATAGATAGACAGTTGAAATTTTCACAGGTTGAGTATTTCAATTGCAGCGGCAATAACAATAAATAATAAAAATAAAATTTATGTTAAAAATAAAAGGGGGTCGGTACAAGAAACGTAGAAAATATTGTAGGTACGGTGGTACGGATCCCTTCGTGTGCGAGTCCGCCGGTCGATTCTGTAAAAATCTCACCGTGAAAACTTAGTTGAAGTGAGTTTGTTTTTGCTAGGAATTGACACTAGTGACAGTTCACTCCACGCTCACTTCACCTAAGTTTTCACGGTGAGATGGTTACAGAATCGCACTGCCGACTCGAACTTGTGGGTTTTTGCGAAAATGGCGCATTGTTGTGTTCTCAAATACTCCGAAATTGTAGTCCACCATCTCCCTAGAGACCCTAAAATTAAAAGATGGCGGACAAAAGCTATTCGTAAAGATTAAAAAAAAAAAAATTAACCAACGTTCGAAACATTTTGAACAAAGAGATTACGAGGAAATATTTAAGGTTTTAAATTCCAACACTTTCTATGTCAAATACTTGATTAAAAGTATTTAAATAACCGAAAATAACGAAATATGTATTGGAATAAAACCAAACTCATGAATGAACGAAATGTCAAAATTACATGTAGGCATTAGGGACCACGATGAGTGAGGGATGATCACGCCATCTACAATTAGCTTTTCCCGACCTTCCCCATTCAATAATACACATCAAAATCTACTCAACACTTGCACATGCTTCTTTATGACCATATCTACGAGGCAGGGTGGCACTTAAAAAAACTGAAGTACAGTACACGCTTCATGCTGAAAGCTCCGACACTCGCCAACGTCGTAATTCCTGTGTAATTTTCTCACTCGCCGAGAGATGTCGCTAATGTGTTGCTCTCGCGATTGTCGCACCATCTAGTCTTCGAAACTGCAAACTTTGTGGTGCATTTTATTTGCAATTTATTCCGTGGGGGGTAGAGTTGGTTTTCGTGTGTGTAGGGGAATAGTTGTTGGTAAAGCCACTACTTTCTAGAGCACTTGTGGAGTTGCAGCCCGTGACATCCATTACAATAATGATGTCTTTGGTTTAGGGTTGGCGCCTCAATAAAAAGAAAAAAAAAAAAGAAATGAAATTTAAATAAAAGAATATTCTTTCGTGCTGAATAACTCAAGATTCAGTTTTCATTGGAAACTTGTAGTATCTACATACTACAGACACTTTACATCGTACACTTACACTTTGCATCCATTATTATTATTTATCATACACTTTTATTGGTTTTATATTAGTATTTTGCTAATTGGTCGAATTCGGTTGGGAGTTTAAGGGTGACTTCATAACTCGACGCTAAGTGACCTGGGGGCTTACTATGAGCTCTTATAGCAGGACAGAAGTTGAACGTTTACAGTGAGAGAGAGAGAGAGAGAGACGGAGCTATATACGACCTATAGCACCGTCACTCTCTCTCACTGGAAACGTTCAACTTCTGCCCTGATAGAAGAGCTCATAGTGTGCCCTGTGTTTTTCGATACCCGTTTAAACTGGGAAGCGGAACTCAACGCCTCAGAGCTGACGAGCCCTGTGGGCTTAGTGCGAGTTTTTATACTTACTCGATCGCGTTTACGTTAACGTTGACGTATGTCAATTCGTATGGAATAATTGTGTTTCCCATTATAGTCACCAGGCGGCGCTTATTCATTTTCAGTACAAATTGACGTACGTCAACGTTATCGTAAACGCGATCGAGTAAGTATAAAAACTCGCACTAAGCCCCCTGATGCCTAACCTGGACTGACGCATATTCAAGTTCATCTCCAATCAAACCTCCGTCCTCCTTTCTTCTGAGTGTGCTAGGTAAGATAGGTATTTTTCCAAAGGAACACTGTAACTTACCACTTCTAATAGTAGATTATTAACCAAGGGGATAAAGCAGTGTCTTCTGTCGCGGGTGACGATTTAAATCGCGAGCGTAACGAAGGACTCAAGGTTTACACGAGCGAAGCGAGGGATTTAAGACGAGTCCTGAGTGTAGCGAGGGATTTAAAATACTCTACTTTTCGTACCATTTGCGAAAAAATTAACACAATAATAATATGAGATAAGCATTTACTAAAAATAATGACAATTAAAATAAACTTAACGTTTATGTATTTGAAGAAAACAAAAACGCGGCAAATTCCTAGACTAATATTTTTTTGTCGGAAAAGCAAAGGCATCAAGCTCATACGGCCTCGTCGGTTTTCGTAATTTTATTTAATAATCATAACTGCATAATAAATGCGTATTCCTTTTTCAAAAAGATGTATAATGCTCTATTATACAAACTCAATGGTGTAAACACAGATGTAGTTCAGTATAAATTTCGGTAAGTATTCCAAATTTAAATCACATTCTCCCCCTAGAGGATGAATGAAATTCAGTACAATTTTCTTTCCCTGTTTTTAACAGATTAAAAATGACTATTGTTATGTTCGCTTTTTGTGGCATAGAATGTCACTTTTTTGAGCAAGTGGTACGAAAATTATATTATTGTTCAAGTCTTCTTTTACCGCTTTTATTTTGATTAGGTTAGTAGATTTGTTTTTTTTTTATATTTTATTATTTTTTTGATTGTTGCTATTTTAATCTGCTGTTATTATTTTGTGTGCCTCTTTAATGTAGTCTGTGCTAAATAAATGTGTTTTGTTTCTTTCTTACAAACTACTAATGTCTGCAGTCGTCAATCACAATAATATGACAATGCTGCTTCTGACAGGACCAGCAAGCGCTTCGGGTATCACACTTCCGCCACGAAACCGCATGATTAGCAAGTCAGAGGCGCTCATGAGAGTCAGTTGAATTGAAATAGTACTGCGGTTTTGCTGCTATGGTTTCACGGTGGAGGTGTGATACCCGCCTTAGTTTATTGGACAATAATATTTTACCACTCGTCTTTTGCCCGAACGTCAAGGCTTATAATGTTGGTGGCATCGAGTGCAGATGCCATTTGTGTAAATAGTATTTAATTAAGTATCATTTGAAGACAACAACTCAAGAAGGTGGCGAACCGATGACCTGGTCGCAAGAATCTGCTGGATGCAAGGAGCCTACCTGCCTATGTCCAGCAGTGGATGTCTTTTGGCTGAGTGACGATTATGGGGACAGCACGCACAGAGAGTAATTGAATAATTAAATCTGCTACTCTAAACACACCTGTTCAATACTGCAGACATCATCATCTACCTAGCCTATTCCCAACTATGTTGGGTCGGCTTCCAGGATGCAGCTGAATACCAGTATTTTGACCTCCACAACCCAGAGGTACTGGGTAGTACGATACCTCTTGGTAAGACTGGTTGTCAGACTTTCCGGCTTCTGAAGACCGTAACGACTGTCAAAGATCCACGAATGACAGCTGGGACCAATGGCTTAGCGTGCTTTCCGAGGCACGGATGGATCTTGGTATGTAAAGATACAGTCACCCATCCACGGACCAAACGCGGCAGTGTAGCTTAACCTGATCGATCGACTCGTGCGGCTGTTATTACTTAGCCACAAGCCCTCCAAAACTGTTCAATACTGCAGACATTTTTAAAACAAGTTTCCTTTCCAGTAAGTATTTTCATCATTTTCTTTTCGTGGCAGCCCTACGCGTAACTGGGTTGCGTGTAGTGTCATCTCGGTGTCGACGGAAGTCACGGGAGCACTCGCGACATGTACCTACAGAAATTGCACTTTTATTTACACCTATTCTCCAAATTATTTTTATTTTATATTGTTAAGTACTTACGTACAACTTATGAGTTAGAATAGGTCTACCTACCGATGTTCATAACTTGTTTGAAACAGACACTTAGTTTCAATAGATTTTTTTCCGTGTGATAGAGTTAAGTAGGAGAATAAATACAGGGAGATAGGTACTATGACTTCATATCCCCATTGCGCGCTTTTATAATTTCTAACTTGAAGATATTATCGTGGACCTCCATGAACTGCCGGTCGATTCTGTAAAAATCTCACCGTGAAAACTTAGGTGAAGCGAGTTTGTTTTTGCTAGGAATTGACACTACTGATAGCTCACTCCACGCTCACTTCACCTAAGTTTTCACGGTGAGATTGTTACAGAATCGCACTGCTGTATGGAAATACGTGCACGTACCTACTGGAAACGTGGAACTAGGGATGCTTGATACGCCTTTTTGCCGATACGATACAAGACTTACCGATACCGATACTCTTAAAAAAAAAATATCAGCGATATCGATACCGCTGCCGATACGCTTAATGAATTTAAATGAAGGTAAAATAAATAAAACACAAGTTGGGTATTTTTTTTTTAAATATAAAAAAAAAATTACAGACTAAAGATTATTAGTTATAATTAAGGTTAATAGTTTTAGTAATTTGTCTAAAAAATAAAGTCTTCTCAAGTAGGTGATTTTGCAACTTCGCAAGTCTGTTTGAATGACTTGAGGTGGAAAATAGCCTCTCAGATGCGACAGAACTCATTTGCAAACTAAAGTATTTCTACGCCATTTTTTTCTTGGGTAGGTACATATAAGACGTCATTGTTCGTGCATCGTTTGCAACGAAATACGAAACGCGTTTACATTAGGTAGTTTTTTGAAGCGCGAAATTAGGTAGGTAAGTGCCGGCAATAAAATATCGCCGATGCATTACTTATATAATATCAATGCGCCGATGCCGATATATCGGCAAACCCGAAGTATCGCCCATTTAACGGCAACGATATCGGTATCGGATGCATCCCTAGTTATAACTTATCGTGGACGGAAATTAAAAACGTCTTCATAATATCGTTCATTCAATAGGACAATGACGGACATTGTAATTACGTTTTAGCTATTTTTCAGGAAAACGTTTTAAAAGTTTGAACTTGAAAATATAATATATTTCCAATGATCATGATAAAATCTTTTAATATTTATGTACGAGGGGTGTTCAATAAATAGTGAGAATGAGTAAGACGCAATTATCTTTTATTATATGTTATTTTATTTTTCGACGTAGTCACCTTTCAGGTTTATACACTTTGTATATCTTTTCTCTAATCCTAAAATGATTTTTAGAAAGGGATTTCTAAAAAAATCTTCTTCCTGATCCTTTAAAAAATCATTTACGGCGGCGAATACTCCGTCATTATCATCTTCGAATTTCTGGCCCCTGAGATGTTCCTTTAAGCGCGGACATAGGTAGAAATCACTAGGAGCAAGGTCCGGTGAATATGGAGGATGTTCCATCAATTCGAAGCCAGCTTCTTGAATGGCAGCCATCGCAACTCTGGACTTGTGCGCAGGGGCGTTATCTTGGTGAAACAAAACAACTTTAGCGAGTTTGCCACGCTGTTTCTTGCGTATTTCCTCACGCAACTTTGTTACTTGTCATGCGTACATAGTCCCCGTAAAGTGGCTCCATGATTAAGATATTCGATCATTACCACCCCTTGGCTGTCCCAGAAAAGAGAGCCCATGATCTTTCCGGCGGATGGAATTGCCTTAAATTTCTTTGGAGTTGGAGATGACGGTCGCTTCCAAGTCATGGACTGTTGTTTCGTTTCCGGGTCATAATGGTGAAGCCATGTTTCGTCCATAGTTATGAATTGAGCCAAAAATCGGTCAGGATCTTGTTGTAACAAATCCAAACAGCTTCGTGAAATTCTCAGTCGAGTTTGTTTCTGCGCATCAGAAAGCATTCTGGGCACCCAGCGCGCTGACACTTTTTTCATACCCAAACGGACGTTTATAATATTATGGACACTTCCTATCGAAATCTTTACTGCTTCAGCTATAAAACGAACACTAACACGACGATCCGCCAAGACAATATTTTCAACTTTTTTAATCATTTGTTCAGTCACTGCCGATACGGGGCGTCCCGTTCGTGGGTCGTCGTTAGTGGAAGTTCTTCCTCGCTTGAACTCAGCACACCAACGCGCAACCATAGAATATGGAGGAGCATGAACCCCTAATGTTGCTCTCAAGTCTTGATTTACCTGCTCCGTAGTAAAATTTTTCAAGCAGAGATATTTTATTACCGCGCGAACTTCAATTTTATCCATTTTTAAGAACACGTTCCGAAACGACGCAAACAATAGACTTCTACTTTTAAAAAACAAAAGAGAATTAATTGCTTTTTTTATTATCATCTTAACTAATGTCTGGGCTATGCCTGTCAGTATTTATTTTTTTTCTTTCCAAGGAGAATGTATCGCATTCTCATTATTTATTGAACACCCCTCGTATGTTACTTTACTATCAATAATAATTTGTAATAACTTCATGAGAAAACTTAAGAAAACTGTTAAAAAATTCCAAGTAAAACAAACCTGACGTACACTTATGCCATTTTATAAATCAAATGTAACAATTATGACATAAGTACTAGATTTTGAAATGGGAATAAATCATGAGTTTAAACAACAAATTATTCAATTTAGTTTTATTTTTATAAATCGGTTTACATTTTATAAACGTATAATAAGAAATATGAATTTTTTTTTTGAAAATTAATTACAAAAATGTAGTTTTTATGTTAAAACAAAGATACCTAGATAATGTAAGATACAAACAGGATTATAAAAAAAAAAAAAAATAATGTGTTTATTTTGAGATCAGGATACATAGTAGGATTAAAGGCGCAAGTGCCTATCTAAAAGTAGCATAATCTTTAAAAAGCATAAAAACTGGTAGGAATTTATAGAGTTGGTAGATTAATCAATCATTGTGATAATTATTATTTTATCACAATGATTGCTTAATCTACCAACTCGGGTAAAAAAAAAAATAGTGTCAATCATTTCTCACTTCGCGGGGCGCCCCGCACTACGTCGATGTTTCCGGGTTACTTTTTGAAAAATACGCCAATTCCCTAACGACAGTCACTCACTCTATCGAAAACCACCGTAACTACAATTCTGTCGTTTTTGTCATAATAGAACTTTCGAAACGTGAACTTATGACATTCAAAACTCATTTTCGCCATTTTCGTAATTACGTCGTTGTTCTATTGGATGAGTGATATGTCAATAAAATAGGTACTCAGTCACAAGAGCGAAGCCACGGGCAAAGCTGGTAGGTTCTAGAATAAAATACTTACCTACAGTGAAGCCCCTGAGATTACTTCCTTAGTAATCATGATACTTAGACATTATTATCATAATGACAATGCATCTGCAGTGCGATTCTGTAACCATCTCACCGTGAAAACTTAGGTGAAGTGAGCGTTCAATAGTGTCAATTCCTAGCAAAAACAAACTCACTTCACCTAAGTTTTCACGGTGAGATTTATACAGAATCGACCAGCTGTAATTTACAATGAGTGTCCCATGATAACATTAGTTGCCAGTGTTGAATGAAACATACCACTACTGACTGTTTGATTGTCTTATTAACGACTAGCTATTGCCCGCGGCTTCGCCCGCGTGGATATCAGAAAATATCCCACGGAAACGTGCTTCCGGGAAATGATTCCTTATTCCTTGTCTAAATTATAAAGCGAACCTCTGTGCAAAATTTCAGCTTTCTATGTTCAAGGGTTTGGGCTGGGCGTTGATGAGTCAGTCAGTCACTTCTCTTTTTTAACCGACTTTTCAAAAAAAGGAGGAGGTTTAAATATTATTTACTGACGATACTTTGGTACTTACTTACTTTAAATAATGGTAGGTACTTATGTAAAAACCCATAGAAATATAAAAACTTACTTTAAATAAGTAAGTAGGTACTTATGTAAAAACCCATAGAAAAAAAACCACTACTACTTCAAGTAAGGTTTTTTTTTTAGGTAGAGCTGTTCAGTAGCACCAGCTGGCGACTAGGGTATGTAATTATGTTGGAGCAAGTTCGGTGCAGGGATACTAACACCGAACGAATCAAATTCTGGGCCATTTCATTTTGCCCAACGCGACGGTCGGGGCAGAATAAAAACAACCGACTTCCAAAAAAAATGATCTCTAAAAACTTGAACTGAATAACTTTTACACCTACTACCATACCTACGCTCAATAGGTAAGTTAAAGTATACTTAATAGAGAGAAACAAACTTTTCTTAGTTAGAATCGAAAACCCCGAAAACAATACCCCGCAAATCCAAAGCCGAAGTCATTTTTAATTCGATCAAAAACAATAAATGTTTCGTCGGTTTGTTTGTCGCCGTAATTAAGGCCGTTCCATGAAACATGGCCGCGTTTCCGCATCCGGCGAGACTTTTTTAATTTTTCATTTACGAATGGCCGTTTCAATTTTTCCTTCTAATTTCTCATTAAACTTAGATGCACGTTTGGCCTGAGGGTTTATTTTTTAAAATGTAAATTAGTGCGACAGATAATTAATGTGGTGATTTGTTTCTTTTTTTTGTTTTGTTAGATAGTAATTAGTGAGCTAGAATTTTAATAAAGGAAGTGGACTATACTGTCATAATGTCGTAATAAATCAATCCTGAAATTATTTAAATACCTACATAAAAGATGTTCGAGAAGAATAGTACATTTTGATACAATGTCCACGTGTATCAAACGACGGTTTTCAGTACACTTTTGAAGAAATAAAATAAAATAACGAAATTATTTTTATCATGAATTATTAGGAAACTGATTTAAATTTTCTTTTTTTCCGCGCTTTGCTTTCGCCCGGTTGAAGGAGAAGCAAATGTATATATTCTTAATTCGTTGGGTATAAAGCCGATAAACAGCCTAATATGAAAAATAGAAAATTCAAATATTTTTGAGTTTAGAACACAAATAAATGTTAATTTGTTCATAAACGTTTTTTTATTGTAATAATCATGGTTTTTGATGATATTCTATTCATAAACATTATTTAAATATTCAAAAAATATTAGACGCATCTCTTTGCCGAGATTGACAAAAAAAACATTCACCTACGATACGAATAGAGAGGACTGGCGCGAGACGCTTGTAAATAGAGGCATTGTACCAATTTGGACTAAGTATGCACACGTGTTGGAAAATGAAAAATCGCACGCGTGTGAAATACTTTGCATTGTGAACCTAATTGTAGTGCGATATGAACCAGTTTTCGAGGAAGTGTATTGAAAAAACTATTTATTTAGTATTTTCCGGATTTTGCCTTAAAAACGCAACAAAACACAGAAAAAGCCCTAATTTTCTAAGCATGGTTTAAGTAAAAAAAAACTGCTTACATCTTCCTTTAAAAAACTCTATTTTCCACACAAAACAGGTTGTCTCCTCCGAATGTCCCCATATTTATTCATACAGCGTACATATCTATGAAAAATAAAATTCACAAAGAGGCTCCTTTATTTTTATATCGTCAAAGAAATCAGCATTTTACTATTGTCTGCGTGCGTTGCGGTGTTCTGTAAAGAAATAGAAAATGTTAAAGAAAAAAATGCTGTAAATCTCTGATGTATAAACAAATGATGAATAAACAAAACAAGTCCGATAACGGTACAACCTAGTCGTTTGGTTTAATTATTCCGTATATTTAAGTGGTCATAGCAATGGCTCTTGATTAATTTGATACAGGATTTAGTACCTACATTTGGCTACAAACTTTCAGGCGCATGATTTTTCATTTAATTTTCGGTAAGTACTATCAGATGCAAAAACATTCCAATTTCATTTTTCAACGCAACGTTCCTTATTCAATTTCGTTTTTTACCACAACAGCAACACAGGTGCGTTCCTTTTTCGATTGATGACGTTGATATTTTTTTCTAAATTCCCGCCACGTTTGACAAGTGTCGTTTCGTTCAGGAACGTGGCCACACGACAATAGTTCGCTGGCCGATTTCATCGACACATGCTCCGTTTCATTTCCGTTGCACTCTGTTCGCGGTGCGAGAGGTTTTTGAACGGATCCATTGTAAAAAAAAGTTTCACTATTACACGAACTTGATTTGACCAAGAACAGAGAAAACTGGTGAGACGTGTGTTTTAAAAATATCAAATCCTTTTTGTGTTTATAAAGATACCTACCTAATGGTTTTAACCACCTATAAAGTAGAAAGTTCCACAAAGGTTCTTGCATCCCCGGGGTTTCCTCGACTTTGTCTCCTTTCTTTCGCTAACTACGTATAGGGTCCTATTTCTGACTGTTCTATTCTTGGAAACTTCTTTCTTGAGGAGTTGCTGTAGCCGATGTCACTTCATAAACCAGACTGAAGGCCGGCCGGGCCGGTTCAATCTTTTTTTGTTCCAAAAACTGCCTCTTTGTGAGGGGTTACGGGAAGTAGGTAACTTATAAAGTCAACATAAAACCTGACCAAAAACCAGACCAATTTGCAAAATAATATTTAAGTATTAAAAAATAAAAACAACAGGAGACTCAAAGGAGTTTCCTCTCCTACTCGCCTGAGGCAAATTGAAAAGCACACTCGAAAACCCCTTTAGTGTCATGTGAAGGCCGCACAATAGAATACACACCACCCTCGCACGAACACAGTATCAGAACGCGTTTTATCGTTTAAAAATTCAATGTAAGTATTATTATTATATTGTTGTTGAAAAAACGAGAAAAAGAATGAAAGTATATTTCTAAATGAATTAAAAATAGTAGGTAGGTATTGGCTGTATATGAATGAGAAATAAAAAGTTTCGATCATTTGAAATTCGAATTCTAAGGCCAGCAGCAGGTACTCACTAACCTACTTATTCTCCAGCCAGAATGAATCTCACTGAAACTGAAACTTCAACCTACTTGAGCTTCAAGTTTATAAAAAGTGCCAGATAAAAAGGGAATTAAAAGGGAAATCTGAGTGGGAATAAAAAAGGCAAAGAATTTAAGATGATACTGCAATGTCTATAAGGAAATAGCATAGCCATAACGCATTATTTTTACACATATCTCCTTCCAAAATTTTGTTTTAATAAACTATACATAACACAAATCCAGATACAAATGCCATAGACAAAAAGCACATACATTTCACACGTAATAACCTCTCATCTCAACTAGTCTGCGGGTGCGATCCATCATACCGTTTTATTGAATTACTACCCTCTGACGGAGGACGGCCCCCGCGACCCATCCAATTATTGCCACTAATTATAATTATTGCACTTGATACTGTTTTGTGTTCATTTTCATATGGCTGTGATCTGGCTTTATTATAATTTTTTGTTAGAAGATGTTCTTTTGTTTAATATTTTTAGCTTCTATCACAGATTAGGTAATTATGTTGCTGAAGTTTAAAGATTGTGTCCCGACACTGAAAATAATGTAACTTTTGATAAGCAGGATGTCTAGGTTTTATTTTAATTTTATTTGCAAGTCTCTTGTGTCTGGATTCGCACTATTCACCAAAAATGTAACAGAAGTTATATAAAGTTACCAGTTTTGTGCTTATGTGCAATCCCTTCGCCCTTACGTAACAAAGGATAGGCACCCATGCTCACCTCCGCAGCTTCGGCTGAAAACTTTAAAACGTTATATCTCGTAAACCGTGAATTCCGCAACTTGAAAATTTGTAAAAAGCTTTATATTTATGATTACTATCTACAAAAAAAAATATGAACTTTCAAGTCAACAGCCCATAATGGAAATTTTATCCCAATATTTATTAATATTAATTAAATTAAAAAAAAAGACAACACTTTCTAGTTTCTACTAATGAAGACCTTCTTGCACTAAGCTTACAGTTACTTCTTATTCAAGTGCTATGATTTCAAAAACAAACACCCTTGTCAATATAACAGTTTCGGAGGTTGAATCGTTCCCTCAAAACAAACAAAACAAGAGATTAATGTTCTGTATCCACAGCACTTGTTCACTAATCCCTACATGTGACTTTGTCACCCACCTACCGTACACCACATTAATAATTGCATAGCTCCTTGACAGTACAGATTCGTCATACAACAACTTGCTTGCCAATATTTAATACCACCTAAAAACCCTTATCTCCACAAAAATAGAGTCTATTTTCAAGATATCTAACTGTAATGTAAAGTTGGCAATCTAGAGTGGAGTTGATCACCCCCGCGGGTGCCATACGTCATCAGGGCTAGGGACGACATTGGACAGTTTAAATTTCGAATTACACGCAATCCATTTTCGAAATTGTGAGGTTTTTGGTTCATTTTGAGTATTGTGGTCGTACAGTCATATCTTACCATTAAGTACTTATATCTTTTCATAAGGTCCTGAGGTCAAAAGTATAAGAAATGGAGAGTACCTAACTGGCATTATAATTGATAGAAGCCTTCGTGGTAGAAGTTTTCGAGTTAAATTTTTTGTAGGTACGTTTTCGGGTAAGTACTTACCATTTCTATAGACTTTGGAACAACACAGCACAGCAGCAACATATAGAAAAGAGTAGAGAAAGCAGCTTGACCCCGCCAAAAGATACAACGGTGAAGCTGGGCCTGAAACAGACTGGCGATGACGTCGATAAAAGATGCACATTCATCGATAAATGTACCTATCTATGGATGGGCATAATATCACCCGTCTTTCTACCATTCCTTTGCCCACTATAGGATGCGTATATATGCGCTACGGCTCTAATAATCCTTCCATATCATATGGGCACGGTCTTTCCTACAATTATCACGGCCCCCGGTCTACTCCCTGATATGCAATGGCCTATTTACAACCCCATGAAGCATGAGATTCCAGGAGCTAGTGTCAATGTTTGGGTTCATTCGAGCAATTCGTGCATTTCATTAATTAATTCATCTCAACAGAAGCTACACTAGATTTATAATGCCAGCCTAGATCTCCTAGATAGTCTCTCCCAAATCAGCTGTTCTAGACAAACATTCAGTTCAGCCCATAGGTACCTTTCGCACAATTGTGTTTAGCGGCGATGTTTATGGTATTCCTATGGGGCCAAAGCGCAAAGGGCACGACATTTGGCTATGGGGTCGCGACCTTTCAAACGATATGGTGATGATTCCGCAAAGGGCGACAAATACATAAAATCTATGCGGTCTCTTTTATAGTGGTGACATTTTTGTCAACTTATGGCGTTAAGTGGTGCTTGTCTTACGAAGTAGGAATGGTATAGGTCACTGGCAACTGATGGTGCCTTGTTTGTATATGGCTTTCTTTAGTCTATATAAATTTAGAAATATAGGATTGAAGCCTTGAAACAGCGTGCCGAGGTCGTGGTAGACCTCAAAGGAGACGGCTGGAGGATTTGAATGTCTTGCTTATGTCGTTGTGACCGAAGCCGAATGAAAGATTGGAGAGAGGTCTACGCCCAGCAACATGACTAAAAAGAATGCCACATACCTACAAAGATACGCGTGAAGAATATAATCCTGTCTTTGATGTCGCGCAAGTCGGGTGAAATAGGAACTACGATCTTGTTTGGAATTATTCTAAGTTCACCTATTTTTATAAATTAAATATTAATATCTTGCATGGCATGATTGATGTTAGATACGATATGTTATATATACTGTCGGAGTGCCCCAATACTTACCTATATTACTAGGTCATGCTCGTATTATAGTTATATTCCTAATAAGATAGACAAGAACCGCTTTCATTTAACTATTTTATGGTAGATAGCTATATCCCTGGGGATATAACTATATCACGGCTACAAAAATCTTATTGCGACATAAAATCTACTGGTGAGTTGCTTGCACTCTTGCATAGCATGCTTAAGGCGATCCTTAAATATTTTTTTTGTTGATACACTTCTGAATAGATTAAGCTCCTATGGGCTATGTATACGTATGTGTCCACTATTTGGCAAATGATGGCATAACATCTTCTTTCGATGTCTTCTATGAATGGAAGAAATGATACACAGCCAATTGAGGCGTGATTGAATCATCAAATCATTATACAAATGGATTTTTTTTATTCATTCAGTAATATTTAACACTCAGCCGCTAACAAACCGAGATTATCTTCATAAATCGCGATCCTGTTATTACGAACACCGTCACTCTGTGCTATTAACTTGGAATTTGTACTAACATTGCTATAAAATGCAAACCAATTGATAATGACCTCCCTTCCCCTGCTTTACTTGCACAAAATTAACTTTATAAGGGAGATCAGAAGATCTTTCTACGCTGGTTATTTCAGCAATCAAGGAATGTATTGGCAACATTTTGATCAGTGGAATAAAACCTTTAATGCTCTACAGAATAAGGGTGGTTATATTATAAATGGATGGTTGATATTGTAGGGATCATGAAAGAACCCTTTCTTTTAGATAATTAAGGGCACCTGTGGGTAAGTCAAGGAATGAAATGGGAAAATGCGGCACTTTTGTTTTACTGTTGTTATTCCTTTTGTTATAAGTTATTCTTAGTGAGTGTAGTGTGGTGTGGTGTTCCCTTTATTGTAGAAGTAATGTTTCTTCTATCTTATGGGTATAGGCACAGAACAGATAAATGAGGTTAGAATGGTCTTGTGGACGGGGCAGGCCAGACGATCATAAGTCAACCGAAAGTTTTACTGGCCAATAATCGCGCTCATAGTCGACGTTCGCACGGACGTAAAAATATCGCGGCGATTTTTTTTTGCGCACTGGATTTTCATCGCTCTGCTAGCGCCGCCCGGGTGTTGAAAATCCAACAGTGTGTTTTTTCGACGCGCTGGGATGCACTCTGTTGAAAATCCAGTGCGCGATAAAATACCGCCCCGATATTTTTACGTACATGCGAACGTCGTTGCTAACTATGACAACGTAGGTACGACGCTCCGCGAAAAAAAAAGGATGCCGTGTTGCGCTGTTATAACGTGTCCGAAAAGAAGCCAGTGGTGTAGTAAATAAATAATAAATAAATAATATCTCTTATATCTGTTCTGTGGGTTTAGGCAAGGTGACGTGATGCTGGCTTGAGATTAGATAAGTATAATAATTGAATTCGTGGAGGAGCTCGTGGCTAAGTAATTACAGCCGTACGGGTCGATCCATCAGGTTAAGCTACGCTTGCCGGGGTTGGTCAGTCGATGGGTGACCATCTTTACATACCGAGACTCCTCCGTGCCTCGGAAAGCACGTTAAGCCGTTGGTCCCGGCTGTCATTCGTGGATCTTTGACAGTCGTTACGGGTCGTCAGAAGCCCGAAAGTCTGACAACCAGTCTTACCAACGGGTATCGTATTACCCAGTTACTGGGTTGTGGAGGTCAGACAGGCAGTCGCTCCATGTAAAATACTGGTATTCAGCTGCATCCGGTTAGACTGGAAGCGGACCCCAACATAGTTGGGAAAAGGCTAGGCAGATTGATTGAATAATTGAATAAATCTTCAGGAGTTCATGGCTAAGTAATAACAGCCGCACGGGTCGATCCATCGGGTTAAGCTCCGCTTGCCGCGGTTGGTCCGCGGATGGGTGACTGACCATCTTTACATACCGAGACTCCTCCGTGCCTCTGGTCCCGCCTGTCGTCATTCGTGGAACTTTCTTTGACAGTCGTTACGGGTCGTCAGAAGCCCGAAAGGCTGACAACCAGTCTTACCAAGGGGTACTTACCTATAGTAACTGGGTTGTGGAGGTCAGATATGCAGTCCATGTAAAAACTGGAAGCTGACCCCAACATAATTGGGAAAAGGCTGGGCAGATTGAATTTAATCAATCTTCAACCTACATATTTAAAACTAGCTACGCCCCACGGTTTCACCCGCGCAGACCGGGATAAAAAGTAGCCTATGTGTTAATCCCGGGTATAAGCTATCTACATACTAAATTTCATGCAAATCGTGCAGCCGTTTGAGCGTGAAGAAGTAACAAACATACACACACACACACTCACAAACTTTCGCCTTTATAATATTAGTGTGATGATAAGGAAACTGAGTTTTTGACAGATTTGCTATACAAAAAATCTATCTGTCAAAAAATGCTCACAATGCTGGAGAGAACATTGCAACGTTTGTAAAGTAGATTTAGGCCCTTGGCGTCAGTAAATCAGTACACACAAATTATTATGGGTTCCATAATTAACACATCTTCTAAAATAAAGTGTCAGTTTTATGTAGAATATATTTCAAAGTTGCCTTTTCATTGATTTTCATTTAGGCTGACGAATGATGTGATAAGACAAAAGTGCGGTCTAAAAGAAGATGAAGTAACAGAAATTGAAAAGAGCATGCTTAGATTGTTTGGTCATAATCATAATCATAATCATTTTATTTGCCGTAAGTACTGGTACATTGTTGGTCTTAAAGTCAGTGGTTGAGTTCCTAGTACAAAGTCAGACATTTGAAATGCAAAACATTACAATGTAGATATCTAATGCTACAGTATAATTATTATTTATTTCCTATGGCATGCTTTAAATTCTAGTTTCTATTACCTTATTATTCATTTTACATATTGAGAGGGTGAATGAAAAGCGACTAACAAAAGGTATTTAGGTGCAAGGCAGATGTGAGTGGAAACGCCGGAACGGGACGCCCTAGGAAGACATACAGTGACCTTGTTGGTGATGTTCTTCAGAAAGGTCAGATGCGCAGTACCCGCAACCGGGGCGCGTGTATGATCAGATGTATGAACGTAAACGAGGCTAAAGGAGTACGTAAGGATCATAGCAGGTGACGTTTCTGCCTAACCCCATGGGAAGAAGGCGTGAGTTTATACAGGGCTATTTTTAAATGACTAGCTAAATTTTCACAGGCTGTTCTACCCATGAATATGAACAACTTTCACTAAGGGACCAACTTTGACATCACGAAAAAAAAACCAGCGGTTTCCTACAAAAGTTCAATACCTACTCGATGAAAATGTATGAAACAGCTGATTTTTTTTTGCGATTTCAAAGTTGGTCCCATAGTGAAAGTTGTTCATATTCATGGGTAGAACACCCTGTGAAAATTTAGCTAGTCATTTAAAAATAGCCCTGTATAGATATGTATGTAAAACATTGTTACATCAATAATTCCAGTCACAAAATGTCTCCAATGAAGTACAGTCAACATCACAATCGCCTTCAAAATCCTAGCTCACAATATTTTTGCTCGATTAATCCACAATACACGACGAAGAAAAATTAACAATGAGTCAGATCGAAACGGTGAGCTCCGTCTATCCGATTGTACACAAAGGGGTAAGGGGGTTGTGAACAAATCGTGTACTCGACTGTACATATCTGAGCGGCGACGACTTATAAAAACAGCAAATAACACTCAGAGGTATTTTGAGGGGAGATATGAGAATGTTGATTATTTTATTTTGTTGTATAATGATGGTGGTATGGATTGTTGCTGTTGAATTGATCCGGTACCTCTTTGCGTATTTCTGTATGTACTCATCATTTTGGTAAAGCAGCCAAAGGATAAATTAATTCTTACCTACCCTTATCGGCGTCGAAAAGCGCTGGTGGTCAACGCTGGTCGGCGCTGGCAGTTTACATACTGTTTGCCAAAACGGCGCGAACCAGCGCACACTGGGGCAAGATTATTAAAATGTGTCGTTAATTCAGAATGATGATTTGGAGACGATATTTCGATGGTGACATGATAAGGTTGGTGAAATAAAAAAGAAAATTGTTTGTATAAGCTTATATGTATAAAGATATATATTATATGTGCAATCAAAATAATATTTATCATGTGTTGCATATTAAATATTGTTACTACCCTAGGCAACGACAAAGTTAAAGGTCACTAGGCAAAGCAAAAGGTCATAACAAAACTAATCACTATCAGCGCTATAGTCACTGTCATCGTTACAGTCAGAATCACCTTCTGTATCATCATCCGTAGATTTTTCTCTTGGCGGCTGTAATGATGGTGGTATCAGAAGATCTAGAGCTTCTTTAGGCAGTGAAGTCATCTTTTTCTTTGGCAGTTTCCTTTTGCTGGTTATGACAGGATCTGATGATATGAATAACAGATTGAAAATATCAGTGTTCGATTTCTCGCGACTACATTTACGAGAGTGGTGTTCTCTGAATTTTTTAAAGTCTTTATTCCGGGCCTCTTCCGTTAGTTGGCCTATTTCTATATTTTATATTTTAACTTTCCGTTGTTCATCGTCACATTTTGTTTTTTTTTCAATTTCCTTCTGAAGTGACTCTATCTGATCTTCAAGTTTAATCTGACCAGAGTTCCTCATAATCATAAGTAGCTCTCGCCTTGTTACAAACAAGGTATTGGAGCTTGTACCTGTCACCTGTGTAAAAAAGTAACAAAGGAATTTAATAAAAAAGGAGTTATTTTGAGAATAACGGCTTATCTCACTACTAATATTATTTATTTAAAATCGGGCAATTATGTGCAGAAAATTAAGAAATAATCTTAAATTATAATAGTTATTGGTACTAAAAACATCTAAACGTAACCCCGTTCAGCTCCGGAACATAATTAATTATCTAATAGAATTATTACTTTTTAATTCTGACTTCTTCTATTTTTATGCAATCTTTGACTCACAATTTTACCCATCACAAAAATGATTAAAACATAAATATACTGTGAAATAATAAGATACATACCTGAACTTGACCCTTCCATAATAGCTTTTGGTGATTTTATCACAAGTATTTAAAAAATCGAATGTACATTTCGTTATTGCGCAAACGCACGAATTCACTTGTTTGCTCCACGAGTGTTCGCCTTGGACTTGAGGGCGTGATAAGGAGCGGGGGTTAGGTGGATTGCGTCCGTTTACCTTCGCTGTTATTCCACAAGTACTTGACTATGCCACAGCATACACAGTAATATGGTAAAGCAAAATAAAATATTTTCATTTAATGTATCAGTTTGAGTAATCTTGCCCCAGTGTGCAGCGCCGGGTAATCAGAAAGGAACTTGTAGGCACCGGTTACCAGGTAACCGGTTAAGTAACCGGTGCCGAAGTACCTATAATCTGCTGACTTGTCTCGAGTTTGCGGTTTTGAATTGAACAAACCCATGGGGTTTTGATTAAAGATTAAAGTAGGTACTTACCTAAACTGAAATAAACAAACTCGCAACATCAATAAATTGAACATAAGACGAAATATTTTATAGCATATTTTAAGCATTTCAAATACGAATTCAATAGATCGTACTACATTATTCCTCATTGCCTCGATTTTCTAAGCGCCTACAAACCTACTCTTAGCAAAACACTCACTCACAACAAAGAGTAGTCAATTGGCGTAAGTAAAAGATCTGTGACACTCCCAAATTGACAAGAGAGACAAGAAGACTGTATAAATAAAAAACTGAATATAAAAACTCACTTCCGACATTCTGCGGAGTCGTTGACTTTGCTTTGCGTCTTGGGGATTTTTTTTTTACGTCACGCTGTTGGCGGGAAAATCATGGAAATGTCACCTGTGAAATGAAGTCGAAAGGTTTTGATACTTGTGTTCGTTTTGATAAAAAATACCTACGTAATAATTTGAACATTATTTTGAACTTTTGTTAATTTTATGAACGGTTGCTGAGATTCTCAGATAAACTCACTAAAAGTTATGCTTATGTTATACGTCGGTTAACGGTCAGCGCGTTTCTGAATACGCAACAAGCCATTCAATAATCTATGAACCCGACAACTAGTTCCTTACTTACCGCTAGATGGGTGGCGTCTAAAATTGAGTTTATTATTTTAATTCATCTTTAATAATATTTTTATTTTTTATATGTCATAGACAAATTAGGTCCATGCATTATCTTTAGCAGTTGTTCATACATCCGGCCATAAATAACAACATAACATAATATTTTTTTAACTAAAACAGTGTTAAGCCACATAGTTACCCTCGAATAAAATATTATCACACTGGCGAAAGTTTGTGAGTGTGTGTCGGGGTGTGTGTATGTGTGTGTGTGTTTGTATGTTTGTTACTTCTTCACGCTCAAACGATTGGGCCGATTTGGATGAAATTTGGTATGACTTTTTATCTCGGTCTACGCGCGTGAAACCGCGGGGCGCAGCTAGATATAAATAAAATTAGTATTAAGGAGAATTCAAATAATAAAATCAATTTTAGATACGATCTCTTATACAGACCCAACTAGTTGTCGGTTTCATAGTTTTTTTAATGGTTGGTTGCGTATACGTAAACGCGCTGACAGTTAACCGACGTTTATCTTATGCATAAGCTATTCTCAGCAACCGGGAATTATTGAAACAAATTGTCAAAATATCAAAACCAACCACTCCTATTACACTACAACACTCGCAATGCAAATGGCCGCCGAACAATAATCACGAAAGTAAGCGATACGAATAAAAATATCGTCTCAACCGCCTCACATCCCCCTGAGGGCCGGGATTTAACATACCTAATGCGATTTACGTGTCGCAGTCCCCCATCACACCTTGAAGACTGTCGGTAATCGTTTTAAGACGTTGTTGACTTGAGAATACGCACCTCGTTCCGTGTTGGTATTTTTTTTTTAAGAGGGTTCTTTTTTATCTGTGGATTAATCAGTTAAGAAAAATGTAAATGTACCATAGGTAAGTTTTCGCGGGCTTTTAGGCGGACTCATGTTGCGGTTAAGAAGTACAAGTTGTAAGTTAGGTGACTTTCTAAATGTTATTTTTTTTTTTAAAATTAAGTATTGCGTAGCGCTACGAAAATCCGTAGCGCGTAGCACCTGTTTAATTTTTTTTTTTTTGTAAACTATGTTATTTTCTACTTTTACGTTTTTCAATTTTAGTTGTTTAGAGTTCCTGCTGTATCAGGATATTAATTATACATTAATATATATTAAATTAATAATAAA